>NC_069424.1:49458003-49534622 GCF_026875155.1 Cherax quadricarinatus
CCTCAGACCAGGCTTTGCTGCTGACCGCCTTATCAATCAGGCTGTTTGCGTTTGCAAACGTGTAGTAACATAGCTGTTACTACACGTTCTGTAACAAACAAATCAATCTTGGTACTCTAGTAACCCTTCTTGTTGCACTAATAATTGCTCCAAGTAGATCTGCTGTTATCCATAGCTTTGCCTGATAGGCTTTTCTTGTTGCCTTGTATAACCTAACTGTTGTATAGTTACTAAGCTCTCCGGCCTGAGATATGGTGTTAAGTATGGCTCTACTTGTTGCTGCCATTATGGTTTCCTTTGGTTGAAGCTTCATTAAATCCAGGCCTGCTAGTGGTTCACTTGATGCATGTGGCTCACTGGAAAACTTTCTTTATATCAGCTTGAAGGTTTGCCATGCTTCTGATGGATGCCGCTCTCATTTAAATTCTAGTATGGGATATGTGAATGAGAAACAGAACAGTGCTCTTTTCTTTGGTAGTCCCCAATTTAACTTTGTTCACTGTTATACTTTGGATTCTAATGGTTAGAATATTAATTATCCATTTTTCCAGTTACTCCCACTGCAAAAATTTTGTGGGCTATGAGACCATTATCACACACGTGAAAGGCTTTTACAAAGTCATTGTAAACTACATCTGTATTTTTCTTGTCTTACATTTCCTCTAAGACCATGTCTTAATGGTCAAGCAACTGCGAAAGGCAGGAAAGACCTGCTCTAAACCCATGCTGCCCTGGGTTGTGAAATTGCTGATTAACACTATTGCTTCTTAAGGCTGTGGCGTGTTCCGAGTATGTTACAATTTATTCGGCATTCATCACACACCCATTGGGATGTCCTCTCGACAAGCTAACTGGCAGTTAGGGTAGCAGATTTTTTAGCGTCCTCATTGCCCTGGCAGACTGTCCAGCTCAAGTTAAGCAATTGGGTGAGTGCTTGCTCCCAGCTAATGAAAGGTTATGCTTTCCCAGCTGGCTGAGCGGCGAAGGCTCATTGACGCTGGTCCTATCACTCGTACTCACTGTGTTTTTTTTTTTTTTTTGTAAAACCCACTGTAGTGAGTGGTTCTTTGCTCTCTTGATCATTATTACTATTCTGCTGGTTATGTATCTGTGAATACTGTAAATATCTTGGGAAAGTAAATATATGGGTAACCAAAAAACTACCCTCTTATGATTGCCTTTGTCTCTAATTGTTTTGTATTGAGACTTGAGTTACGGCCAAGTATAACAGGCCTTTGGATTGCATACCTGTGTTCGTAATATGTGTTCTTGTTTGGAATAAATTATTGTTTTGAATCAATGCCAACATTACATCTACAACGCTGCTGGCGTATTGGTCATTCAGTTGGCATTGCATATCGACAGTTTAACTACGATACAGCTTGAGCTAATTCGCAACAAGCAAAGATAGGAATCATCAGGTATGGCGTCTCTGTCTGGTATGTCGGCTGCTCGTAGAGCTCGTGTGAGTCTTCACTCCCCACTAGGTTTTCTTTCTCGTGTTGGTGTTGACCATTCTCTGAATGTCTGCCTGATGCGTTGGAGCAAATGGTGGACTTCGTTTATCTTAGGGGCAGTCTGCTTCGTTGGCTCTCGAACTGGCGAAACTTGCGTTTGAGCAAACTAGGGAACAACGTGCTTTTTTGAAGGAAGAATATGATAGGTAGGAGACAATACCGGTGTACCTGTGAAGAGTATTTTAACATGAGAAGTCGGGGTTCTTGGTACCTCGTGTTCCAGAGTCGGAGACTGAACAATTTTTCGAGTCATTAGAAAATCAGGCTTGAGGTCTGTAGTAGCCACTTGAGCATTGTGCAGCACTTCTGCGCACGTTATAGTATGGTAACGCACAGGAATTCACTTCTAGGTTGAGTGATGATGACTTTTCGAATTACAGCGTTGTAAGGGCTACCGTGCTCGGTGTATCCTTTCCAAATACCGATGAGAATTTAAGTTGAACATGCGTCAACTTGGACAACCTTGTGAAGATTTCAGTAGACTCCAGTAAGAGACATTTATAAAGTGGTATGTAAAACTTTTTGCCTGACAATTTCTTCGAGTCAGTTGGTCAGGAAACGAGGGCCTTCCTGGAGGATAAGACGTTGACAACAGTTCAGGAGGTAGCTAAGTTAAAACTAACTGATATCTGAGTCAGAGGGCTTCTAAAATGTTTTCCCACCAGCACTGTGGTGATTAAAAACATCAAGTGACCTGATGACTGAAGCTGTGGGAGCCACGACGCACCTCTAAAGACAAGACAGGCACTCAAGACAAGATTTCCGAGTCTCTCATGCCGCTACTGCCGTAAGTCCGGCCATGTTATCTTGGATTGTCTCAAACTCCAAAGATGGGCTTCCAGAGGCAATATGATGAGTAAACCCCGTTCTCAGCAACCTATGGGTAATGTTGCATCATAACTAGATGTTTCTGCTTACAAGACAAAGTAGAGGCCTGTGTGGCCTCTTGCAATAGCATTAGCCAGGTATCAATACGGGAGACTGATTCTCCAAAATAATCAGGGACACAGCCGCCTTTTACTAGAGATGGGTACTTCCACTCTCTAAAGACACCTAATAAAACTGAGTTAGTAAAACAAACAGAAGTGTATGGCGGGAGTATTTTTCCAGCCTTCTTACACAGAATTTTTTTAGGAACATATACCTCATGATGGCCTTATATACAAACTCATTGACCTACCAGACCATAACTGGGACTTTCCTCAGAGTAATATATAATTTCTTAACTCAAAGCAAAATCATTCCCACCTTTCATGGCAGGTCGACAGAGCCTTTTATACCGACGGCTGGTGTCCCACAAGGTTCTTGTCTCAGTCCACTTCTGTTCAACATTTATGTGAATGACCTTCCTCAACCAGAGTTTTGTGATACGATTGTGACACAGTTTGCAGATGATGTTATTCATGTCGTCTCATCAACTCCGGTAACAGGAAAATACAAGTATAAGAGAGTCATAGAAAAAATGAATATTGAACTTCGTCGAACATCTAATTGGGAAAAGAAGTAGAGAATTACGACTAATCCTGACAAGGTCCTTGTTAGCACGATAGGATGTTTTGCATCAACAATTGAAGATAAAGGAGGTATCTCCATCAGAGGTACACCTGTAGCCATTAGGAACCCTAACAAGATTTTGGGATACGAAATAGACAGGCTGCTCCACTCAACATCTCATGTAACTAAAAAGATCAACATAGCCAAAGCCGGTCTTAGCAGTCTCTTTCGATTCAATCAAGCCCCTCAACATGTCAAAAAACATCTGTATAAAATGTTAATAAGACCTGTACTCGAATACCCTTGTGTCCCAATGTCATTAACAACAAAGACAAATATGCTACGGTTACAAAGGGTCCAGAATAGAGCTCTTCGCTTTATTACCAATACCAGGAGGAGAGACAGAGTAAAAATGGCAGATTTACACATACAACAAGATATTACTGCCATAAATGTACGCCTTGACACCCTAAAAAAGAAACAACTCTATACAATGCAAGAACTATACATGCCAGATAGAGAACATCCTATACAAGTGGTAAATACCACGGATTATATCATCAATACTCCTCCTCACAGGACTCAAAGAATGACTCTCCCACAGAGGGTCCGTCGTTTTATACATAAAGATGATTACCCTCGACCCATGATATTGAGCAACCTCCCTGATGAAGAAGATTGGGTAACACCAGAACCCTTCTATGTATACTGAGAAAATCATCGCCCCCAATTAGGGAGACATCTTATATAACAATCTAATGTAAAAATTATGCTATTTACTATGGCTGGACACCACCTGTAAGAAGCCATTGTCATGGAATTCTATAAACTGGCCAGAAATTTATTGCCTTCATTGTCGCATAAATATCCGCAAAAAAAAAAAAAAAAAAAAAAAAAAAGCAATTGCAACTTGTATAATTACTACCAATTCAGAGTCATGTACTTATATATCTGTTATATCTATGTGACTCTGATGGGTTAGTCTTATAGCTCTTAAAGAATATCTTATCATTTCATGTACACTTTTTAAATTACACCAAAGTGGTTGGGCCACTTACCTTTTATATCCTACCTCTTTCCCCCCTCCCACCCTTTTCCAAAATTTCTATCCTTACCCATCTCACCAAAGCTCTGGTCTGGATACCGAATACCGAATACCTCACTCTGAGGTCAGTGGTCAGTACGCTGAGGTCAGTGGTCACCTGCGGTCATACCTGCCTAAGCTCATGGGAGTTAGCGTGGGCTGTTACCAAGCACCATGGTTTGTTGTAGTGTTTTAGAATCTCAGGTTCAAGTGTTGAAGAAGGAGATTCTACTTATTCAGGAGGAAAATAGGAGGCTGAAGCTTCGCATAGATGAGTTTGGGAGCGAGTGTGAGAAGGATTTAGCTGGTAAGGAGGGAATGGTCACCAGCAGTGCTAGTGGCAGCCGCTTTAAGTGGCAAGTGGTTCACAGTTCAGGAAGAAGGAAGATGAGTAGAGTTAATAGAGAAGATGTGAAGTTAGGAAATCGATTCTCTGTTCTCAAAGACGAGTGTACTTCAATGGTTAGTGAGGTTATGGTACCATTGATTCCCCTGCTAATCAAGGTAAGAATATTTTAATAGTAGGCGATTCTCAGGTAAGATATATGGACCGTGCATTTTGTAACAGAGACAGAAAGGTCAGACAGAGTGTGCCTTCCTGGAGCTGGTGTTGGTGACTGTTACAAAAAACGCGATTCTAAAAGCTTAGAGATCTCCAGTGAATACTAGAAAGGACTGCCCTTCTAGCATCCAGCCTGTTACTGGGTTTTCGTAACAAGTAGTCAGTATCCTTGTCCAATTATCCATTAGAATTCAGTATGAATTAAGAGTGCTTCAGGATTACAACTGGTAGGCTACTAACTAGAGAAATTAAAATTTAATAAATTTATTAAGTCTAGAGGTATATTATCAAATTAAATTAAATTAAATTAATCACAGTAATTAACATAATATCACATCTCGCGAGTACAATATTATTGTGCTGAAAGCACATATCACATTTATAATTCTTAAATACCGTCTGGTACATTAACATTTAATAAGATATTACAAATATGTACAAGTAAGTTTGTGTATGTGTGTAAGTGCTCTAAGTAGTTCGCTATGTCTCAAGACTCGACTAGACTTAAACAAGTGACTGACAAAGTCCTCACATAAACTAACTTCTTGACCAACTGGCAAACAGAACAGTTTACCTGGAGTTTACCTGGAGAGAGTTCCGGGGGTCAACGCCCCCGCGGCCCGGTCTGTGACCAGGCCTCCTGGTGGATCAGAGCCTGATCAACCGTCTGCTTGAACAACAAAAAGAATGCTAAGCCCAATAGCAATATAACAAGCAACTGTGACACAGAATCAGGAACAAGGAGATAATATAACTACACTAAGTAGGGACCATCTGCAGATCCTCCACAAAAGTCACAAAACTCCCATACTACTGAATCTAAGTTCAGCATAAGAAAATCCCCGACTGTGATAATACACAGATACCAGTACAAGTTAAGTGAGAAGTTACAGCTCAGGACCTGAGATGTTTCGAGTGTCTATGTGACACACAACCTCAGTACAACGTCGAAAATCACTAAATCTATACAATGTTCTGTGAACCGAGTTCTACAGAACTAACAAGAAAATGACACAGACAATCTGTCCAACCACCAAGAGAGTCTAGACCAGACTGAATACTTCAGGCGAGGTGAGGACACCCCCCCCACCCCTCGATCACGTGATAGCTCCGTGGGTTGCTGCCCAGTAACAACGAGAAGCCGGCAGTCTAACGAGCCACAAGCGATAATTACAGTAGTTAGACAATCAAGACTTGAACTGAGCTCATAACATGTTACATCCTACCTCTCAAAATTTAGCTAAGTCAAATAATAATAATATAAAGCAATGTATTTACGATTTAGCTATTATCGCAAATATAAGCAATATAAAATTATATGAAAAGGTGATAATTATATATATACATTATATTCATAATCATAATATACATTATATATATTGCAACCCATTCAGGGGTTGCAACAGTGACATAGTCAGCAGGTTGGATAATATAGCAGGTAATGGGAACAAGCCCATTATCTGTCTTAGTGCTGGGGGTAATGACATTGGGAAGGGCAGAAGAGAGGAGCTGCTGGATAAGTACAGGTTAGCCATAGAAGTAGTTAGGTCTATAGCCATAGAAGTAGTTAGGTAATATAGATATTATTGGTATAACAGAGACCTGGTTCAACCTGAAAGATAAATACCTTCTGAATGCAACATACAGGGTTATAAACTATTTCACACTGATAGAGTCAACAGGAAGGGTGGTGGAGTGGCAATGTAAGTCAGAGAAAATTTAAATTGTTGTCTTAGACATGACATAAGATTAGAAACATCGAACACAGATCTGTTTGGCTACAGTTTCTCGAAGGAAGTGACAAATTAATTTTGGGTGTGATTTATAGGCCCCCAAGCCTTGACAGGGAGTGCAGTAAGCTGTTATGGGACGAAATTCATAAGGCATCTAGATATGAAAATGTTGTGATAATGGGAGATTTTAACTTTAGACAAATTGATTGGAACAATATGACAGGAAATCTTGAGTCTAATGACTTTCTTGATACGGTTCGGGATTGCTTTTTAGAACAGGTTGTGACAGAACCAACTAGAGGAAACAATCTGCTTGACTTGGTTCTTGCCAACAAAGATTCACTAATTAATAATCCTGAGGTTAATGATGAGCTTGGGGAAAGTGCTCACAAATCACTTAGTTTCAATATATCATGGAATTACCCAGATAACTGCAATCAAATCTCTGTCCCAGATTTTCGCTTGGCCAACTTCATGGGACTGAAAAATTACCTGCGTGGGCTAAATTAGGATGTCCTGACTATGGGTCAGGTAGGTGATCTTGGTTTCCAATATGACGTTTTTCAGAGCATAGTTCTAGGTGCCCAGACAACTTTTGTTCCAAGTAGGGAAATTAGATCTAACGAAAATGATCCCAAATGGATGAACAATAGATTAAAACATCTCACTGGTCATAAGAGAGGCATATATAGGAGTATCAAAAGAGGGGATGGGCAGTTAAGAAATCAATATATTCAATTAAAGAGAGAAATAAAGAAAGGAATAAGAAAAGCAAAAAGGGACTATGAGGCTAAGGTCGAAAGGGATTCAAAGACTAACCCAAAAGGGTTCTTTCAGATATACAGAAGTAAGATTAGGGACAAGATTGGCCCACTTAAGAGTAACTCTGGTCAGATCACTGACAGTGATAAGGATGTGTGTGAAATTCTCAATACCTACTTCCTCTCAGTTTTCACCCAGGAAAATACAAGTGATATTTCTGAAATAATAGATTATGTAGAACAGGATAATAAACTATGTACGATTGCAGTAACTAGTGACATGGTCCTCAGACAAACAGAGAAACTAAAACCTAACAAATCCCCAGGCCCTGATGAACTGTTTGCAAGGGTGTTAAAGGAATGTAAAGAGGAACTTAGCATACCTTTGGCTAATCTTTTTAACATATCACTACAAACTGGCACAGTGCCTGATAAGTGGAAAATGGCAAATGTAATACCTATTTACAAGGCAGGTGACAGGTCCTTGGCTTCGAACTATAGACCAATAAGCCTTACCTCCACAGTGGGAAAATTTATGGAATCAATAATTGCCGAAGCAATTTGTAGCCATCTTGACAGGCACAGATTGATTAATGAATCTCAACACGGTTTTACAAAGGGGCGTTCCTGTCTTACGAATTTACTAACTTTATTCACTAAGGTGTTTGAAGAGGTAGATCATGGTAATGAATATGAAATTGTGTATATGGACTTCAGTTAGGCTTTCGATAGAGTTCCACACCAGAGGCTATTGAGGAAACTTAAGGCACACGGAATAGGAGGAGAAATTTTTTCTTGGGTAGAGGCATGGCTGACAAATAGACAGCAAAGAGTTTGCATAAATGGGGAGAAATCAGAATGGGGTCACGTCACAAGCGGTGTTCCTCAGGGGTCAGTGTTGGGCCCGTTGTTGTTCACAATTTACATAAACGACATAGATGAGGGAATAAATAGCGACATAAGCAAATTTGCTGATGACACCAAAATAGGCCGTCCTATTCATTCTAATGAGCACTCCAAGATGATTTGAATAGACTGATGCAATGGTCGGAGAAGTGGCAGATGCAATTTAATATAGACAAATGCAAAGTTCTAAATGTTGGACAGTTAAATAACCATGCCACATATAAACTAAATAATGTAGAATGCGAAAAGGATTTAGGAGTTCTGGTTAGCAGTAATCTAAAACCAAGACAGCAGTGCATTGTGTTTGCAATAAAGCTAATAGAATTCTTGGCTTCATATCTAGAAGTATAAATAATAGAAGTCCTCAGGTTGTTGTTCAACTCTATATATCCTTGGTTAGGCCTCATTTAGACTATGCTGCTCAGTTCTGGTCACCGTATTACAGAATGGATATAAATGCTCCGGAAAACGTACAGAGAAGGATGACAAAGATGATCCCATGTATCAGAAATCTTCTCTATGAAGATAGACTGAGGGCTCTGAATCTGCACTCTCTCAAAAGGCGTAGAATTAGGGGGGATATGATCGAGGTGTATAAATGGAAAACAGGAATAAATAAAGGGGATGTAAATAGCGTGCTGAAAATTTCCAGCCAAGACAGGACTCGCAGCAATGGTTTCAAGTTGGAAAAATTCAGATTCAGGAAGGATATAGGAAAGCACTGGTTTGGTAATAGAGTTGTGGATGAGTGGAACAAACTCCCGAGTACAGTTATTCAGGCTAAAATGTTGTGTAGTTTTAAAAATAGGTTAGATAAATACATGAGTGGGTGTGGGTGGGTGTGAGTTGGACCTGACTGGCTTGTGCTGCTGGGTCTGGTGCCGTGCTCCATCCTTAAGTGGAGGTGACCTGACTGGGTGGGTCATTGGGCTAATCCGGGGGGGACATGGACCTGCTCCGCATGGGTCAGTAGACCTGTTGAAGTGTTCCTTCTTTGTTATGTTCTTATGTTCTCACAGATCACTCGACTGAGGGCATGTCAGGTAAATATCGTATGAAAGAGACACTTCTATCGATTGATAATAAAGGTCTCTTCGAGAATGTGTCCTGATCCTGAAGTCACTCTTAAAAGCTCGGCACCTGAACCTGTTCCAGTTATGGCCGTAACTCGGGCAATTGTCTGGTGAGAATGCTGATCTTTACGATGGGAGACTTCGACGTGGGGTTAGACAAGTTGCTTTACGATGGCAGATGGCCAGGGCCTCTCAACTCAAGTAAAAGTCCCATGGTTAAGACTTCCTATAACTGGGTACCAGGACTGTCAGTTGCTCCCGCTTCTATGCCCTACGGACCCATCTTCAGGGAAGAGCAACAAAGGGACCCCACTCTGGCTTCTGCCTTAAAGTCGGCAGTCTCTGAAGCCGACGCATTGCCTCACTGCAACTGTTATGATCTAAAGATTTGTTTTGGTAAAAAACTACTGGCAAAGGGGTGATGGGGATATCCAGACATGATAGATTAGTTATTCGTAAAACGTTTAGGTCCCAGATTTTGAGGACAGCTCATAATTCCTTTATGGGGACATTAGGTGTTACCAATACCTTGGATCATATTTTTAAATTGTTTGACTGGCGGTAAGGTTTAAAAGAGTTTTTCTGGGGCTACATCACATTCTTCCACGAGTGCCAACAGGTAGGAAAACCTGGACTTTATATCGAACCTTCGCCACTACGTACCCCACCAGCTGATGGAGAACTATTTGTAGACAAATCAGATAACCAGTATATCTTTACCATCTTAGATAATGACACCTGGTGTCCGCGGGCAGATCCTATGCGTTGCATTAACATTGAGGCAATTTTAAATGGCCTCATTAGATTTAAATTCCAAATGCAAGTTCTACGGACTATTAACAGTGACCAAGGCACCAATTTTACTTTACGTTTTACCGCACATTTTGAGTCACTTAAGCATTAAGCAGTCTCCTTAGTCTATCATCCATAAATACAAGGGGAGCTGGAAAGATTCCACCAATCTTTGAAAATCATGATACGTACGTATTACCTGCATTTTACTACAGATTACGATGAGTCTTTGTATTTCCTGCTCTTTGCTTTGAGAATAACCGTGCCGGAGTCTACAGGGCAGAGTCTTTTTGTACTGATATTTGGCCATAATGTAAGAGATCCTCAGCGAGTGTTCTTGCCAACAAAGATTCACTAATTAATAATCTTGAGGTTAATGATGAGCTTGGGGAAAGTGATCACAAATCACTTAGTTTCAATATATCACGGAATTACCCAGATAACTGCAATCAAATCTGTCCCAGATTTTCGCTTGGCCGACTTCACGGGACTGAAAAATTACCTGGGTGGGCTAAATTGGGATGTCCTGCCTATGGGTCAGGGAGGTGATCTTGGTTGCCAATATGACGTTTTTCAGAGCATAGTTCTAGCTGCCCAGACAACTTTTGTTCCGAGTAGGGAAATTAGATCTAACAAAAATGATCCCAAATGGATGAACAATAGATTAAAACATCTCATTGGTCATAAGAGAGGCATATATAGGCGTATCAAAAGAGGGGATGGGCAGTTAAGAAATCAATATATTCAGTTAAAGAGAGAAATAAAGAAAGGAATAATAAAATAAAAAAGGGATTATGAGGCTAAGGTCGCAAGGGATTCAAAGACTAACCCAAAAGGGTTCTTTCAGGTATACAGAAGTATGATTAGGGACAAGATTGGCCCACTTAAGAGTAACTCTGGTCAGATCACTGACAGTGATAAGAATATGTGTGAAATTCTCAATACTTACTTCCTCTCAGTTTTCACCCAGGAAAATACTAGCGATATTCCTGAAATAATAGATTATGTAGAACAGGACGATAATAAACTATGCACGATTGCAGTAACTAGTGACATGGTCCTCAGACAAATAGAGAAACTAAAACCTAACAAATCCCCAGGCCCTGATGAACTGTTTACAAGGGTGTTAAAGGAATGTAAAGAGGAACTTAGCATACCTTTGGCTAATCTTTTTAACATATCACTACAAACTGGCACAGTGCCTGATAAGTGGAAAATGGCAAATGTAATACCTATTTACAAGGCAGGTGACAGGTCCTTGGCTTCGAACTATAGACCAATAAGCCTTACCTCCATAGTGGGAAAATTTATGGAATCAATAATTGCCGAAGCAATTCGTAGCCATCTTGACAGGCACAGATTGATTAATGAATTTCAACACGGTTTTACAAAGGGAATTTACTAACTTTTTTCACTAAGGTGTTTGAGGAGGTAGATCATTGTAATGAATATGATATTGTGTATATGGACTTCAGCAAGGCTTTCGATAGAGTTCCACACCAGAGGCTATTGAGAAAACTTAAGGCACACGGAATAGGAGGAGAAATGTTTTCCTGGGTAGAGGCATGGCTGACAAATAGGCAGCAGAGAGTTTGTATAAATGGGGAGAAATCAGAATGGGGGCACGTCACAAGCGGTGTTCCTGAAGGGTCAGTGTTGGGCCCGTTGTTGTTCACAATTTACATAAACGGCACGGATGAGGGAATAAATAGCTACATAAGCATATTTGCTGATGACACAAAAATAGGCCGTCCAATTCATTCTAATAAGGACACTAGAGCACTCCAGGATGATTTGAATAGACTGATGCAATGGTCGGAGAAGTGGCAGATGCAGTTTAATATTGACAAATGCAAAGTTCTAAATATTGGACAGTTAAATAACCATGCCACATGTAAACTAAATAATGTAGATCTTAATACTACTGATTGTGAAAAGGATTTAGGAGTTCTGGTTAGCAGTAATCTGAAACGAAGACAGTGCATTAGTGTTCGCAATAAAGCTAACAGAATTCATGGCTTCATATCTAGAAGTATAAATAATAGAAGTCCTCAGGTTGTTCTTCAACTCTATATATCCTTGGTTAGGCCTCATTTAGACTATGCTGTTCAGTTCTGGTCACCGTATTACAGAATGGATATAAATGCTCTGGAAAACGTACAGAGGGGGATGACAAAGATGATCCCATGTATCAGAAATCTTCCCTGTGAGGATAGACTGAGGGCCCTGAATCTGTACTCTCTCGAAAGGCGTAGAATTAGGGGGGATATGATCGAGGTGTATAAATGGAAAACAGGAATAAATAAAGGGGATGTAAATAGCATGCTGAAAATTTCCAGCCAAGACAGGACTCGCAGCAATGGTTTCAAGTTGGAAAAATTCAAATTCAGGAAGAATATAGGAAAGCAATGGTTTGGTAATAGAGTTGTGGATGAGTGGAACACAGTCCCGAGTACAGTTATTGAGGCTAAAACGTTGTGTAGTTTTAAAAATAAGTTAGATAAATACATGAGTGGGTGTGGGTGGGTGTGAGTTGGACCTGACTGGCTTGTGCTGCTGGGTCTGGTGCCGTGCTTCTTCCTTGAGTGGAGGTGACAAGACTGGGTGGGCCTGATACAGAGGTATGACAAGGCATCGAAACCCCACTGCAAAAAAACTAGGGGCCCAGGAGCCTGTATCTGGTTACACCTTAAAGGCAAGGTTTACCAGCCCCATGAAAGTTGTGGAGAAATATTCAGATTTTAACAATGTGGCGCTGCTTCTTGACTAGCCTGAAATGGATTAAGTCCACCACATCAGTCATTTTAAAAAAATTCTGATCCATCTCTTGCTACAATAATGACCATGGCTCAGAGAACCGACAAGTTGATGAATGAGACACTTGTGCAACACTTGGGTATCGCCAGCCAATAGCATCCTCAGTCCAATACAGAGAAGAATGGTGAAAAATCAGAATGAGTTTGAGGTAATCAGTTCCCCAGCCTGGAGTCGATGTGATCATTCCTTCAATTTTTTTTTATCAGTATTTATGAACTGATCACATCGGCTCCAGGAAGAGGGACTGATTACATCAAGCTACTAATCTTCCACCATTCTTCTCTATACTGGAATGAGGAAGCCATTGGCTGGTGTAACGTTTCCACACTAAACATACCCAATTGTTGCACAAGTGCCTCATGTCTTCCATACCTACAGACCCCGACGATAAGCTGGACCTCTTAGAAAAGTTCCAGACGTCCAGATAAGACTGTCTTACTCAGATCTACTCAAGAACTTTCAGCCTTTTATGTCGGGACTCACAGAAACACAAATGGTTGATCTCACCACCCTTTTGCAGTCCTATCCCAACATATTACCGGATGTTCCGAAAATATGCACTCCTGATTTTCACGACGTATATGTAGGCATAGCTAAACCTATTAAACTCCCTCTCTAAAGACCTAACCCAGAAAAGCAAAGGCTTCTACACCAAGAGGTAAATTTCCTTCTGGAACATGAGTTATTAGAAGAATTTTCCAGTCCAAGGTTCTCAACCTGTATCTTTGTAAAGAAAATAAAGGGAGGACTTCAGATGTTTACTGACTACTGTGAGGTGAATAAAATCACAGTGCCAAATACTTACTCAGACCCCCATAGGGATGACGTCGTTGTCTTCGTGGGTAAGGCTAAATATGTCTTCAGATTAGACCTCAAGAGTAATTATCAAATCCCATTCATTGACTGGGCCAACGTAATCTCTGCCCATGTGATTCCAGGTCATTACCATTATACAGTGACCCCATTCGACATGAGAAACTCGCCAGCTGGGACGAGCATATTTCCCGACTCAAATATCATTTTAATAGGCTTAGTTCTTCCTTGGCCAATCTTCAATCATCATTTTAGATCACAAAATCGGGAAAGGAAAGACAGCATTTAGGACAACTAATATTTTCGCCATCCAAAATATATTCAGCCCTCTCCAACATAAACAAAAAATACCCCCCAAAGATTTCTAGGGATGATCCGAGTTTTATAGGAAATTTTGGCACAATTTTGTTTCGGCCCCCATAACATTGCTCAATAGCAACAAAACCTAATTCAAATGGTTTCCACAATGCCAAGAAGCTTTACAGAAAATGAAAGATTGCTGTGGGTAGCTCTCCTATTGTTATCATTAGATTATTCAATGCCATTTTGCTTTCAGGTGGATGTCTTCAGTCATCTGGGGAAGGAAGTCATTTATCTGTTTGCCTAATTCTCAGCAAAGTTAAAGCCATAGTAAGAAGTCTACACCACAACAGAGAAATAGATCCTAACTGTGGTCTTATCACTGGAGCATTTCAACATGTATTTGTTATCCTCTCTGCGTGTGGATCAGGTGTTCAGCATCCATAATCCACTGACATACCTGAGTTCTACGTGGAGTAAAAACTTTCGTCGTATGAGCTGGGCTTTAAGACTCCAACCATACAATATCAAGCCCAACTCTGGAGAGGTCAAAATAGTGGCGGACTCAGTCTCCAGTGCTTGTTACTTCGGATATGTCAATAAGCATAGCTTGTATTAATGGTTAAGATTAGGACGATAGGTCAATTTGTCGCTTCTTTTCCATATTGTGGATTTATATGCTTTAGTAGAAATCACTTTGTACAACCTACCATCTTGGATCTTTGTTATGCCTGCTTTCTATTGTCCCGCCCTGTGGCAGAGACTTGGCAATAAAGACCCTTGCTTGTAAATTTAATTTTGTTAGTATTTTTGGTCGAGCACTGCCAGCTGGGTGGGATGGTATGAAAGGAACGACGGTCTTTTTAGCTAGATTTTCTTCAATTTGTGCCAAGCTGGCAAACGTTTCTCACTAGCATAGTCTAGTTTACTGAACTGATAGAATACTTTCTAAATGAGTGGTACACTGCATCCATTCGTCAACACGTCACGGCTTCGACTCTCGTGATCTGAACAACGAAAATCGCATCAGAGTGGATAGTTATGTAAAATCTGACTTGTACTTTTATCTTGTCATTAGCCCCTCATAGTGCCCTACAGTTACTTTTCATTTTAAAAGATCAGTTACAGTTATGACTGCAATTACTAAAAATAATTACATTCAGCTTCAATTACAAATATAATTGCTCCAAGCTTGCTGTGGTAGTGCCTTTGAGTGTTTACGTTAATATCCAAGTCTTGAGTGAATACTGATTCAATATGCTCCACTCTGTCAGGTTTCAAACATCGCTAATGGTGTTCAGGTTTACCGCATCTCTCCGGTCTATCACATTCTCTCTTGTGGTTATCTTCCGGCCTCATCTTTACATGCAGTGTGGTCATTTCGATTAATTTTCTCTTAGTCCTGTGATCCAAGAGCCTTTGTTATAGCAAACTAAGTTGTAAGTATCGCAAAGGAACAATAGCTGTACTTCTGTACTCCAACTTGGATTGTATCCGCGGTGACCAGTTTGAGGAGGCTCTGTACCATGTGGATGTATCTTTAAAGAAGACATACACATGTATGCCTGCCGTGTAGTTAATCTCCATAAAGCATGTGCGATACATGTATAGCCAGTTATCTAAGGAACTGGGTTGGGGCGAGAGACTTTCACTAAGAAGAAAATCTGCACAGCCTTCAATTTCCAGATATAAATTTTGGCAATACCATTGGACGGAATACCAAGCGTTCAACAATATAAGTTTTAGTAAAACTTCTTCTGGTCCGCAAGGTTGACCGGTGAAACTATTGCACTTCACATTCCATACTTACATTACCTCTGTCCCCTGCTACATTTACCCATATTTTCTTTACACTATATTGAATTCAAGAAGCTTCTTGTGAGCGATATATATCATATCAAAATTTTCAAACGTCGCACATGTATGATACCTGGATTCTTTATCTGGCAACTTTATTTAATCACAGTAATAACTCCATTGTTAATTTCGATACCTTGCTTGTGCATCACAATTCCTGTTTCTTTTTATTTTATAGCTGGCATGTTTATTACAATAACTGGCTTGCTTATTGCAATACCTGTCTTATTTTTGTTATATATGGCTTGTTCATAACTATTCTTGGATTGTTTATTGTGAAACAGGACTTTCGCTGTGATAGCCTATCTTGTTCCTTGCGTTAACCGGCAAGTTAGTAGTGTTACCTGGCTTGTTCATTGCGACAATTGTTCGTTCATTGCGAAACCTACCTTATTTTTCGTGATACTTAGCTTATTCATTATTATATGAGGCTTGTTCATGGCAATAACCCAGCTTGTTCATTGCTATACCTTGGTTAATCAATGCGATAACAACATAGCGTATGATAACTGACTTATTATTCACGATATCTGGATTGTTCATCACCATACTTGCATTAATCATAAACGATACTTAGTTTTGTTTATCACGATAGTTTACTCATACAATACCGAGACAGTCCATCACGATACCTAGCTCTATCATTACGACTCACAGACTGTCCATCACGATACCTATCTTGTTCATTATATCTAATTTGATGATTAACACTCTTAGCATGGTCACGATACCTAGCTTTATTGTTACAATTCATGGCTTGCTCATAACAACCGATGCTTAGCTTGTTCATTGCGATACCTAGCTTGTTCATTGCGATGCGATATTAGTGATCAAAAACAGATTTTGTTGCTTTTTTAATGCTACACAATGTCTCTTATCGTGTTGTAAAGCTTTTATCGAATTTTTAAAATCGGTGAAATCAGATTATATATATATATATATATGCAATATATATATATATATATATATATTATATATATATATATATATATATATTATATTATATATATATATATATGGAATTTGTATTGATAAAGCCACTGGATGGAAACGTCTACAATAAGGATACCCAGATGTTGCACAAGTGTCTTAATTTCACCCTTTAATGTTGCCACTGTGATATGAAACCTAGTAGTCTGGTGCTGACACTGTGATAAGAAACCTGGTAGTCTGGTGCTGACACTATGATAAGAAACCTGGTAGTCTGGTGCTGACACTGTGATAAGAAACCTGGTAGTCTGGTGCTGACACTATGATAAGAAACCTGGTAGTCTGGTGCTGACACTGTGATAAGAAACCTGGTAGTCTGGTGCTGACACTATGATAAGAAACCTGGTAGTCTGGTGCTGACACTGTGATAAGAAACCTGGTAGTCTGGTGCTGACACTGTGATAAGAAACCTGGTAGTCTGGTGCTGACACTGTGATACGAAACCTGGTAGTCTGGTGCTGACACGCTGATAAGAAACCTGGTAGTCTGGTGCTGACACTGATAAGAAACCTGGTAGTCTGGTGCTGATACTGTGATACGAAACCTGGTAGTTTGATGCTGGCACTGTGGTAAGAAACCTGGTAATCTGGTGCTGGCACTGTGATAAGAAACCTGGTAGTCTGGTGCTGACACTGTGATAAGAAACCTGGTAATCTGGTGCTGGCACTGTGATATGAAACCTAGTAGTCTGGTGCTGACACTGTGATAAGAAACCTGGTAGTCTGGTGCTGACACTATGATAAGAAACCTGGTAGTCTGGTGCTGACACTGTGATAAGAAACCTGGTAGTCTGGTGCTGACACTATGATAAGAAACCTGGTAGTCTGGTGCTGACACTGTGATAAGAAACCTGGTAGTCTGGTGCTGACACTATGATAGAAACCTGGTAGTCTGGTGCTGACACTGTGATAAGAAACCTGGTAGTCTGGTGCTGACACTGTGATAAGAAACCTGGTAGTCTGGTGCTGACACTGTGATACGAAACCTGGTAGTCTGGTGCTGACAGGCTGATAAGAAACCTGGTAGTCTGGTGCTGACACTGATAAGAAACCTGGTAGTCTGGTGCTGATACTGTGATACGAAACCTGGTAGTTTGATGCTGGCACTGTGGTAAGAAACCTGGTAATCTGGTGCTGGCACTGTGATAAGAAACCTGGTAGTCTGGTGCTGACACTGTGATAAGAAACCTGGTAATCTGGTGCCGACACGCTGATAAGAAACCTGGTAGTCTGGTGCTGACACTGTGATAAGAAACCTGGTAGTCTGGTGCTGACACTGTGATACGAAACCTGGTAGTCTGGTGCTGACACGCTGATAAGAAACCTGGTAGTCTGGTGCTGACACTGATAAGAAACCTGGTAGTCTGGTGCTGGCACTGTGGTAAGAAACCTTGTAATCTGGTGCTGACACTGTGATACGAAACCTGGTAGTCTGGTGCTGACACGCTGATAAGAAACCTGGTAGTCTGGTGCTGACACTGATAAGGAACCTGGTAGTCTGGTGCTGGCACTGTGGTAAGAAACCTGGTAATCTGGTGCTGGCACTGTGATAAGAAACCTGGTAGTCTGGTGCTGACACTGTGATAAGAAACCTGGTAATCTGGTGCCGACACGCTGATAAGAAACCTGGTAGTCTGGTGCTGACACTGTGATAAGAAACCTGGTAGTCTGGTGCTGACACTGTGATAAGAAACCTGGTAATCTGGTGCCGACACGCTGATAAGAAACCTGGTAGTCTGGTGCTGACACTGTGATAAGAAACCTGGTAGTCTGGTGCTGACACTGTGATAAGAAACCTGGTAATCTGGTGCCGACACGCTGATAAGAAACCTGGTAGTCTGGTGCTGACACTGTGATAAGAAACCTGGTAGTCTGGTGCTGACACTGTGATAAGAAACCTGGTAATCTGGTGCCGACACGCTGATAAGAAACCTGGTAATCTGGTGCCGACACGCTGATAGAAACCTGGTAGTCTGGTGCCGACACGCTGATAAGAAACCTGGTAGTCTGGGGCCGACACGCTGATAAGAAACCTGGTAGTCTGGTGCCGACACGCTGATAAGAAACCTGGTAGTCTGGTGCCGACACGCTGATAAGAAACCTGGTAGTCTGGTGCTGACACTGTGATAAGAAACCTGGTAATCTGGTGCCGACACGCTGATAAGAAACCTGGTAGTCTGGTGCTGACACTGTGATATGAAAACCTGGTAGTCTGGTGCTGACACTGTGATAAGAAACCTGGTAATCTGGTGCCGACACGCTGATAAGAAACCTGGTAGTCTGGTGCTGACACTGTGATAAGAAACCTGGTAGTCTGGTGCTGACACTGTGATAAGAAACCTGGTAATCTGGTGCCGACACGCTGATAAGAAACCTGGTAATCTGGTGCCGACAACGCTGATAAGAAACCTGGTAGTCTGGTGTCGACACGCTGATAAGAAACCTGGTAGTCTGGTGCCGACACGCTGATAAGAAACCTGGTAGTCTGGTGCCGACACGCTGATAAGAAACCTGGTAGTCTGGTGCCGACACGCTGATAAGAAACCTGGTAGTCTGGTGCCGACACGCTGATAAGAAACCTGGTAGTCTGGTGCCGACACGCTGATAAGAAACCTGGTAGTCTGGTGCCGACACGCTGATAAGAAACCTGGTAGTCTGGTGCCGACACGCTGATAAGAAACCTGGTAGTCTGGTGCCGACACGCTGATAAGAAACCTGGTAGTCTGGTGCCGACACGCTGATAAGAAACCTGGTAGTCTGGTGCCGACACGCTGATAAGAAACTGGTAGTCTGGTGCCGACACGCTGATAAGAAACCTGGTAGTCTGGTGCCGACACGCTGATAAGAAACCTGGTAGTCTGGTGCTGACACTATGATAAGAAACCTGGTAGTCTGGTGCTGGCACTGTGATAAGAAACCTGGTAGTCTGGTGCTGACACTGTGATAAGAAACCTGGTAATCTGGTGCTGGCACTGTGATATGAAACCTAGTAGTCTGGTGCTGACACTGTGATAAGAAACCTGGTAGTCTGGTGCTGACACTATGATAAGAAACCTGGTAGTCTGGTGCTGACACTGTGATAAGAAACCTGGTAGTCTGGTGCTGACACTATGATAAGAAACCTGGTAGTCTGGTGCTGACACTGTGATAAGAAACCTGGTAGTCTGGTGCTGACACTATGATAAGAAACCTGGTAGTCTGGTGCTGACACTGTGATAAGAAACCTGGTAGTCTGGTGCTGACACTGTGATAAGAAACTGGTAGTCTGGTGCTGACACTGTGATACGAAACCTGGTAGTCTGGTGCTGACACGCTGATAAGAAACCTGGTAGTCTGGTGCTGACACTGATAAGAAACCTGGTAGTCTGGTGCTGATACTGTGATACGAAACCTGGTAGTTTGATGCTGGCACTGTGGTAAGAAACCTGGTAATCTGGTGCTGGCACTGTGATAAGAAACCTGGTAGTCTGGTGCTGACACTGTGATAAGAAACCTGGTAATCTGGTGCCGAACACGCTGATAAGAAACCTGGTAGTCTGGTGCTGACACTGTGATAAGAAACCTGGTAGTCTGGTGCTGACACTGTGATACGAAACCTGGTAGTCTGGTGCTGACACGCTGATAAGAAACCTGGTAGTCTGGTGCTGACACTGATAAGAAACCTGGTAGTCTGGTGCTGGCACTGTGGTAAGAAACCTTGTAATCTGGTGCTGACACTGTGATACGAAACCTGGTAGTCTGGTGCTGACACGCTGATAAGAAACCTGGTAGTCTGGTGCTGACACTGATAAGGAACCTGGTAGTCTGGTGCTGGCACTGTGGTAAGAAACCTGGTAATCTGGTGCTGGCACTGTGATAAGAAACCTGGTAGTCTGGTGCTGACACTGTGATAAGAAACCTGGTAATCTGGTGCCGACACGCTGATAAGAAACCTGGTAGTCTGGTGCTGACACTGTGATAAGAAACCTGGTAGTCTGGTGCTGACACTGTGATAAGAAACCTGGTAATCTGGTGCCGACACGCTGATAAGAAACCTGGTAGTCTGGTGCTGACACTGTGATAAGAAACCTGGTAGTCTGGTGCTGACACTGTGATAAGAAACCTGGTAATCTGGTGCCGACACGCTGATAAGAAACCTGGTAGTCTGGTGCTGACACTGTGATAAGAAACCTGGTAGTCTGGTGCTGACACTGTGATAGAAACCTGGTAATCTGGTGCCGACACGCTGATAAGAAACCTGGTAATCTGGTGCCGACACGCTGATAAGAAACCTGGTAGTCTGGTGCCGACACGCTGATAAGAAACCTGGTAGTCTGGGGCCGACACGCTGATAAGAAACCTGGTAGTCTGGTGCCGACACGCTGATAAAAACCTGGTAGTCTGGTGCCGACACGCTGATAAGAAACCTGGTAGTCTGGTGCTGACACTGTGATAAGAAACCTGGTAATCTGGTGCCGACACGCTGATAAGAAACCTGGTAGTCTGGTGCTGACACTGTGATAAGAAACCTGGTAGTCTGGTGCTGACACTGTGATAAGAAACCTGGTAATCTGGTGCCGACACGCTGATAAGAACCTGGTAGTCTGGTGCTGACACTGTGATAAGAAACCTGGTAGTCTGGTGCTGACACTGTGATAAGAAACCTGGTAATCTGGTGCCGACACGCTGATAAGAAACCTGGTAATCTGGTGCCGACACGCTGATAAGAAACCTGGTAGTCTGGTGCCGACACGCTGATAAGAAACCTGGTAGTCTGGTGCCGACACGCTGATAAGAAACCTGGTAGTCTGGTGCCGACACGCTGATAAGAAACCTGGTAGTCTGGTGCCGACACGTGATAAGAAACCTGGTAGTCTGGTGCCGACACGCTGATAAGAAACCTGGTAGTCTGGTGCCGACACGCTGATAAGAAACCTGGTAGTCTGGTGCCGACACGCTGATAAGAAACCTGGTAGTCTGGTGCCGACACGCTGATAAGAAACCTGGTAGTCTGGTGCCGACACGCTGATAAGAAACCTGGTAGTCTGGTGCCGACACGCTGATAAGAAACCTGGTAGTCTGGTGCCGACACGCTGATAAGAAACCTGGTAGTCTGGTGCCGACACGCTGATAAGAAACCTGGTAGTCTGGTGCCGACACGCTGATAAGAAACCTGGTAGTCTGGTGCCGACACGCTGATAAGAACCTGGTAGTCTGGTGCCGACACGCTGATAAGAAACCTGGTAGTCTGGTGCCGACACGCTGATAAGAAACCTGGTAGTCTGGTGCCGACACGCTGATAAGAAACCTGGTAGTCTGGTGCCGACACGCTGATAAGAAACCTGGTAGTCTGGTGCCGACACGCTGATAAGAAACCTGGTAGTCTGGTGCCGACACGCTGATAAGAAACCTGGTAGTCTGGTGCCGACACGCTGATAAGAAACCTGGTAGTCTGGTGCCGACACGCTGATAAGAAACCTGGTAGTCTGGTGCCGACACGCTGATAAGAAACCTGATAGTCTGGTGCCGACACGCTGATAAGAAACCTGGTAGTCTGGTGCCGACACGCTGATAAGAAACCTGGTAGTCTGGTGCCGACACGCTGATAAGAAACCTGGTAGTCTGGTGCCGACACGCTGATAAGAAACCTGGTAGTCTGGTGCCGACACGCTGATAAGAAACCTGGTAGTCTGGTGCCGACACGCTGATAAGAAACCTGGTAGTCTGGTGCCGACACGCTGATAAGAAACCTGGTAGTCTGGTGCCGACACGCGTATAAGAAACCTGGTAGTCTGGTGCCGACACGCTGATAAGAAACCTGGTAGTCTGGTGCCGACACGCTGATAAGAAACCTGGTAGTCTGGTGCCGACACGCTGATAAGAAACCTGGTAGTCTGTGCCGACACGCTGATAAGAAACCTGGTAGTCTGGTGCCGACACGCTGATAAGAAACCTGGTAGTCTGGTGCCGACACGCTGATAAGAAACCTGGTAGTCTGGTGCCGACACGCTGATAAGAAACCTGGTAGTCTGGTGCCGACACGCTGATAAGAAACCTGGTAGTCTGGTGCCAACACGCTGATAAGAAACCTGGTAGTCTGGTGCCGACACGCTGATAAGAAACCTGGTAGTCTGGTGCCGACACGCTGATAAGAAACCTGGTAGTCTGGTGCCGACACGCTGATAAGAAACCTGGTAGTCTGGTGCCGACACGCTGATAAGAAACCTGGTAGTCTGGTGCCGACACGCTGATAACAAACCTGGTAGTCTGGTGCGACACGCTGATAAGAAACCTGGTAGTCTGGTGCCGACACGCTGATAAGAAACCTGGTAGTCTGTGCCGACACGCTGATAAGAAACCTGGTAGTCTGGTGCCGACACGCTGATAAGAAACCTGGTAGTCTGGTGCCGACACGCTGATAAGAAACCTGGTAGTCTGGTGCCGACACGCTGATAAGAAACCTGGTAGTCTGGTGCCGACACGCTGATAAGAAACCTGGTAGTCTGGTGCCGACACGCTGATAAGAAACCTGGTAGTCTGGTGCCGACACGCTGATAAGAAACCTGGTAGTCTGGTGCCGACACGCTGATAAGAAACCTGGTAGTCTGGTGCCGACACGCTGATAAGAAACCTGATAGTCTGGTGCCGACACGCTGATAGAAACCTGGTAGTCTGGTGCCGACACGCTGATAAGAAACCTGGTAGTCTGGTGCCGACACGCTGATAAGAAACCTGGTAGTCTGGTGCCGACACGCTGATAAGAAACTGGTAGTCTGGTGCCGACACGCTGATAAGAAACCTGGTAGTCTGGTGCCGACACGCTGATAAGAAACCTGGTAGTCTGGTGCCGACACGCTGATAAGAAACCTGGTAGTCTGGTGCCGACACGCTGATAAGAAACCTGGTAGTCTGGTGCCGACACGCTGATAAGAAACCTGGTAGTCTGGTGCCGACACGCTGATAAGAAACCTGGTAGTCTGGTGCCGACACGCTGATAAGAAACCTGGTAGTCTGGTTGCCGACACGCTGATAAGAAACCTGGTAGTCTGGTGCCGACACGCTGATAAGAAACCTGGTAGTCTGGTGCCGACACGCTGATAAGAAACCTGGTAGTGGTGCCGACACGCTGATAACAAACCTGGTAGTCTGGTGCCGACACGCTGATAAGAAACCTGGTAGTCTGGTGCCGACACGCTGATAAGAAACCTGGTAGTCTGGTGCCGACACGCTGATAAGAAACCTGGTAGTCTGGTGCTGGCACTTTGAGATGAAGCATTGTCCTGTCGTTCTGGCTCTGAGTATACCTAAGCATGTAACATAGAAAGAGAATACCTAGGGTACAAGCACTATAAGAGGATATCTGGTTATATGGTACAAGCACTGCAAGAAGATACCTGGTCCTCTCAAACAGTGATATATCTAATGGTTTGATACTGAGGGGTTACCTGGACCTCTAAACCTGTGACAGGTTACCTGGTCCTCTGAGAACTGTGAAAAGATACCTGGATACTTAATTTTTGGGGAGTATGAGAGAAAATGTGCTATTTTGGCTTTGCCACTGTATGAGGATACCTGGTACACTGATACTGACTCTGTGTGAGGATGCTGGTACTATGTGAACATACTTTCACTGTGTAAAGGAATTGGCACTGTGAGTATAGTGACACTACAAGTATGTGAGGGTACTGGTGCATATAAGGATACAGACATTGTGTGCGGACACTTTTGCTCTTATAACATCACAGAAAGGATACTCAATCCTTAGATACTGGTACTCTGTGAGGATACCTAGTCCATTGATACTGCCACTGTGTGAGGATACCTAGTCCATTGATACTGCCACTGTATGAGGGTACCTAGTCCGTTGATACTGCCATTGTGAGGATACCTAGTCTATTGATACTGGCACTGTGTGAGGATACCTAGTCCATTGATACTAGCACTGTGTGAGGATACCTAGTCCATTGATACTAGCACTGTGTGAGTATATCTATTCCTCTTATAACACCATTGTGTGAAGATAACTAGTGAATCCTTAAATACTGTCAATAGGTGAAGATAACTGGTCCATTTACTATAGCACTGGGTGGGGGATATATAGTTCTTGGCAATGTGGGAGCAGAACTGCTTCTCATAAAATGTTACTTTTTAGGATAACTGGTCCTGATATAATGACACCTTTGAGAATGCCTCATTTCCATATTAGTAGTTACGTATAAGGGGTACTCTGTGAGGATACCTGATCCCCTGATACAGAAAAAGATACATACAATAACGGCATAATTATTACGGAATTTTTTAATATTCGATATTTTTCTACTAAAAGGAAGAATAAATAAATTTCACTGACTACTATTGGATTTATTTTGTTACACCATTACAGGTCAACTATTTTACATTGATTAATATTTGTTTTGACCAGCCCAAGCATCAATAAGTGCTTTTACACGTGTGCGCATGACAACGATCAAAGTTAACATGACATAATTTCTTGATTCTGGCAGAATGAAACCAAACCTTAATAAAGCATTTTATGAGTTGAAATTTGGTCGTAGTGGGAACCTCGTGTTTATCATCCTTTAATACAGACCATAAACTCTCAATAAGGCTCATATCAGGGGAATTTCCAGCCCATGGATGAAGCTCAACACCATTTTGTGTAAACCACGTCTTTACTTATTTTGCTGTGTTATATGAGCCGGAGTGTTGTTGAAATATCCAGTGTCCTTCACCATACCAGTCCCTTATCTAAGGCAGTAACCGATGTATACTTCTGTATACTTAACCTGGCTCATGATGCCAACAGTGTGCCAAGAACTTGTTCCATGAACGGATTTTCTGAGGAAATTTGACAAGTTTCTTCAGACATTCAGGCATAAATTACTCACACGGTCATTCGGTACTGGTATGTTTGACTCATAACAGAACACCACCTGCAAGATAATAGAAGCTGAATGGTAAAGTGTTTTTTCACATAGAATTGTCATTTTGCGTATAATTAATGTTCTCTTATGAACAAATAAACTGAATAGCTAAATGTAATTCTTACCTGCTCCCATTGTTCAAAAGTTCACTCAATGTGATTCTTAGCCGGGCAAAACTTTTCTGTTTCAAGGATTCAGAAAGTCGAGGCTCTTTCTAGGACGATATACTTCCAATTAACACTCCAAAAGCTTCTCATTAATTGTCCTTCGGACAAGGCTAACGCCTGTTGCTGCTAATGCTAGGTCACAGGAAATCTCAGTGCAAGATGCTCTTCTGTTGTTAAGAGCCATGCCTATTATTTTTCTGTCTAATTTCTGTGTCGTTTCGATTTTCTACCACATCATCCCATCCTTTGTGAGTTTATTTATTGACTGTAATTCAATTTCTTCTTAATTTTTGTTTCAATCTGCTGCTACTCAAGAACGCTTATCTGTCCCACCATTAAACTTCAAGGAAAAAACAAAAGGCACTTTTAGTAGCAAGAACAAGTACAGAAAATATACAGCTAATGGAATTATCACAGTCAGCAAGAAACATAAATCAACCCTCATACACCAAAGCAGGAGAGCAACTGTGACAAGTCTCTGGACAAACACTACTCGGCCCGTCTAGTTCTGTGTTGCCATCCATTGTTCCTTCAGACAAAAACTCACAACACTCTTAAACTCTTTTTTTTTTTTTTTTTTTTTTTTTTTTTTTTTTGCACAGGGTTTGACAAGGTTAAGGATCCCTAGCTTTATTGACAAGCTATTTACAGGTTAAGGATTCCTAACTCTTTATTGGCAAGCTAAGAGCTGTTACCTACATCAGCTCATTTGAAAGCATTTTTATTGTTATGAGACATACAAGTAGGGAACAGGATGAAATTGGAGCCATCTGTGTGCCAGAACGTTAATTTTAAAGAGTTGTCCTGTACTAACGTTTTAAAACAAATCCATTAATTGTCAAAATGGGCTTAATTGACCTTTTAGTAGAAAAATTTTGTATCTTCAAAAAATCCATAATAATTATGCCGACTAATATTCGCCTAGCTCTCTAATAACTGCTTCTCTAATAACTGTTATTTACTTTATAAATCTTTCACTTTTTATATTCATTAGAACAATAATGTTACTAGTTAGTTTTGTAGCTTTTTAATTAAATTAGTTAACATTTAAAAAATTATATGTAAAAGGTGAACAGATCTTTAATACACTTCTGTAAATGTAAATTATAAATAAAGTCTGTAACATAATATATAAATTCTAATAATAAAAATGCTATTAAAATTTTCATAAATGCAATACAAAAACGTTGAGGCTATTAATACACTTTTGTAAAAGGTAATAATAATTAGGCGAATAATACACTCCTCTGTGAGGAAAACATAAGAGGAAACATTTTGACATTATCTCAGCATAATTCACACAGAGTTCCTTCTACAGTAAATCTGACAACAAAGCTGAGGTAACAAAACCACCCAGACTTACACTCGGTATATGGCATGCGCAAGAATAAAAATAACCCTCATTTTATTTTTATTCCCAGTCTCTGCTCAATTTTCTGTGTTAATCCAAGCATCCCTTTTAAAAGGCCTTACGTTGAGAGGAAAAGGAGTAAAATGACTTATTTCCTGCGCCCTTAAATCTTAAAAAAAAGTATATTCAAGAGGGCAAGAAGAGATCTACCCGTCAATCAGGAGGCACAATAAAGGTGTCAATAATATATTTTAATTTTTCACTTTCTCGTGGTGTACATGCTGTAATTTGCTACGTTTTTCATAACTACACATTTTGTAGCTGAACTTTTAATATCTATAGCAACACTTTTTATACTGTTACCTTAAACAACTACACATTTCAAAGCTATCCCTCTCATACCTTCCATGCCTTTAGATTTCATAGCTTACATATCTATACCCTTCATAACTATACCCTCCATGGTTATACCTTGCTAGACGTTTTCTGGATGAGGTTTCATAAGTGCTCAACAGTATCTCGGTCTCTTCTCGCCAGGATTATCCTAAGCCTTTAATCTGGAGTTCATGTTTCCTGGTCATGTGTGATCATTCACGCGTGCTGAAAGATGACAGTTTTAGGCTGTTTATAAAAATTGTAGAAACAAC
This sequence comes from Cherax quadricarinatus, assembly GCF_026875155.1. Lineage (NCBI taxonomy): Eukaryota > Metazoa > Arthropoda > Malacostraca > Decapoda > Parastacidae > Cherax > Cherax quadricarinatus. The sequence continues at coordinate 49,485,770 of NC_069424.1, forward strand.
TACTCTATATACTTTATACCCCAATAACAAGAAATATTTAATGAGGCATTCAAGAATTAAAATTACATTTTTTAAGACAGTAAAAAAAAGTTACTGTGAGAAAGAAACTAAAAAACAGGTAACTTAAAAATGAAACTAAATTTATGAACAGGCAGTATATACCAAGTATATATATATATATATATATATTATATATAAAAATATATATATATAATATATATATATATATATATATATATATATATATATATATATATATATGTCGTGCCGAATATGTAAAACTGGTCAATTAGCAAGAACTCATTTAAAATTAAGTCCGTTCTGAAATTTTCTCTTATACGTTTAAAGATATATTTTTTTCATTATTGTTAATGTAAATTTTTTTAATTTTGCATCAGAAGAATCTTAGAAAACTTACCTAACCTTGTTATAATAAGAGCAATTTATTTTAGCCTAACCCAACTAAATATATTTTAAATACGTTTACAATAATATAGTACTAAACAAACACAATCAAATATATTTTTTTCGTTAGGTTCAGAATGATTTTGGCGAAATTATTGCATACACAAATTTTCACGTGTCCTATATGGCAAGATGACGTTGCTATTTAACCCAAAGATCGCAAGTTCTGCCTATTCGGCACGACATATATATATATATAATATATATATATATATATATATATATATATATATATATATATATATATATATATATATATATATAATGTCGTGCAGAATGGGTAAAACTTAATTTTTAATCATTTCTTGCTAATTGACCAGTTATACCTATTCGACACGACATATATATATATATATATATATTTATATATATATATATATATATATATATATATATATATATATATATATTATATAATATAAAACGTCAAGGTACATAGTTCGGGTTTGGTGGGGAGTGGTCGAGTGCCAGAGTAGGGGAGTTCCTCGAGTGCAACGCCCTCTGGATAGTTTACTTTGTAAACTGAGCGTCAGGTGGATTCCACTTGATTACGGATTACCACCTGCTCTGCTAAGATGAATGTTGCTGTTCATGAGCGATGGTAATGTCCACACCTACAGGTGTGGACATTACCATCACAGGTGTGGACATTATCATCACAGGTGTGGATATTACCATCACAGGTGTGGACATTACCATCACAGGTGTGGACATTACCATCACAGGTGTGGATATTACCATCACAGGTGTGGACATTACCATCACAGGTGTGGACATTACCATCACAGGTGTGGACATTGTGGCCCTTAGCCACAACCTCGTATATGTTTTTGAATTTTTTTGTTTTATATTCCTCAGGTATCATTGTTTAGTCAACAGTCAGTGCGCCTGAGCCGCATGTGAGGAGATTAATAAGTAATACTAGAGAGGTCTGTATATCTCACTCATCAATCAGCCTTGCTGCTAGCGGAGCTTATATTATTACTCATCATGTGGAGGGAAGATGCTAGAAAGGACTTAAGATCAAGTAGTAACTACCTTTTCTACTTATAACCACCTGGGAGCCATTCACAGCCTAACAGTGTTTACCAGTGACTCCTCCATATGTCACTATCATCACGTACCTTCTCTCCATCCCTGAGACTTCCATATATGCTTTTTGTAACAGAAAAATCAGAGGGTGTGCCTCCCAGGAGCTGGTATTGGTGACATAGTCAGTAGGTTGGATAATAATATGCCAGGTAATGGAAACAAGCCCAGTATCCGTCTTAGTGCTGGTGGAAATGACATTGGGAAGGGCAGGAGACGGGAGCTGCTGGATAAGTACAGGTTAGCCATAGAAGTACTCAGGTCTAAGGGAGGGATCCCAATCATATGTAGCATCTTGCCTAGAAGGGGAGTGGGCAATGAATGGATGTCTAGGGCAATTGGTATAAATTGCTGGCTAGACAGGTACTGCAAGGATCTTTCAATCCCATTCATTGATAACTGGGACAAATTCTATGGCAAACGTGATATGTATACAAGAGATGGCGATCATCTCAGGGGCTGGAGTGGTTGCATTAGCCAGTTCGACTGAGAGAGTCACTTATGACTTGCCTAAGACTTTAAACTGATAGATTATAGAGGTATGGGTGTTTCTGGGAAGCAATTAGGCTGCAGCACTAGGGTTGAAAGCAGCAGATATTAACAGAATACCCCATGGATACGTTTAAAAGGCATGTTTATGAGACAGAAAAAAGACACCAGCAATCCTACCATCATGTAAAACAAACACACACACACATACACACACACACACACACACACCACACACACACACACACACACACACACACACACACACACACATACATACACACATATATACGGGATTTTGCACCTTTATGTGAATTTACGTAATTTTAGGCACACAAGACAATACAGTGGAAACCAAGAGATAGGGTACATAAGCAAAACATATGTAGTACATAAGAGGGAAATAAAGGACTGCTTACTTAAACGCATGCATACACATACACATACACGCACACTAGGTGAGAACAGGATCTGCTGTTAGGCACTTGAATAGCTGTAGCACACACACACACACACACACACACACACACACACACACATACACATACACACACATACACAGGATTTCACACCTTTATGTGAATTGACCCTCTAACCCTTCCTTCTCTCTCCGTCTCTTTGTCCCTTTTCCTCTCTTCCTCTCTCTCTCTCTATTCTTCTCTCTCTCTATTCTCTCTCTCTCTCTCTCTTTTTCTGTCTCTTCCTCTCTCTCTCTCTTAATCTTTCTCTCCCTTCCTCTCTATTCCTCTCTCTCTTCCTCTCTCTTCCTCTCTCTTCCTCTCTCTCCCTTTCTCCTCTTCCTCTCTCTTTTTCTCTCTCTCTTCCTCTCTCTTTTCCTCTCTCTCTTCCTCTTTTTCTCTCTTCTTCTCTCTTCCTCTCTCTTCCTCTTCTCTCTCCTCTTTTCCCCTTCTCTCCCCTCTCTCCTCCTATCTTTCCCTTCTCTCCTCTCTTTCTCTCACTCTCTCCCACTTTTCCTTTTCACTCTCCCCCTCTCTCTCCTTCTACCTTTCCCCTCTCTCTTTTTTTTTTTTTTTTTTTTTTACACAGGGTTTGACAAGGTTAAGGATCCCTAGCTTTATTGACAAGCTATTTACAGGTTAAGGATTCCTAACTTTATTGGCATTCTAAGAGCTGTTACCTACATCAGCTCATTTGAAAGCATTTTTATTGTTATGAGACATACAAGTAGGGAACAGGATGAAGTTGGAGCCATCTATGGGCCAGCATTTTCATTTGATCAACTGACTTTATCTCGTTGACATCATTATGCTGTAGGAATGTGTTCCATACTCGAGTCATCCTGGGTATGTATGATCTTAGATGGAGTGATGTTCTGGAGAAGGGTACAGCCAGAGTGAAGTTGCTGCTTTCTGCCCGTCTTGTGGCATAAAAGCTTGTTTCACGCTGTCCTCGAAGTGGATCCAAGTGTGGTATTTTGACAATATTGGCCTTGTACATAACAGTAAGGCCACCCACATCCCTCCTATGTTGAAGGCTCTCTCTCTCTCTCTCTCTCTCTCTCTCTCTCTCTCTCTCTCTCTCTCTCTCTCTCTCTCTCTCTCTCTCTCTCTCTCTCTCTCTCTCTCTCTTTTCTTTACTAAAAAAAAAATGGTTGGGACTCGTAGGAATCAGGGATCACATAACAAAGGTATTGGTAGGGAGGAATGGATGGAGGAGCAGTGGAGAAGGATGGAGCAAGAATGGGAGAGAAAATTAGGAGAGCTTTCTGAAAAAATGGAGGAAGAGCTCTTTGCAAAATGGGAAAAGAGGTTGGAGAAGGAGACGAAGAAATGGGAGGCACAAGTCGAAACTGCAGTAGACAGGGTAAGGGTCCTAGAGTTTGAGGTAAACAGGCTGAAGCAAGTCTCAGGGCAGTGACCAGAGAAGACACAGCCCTATGAAGCTGAGAGGATGAACAGGAAGGAAGGAGATATGAATTATGCTAAGGTCCCTATCAGCCTGCAAAGAAGGGTCAGGGAAGTAAAAGGAAAGAGCAGCTGGGTGCAGATAGAGAGGGAGATAAGTCAAATGCTGAGGCACAACGATGCTACCAAGAGCCACTGGAAAAATTAAGGGAGAAAATGACCATATACAGACAGGAACCAGAGTCACAGAGGGAGAGGCAATGGAATGAGGAAAGGGCAAAATCAGTGTTTATCCATGGGCTTCGGGAGAGAGAGGAAAAGACACACACTGAAAGACGGCAGGAAGAAAGAAAGGAGATTGGGAAAATCATCACGGAAATAGGGGGAGAAGACATGGACGAGATTGTAAATTTTCAGAGAATAGGGGGGTACGTGAAGGGGAGAAACCGACCGATCAAGCTGATTCTCAGGACAGAAACAGTGAGGAACAGAATTCTCCAAGAGAAACCAAGGTTGAAAAACTCGGAAGAGTACAAGAAGGTGTTCCTAGACAGAGACAGAACACAAACAGAGAGACAGCAGCTGAGGGAGAGGACAAAAAAGCGAAAGGAGATAGGAAAGGAAACAAGGATGGAACCAGCAGAGGTCAATCAGAGCAGAACAGAGAAGCAAGGGCAAGCACACACACAACTATCCTCAGAACCCCACAACCTATCACACCTTCCCAACACAAACTACAATCCATACCCACAGCTTCCACCCAACCCCCAATCATAGAATCCCACAGTATGCTACCAGGTCTCCCACCCCCACAGGCCCCCCAAACCACAGTACTGGAAAGGAAACTGAAGGTATGGTACACAAACGCTGGTGGAATAACAAACAAGTGGGAGGAGTGGCACAAAAGAGTCAAAGAGACATCACCGGACATCATAGCACTCACAGAAACCAAGCTTACAGGTATGATAACAGATGCCATCTTTCCAACGGGATACCAGATCCTGAGGAAAGACAGAAGGACCAGGGGGGGGTGGAGGAGTGGCACTGCTGATCAAACACCGATGGAATTTTGATGAGCTGGAAAGAGGAGACAGCGGAGAAGAAAGTGATTACATAGCAGGAAGCTTCACTCTGGAGGTCCCAAGGTGGTAATAGCAGTGATGTATAACCCACCACAGAACAGCAGGACACCAGGGCATGAGTATGACGAGAGCAATAGAGCGATGGTTGACACACTGGCTGCAGTGGCCAGAAGAGCTCATGCATGCAGGGCAAAGCTCCTGATCATGGGCTACTTTAACCACAAGGAGATCGACTGGGAGAACTTGGAGTCACATGTGGGCCAAGATACATGGAGGGCTAAGATGATGGAGGTGGTACTGGAAAACTTCATGTACCAACACGTAAGGGACACTACAAGAGAGAGAGGAGAGGATGAGCCAGCAAGACTGGACTTAGTATTCACCTTGAGCAGTGCAGATATTGAGGACATCACATATGAAAGACCCCTTGGGGCCAGCGATCATGTGGTTTTGAGCTTCGAATACACAGTAGAGCTACAAGTGGAGGGGGAAGCAGGAAGGCCAGGACAAATGAAACCAAACTACAGGAAAGGGGACTACACGGGAATGAGGAACTTCCTGAACGAGGGTCAGTGGGACAGAGAACTGGCAGGGAAGCAAGTTAATGAGATGATGGAATATGTAGCAACAATGTGCAAGGAGGCTGAAGAGAGGTTTGTACCCAAGGGAAACAGGAATAATGAAAAAGTCAGGATGAGCCCATGGTTCACCCAAAGGTGCAAGGAGGCAAAAACCAAGTGTGCTAGGGAATGGAAGAAATATAGAAGGCAAAGGACCCAGGAGAATAAGAAGAGCAGTCGTAGAGCAGAAACAAAATAGCACAGATAAGAAGGGGCCCAACGACAATATGAAAACGACATAGCAACAAAACCCAAAATTGCCAAGTTTTTATACAGCCCTCGGGAGGAAAAAAACTCAAGGACCAGGTAATCAGGCAAAGGAAGGAAGGAGGAGAGACAACAAGAAATGACCGTGAAGTAGTGGAACTAAACAAAGATTAAAAGAAGTGTTCACAGAGGAGACGAAGGGGCCCCGGGGACGGAGAGGTGTGGAACATCACCAGGTGCTGGCTGGTACACACAACGAAAAAGAAGTAAAGAGGTTTCTGATGAGCTAGATACCTAAAGGCAAGGGGCCAGAAAAACATTTTCCCCATGGGTCCTGGGGAAAAGGGAGCAGGGGGCCATGTGCCCCTTTTAAAAACAATATTCAAACCCTCTATGAAACGGGGAGATTCCCTGAGGCAGGGAAAGACAGAAATATAGTAAAAATTTTAAAAAAGGAGGCAGACATGAAGCATAAACTACAGCCCCAGTGTCAGACATGTATAGAGCAAAGTCATGGAGAAATTGTCAGGAGAAGAGTGGTGGAACACAAAAAAGGAATGATTCATAACAGCACCCAAAATGGTTTCAGGGGGGGGAAATCCGTGTCAAAAAACCTAGGGGATTTTCTTGAAAGGTAACGCAAAAGAAAGAGAGAGAGGGGGGGGGGGATTGCTTTTCTTGGACTGCAAAAAGGGTTTGACACAGTACCCACAAGAGTTAGTGAAAAAAACGGAGGAAAAGCAGGGATAACGGGGAAAAAATACGTGGTCAGGGAATATTTGTGGGAAGACAGCAGCGTTTAATGGACGTGGCGAGGTGTCAGAGTGGGCACCTGTGACCACGAGGCCCCAAGGGGTCAGTCCTAGGCCCAGTGCTGTTTCTGGATTTTTGACGACATGACAGAAGGAAAAAAAACCTTGGGGTGTCACTGTTTGCAGGGGGACGGAAGTTGATGAGAATTCTTTTCGATCGAAGACCGGGCAGAATAAAAGGGATCGGAAAGGCGGGGCCCCTGGTCCAGAATTTGGGCTCTGAGTTCAACCCCCCAAGTCAAATCATGGATTGGGAAGGGCAAAGAAGCCCGCAGACGGGTACAGTTGGGGGGCCAAGCTAAAACCTCACTCAAGGAAAAAGATCTTGGGGTGAGTAAAAACCCAGGCAAACTCCAAAACGCACATCAACCAAAAAAACTGCTGCGCTAGGGGCCCCCGGGGCAAACCTCAGAACAGCATTCCGACATTTAATAAGGAGCTTTCAGGCCCCTGTCCCGTGTGCGTTAGGCCCATATTGGATTTTGCGGCACCAGTTTGGAACCCACACCTCCCAAGCCTGTAAAGAAACTAGAGAAAGGCAAAGGCTTGCCACAAGATAGTCCCAGAGCTAAGAGGTAGTTTTCGAGGAGAGGTTAAGGGAAATAAAACCTGACACACTGGAGGCGGGGAGAGATAGGGGACAGATAAGACTTACAAAATACGAGAGGTTTTGAAAAGGTGGACAAAGACAGGAGTTCCAGGATGGAACGCAACAAGGGGACCATTTGGGAAAGCTGAAGACCCAGATGAATCACAGGGAGTTGGGAAGTATTTCTTCAGCCACAGAGTAGTCAGGAAGTGGAATAGTTTGGGAAGAGATGTAGTGGAGGCAGGATCCATACATAGCTTTAAGCAGAGGTACGATGAAGCTCATGGTTCAGGGAGATGATGTGGCGACCAGTGAAAAGCGGGGCCAGGAGTCGGATCGACCCCTGCAACCTCAACTAGGTGAGTACACACACACACACACACACACACACAGAGTTGCAATTTAAAAACTGTAGTGTAAAGCACCCTTCTGGCAAGACAGTGATGGACTGAATGATGGTGAAAGTTTTTCTTTTTCGGGCCACCCTGCCTTGGTGGGAATCGGCCAGTGTGTTAATAAAATATATATATATATATATATATATATATATATATATATATATATATATATATATATATATATATATTATATATTATATATACATATATATGTCGTGCCGAATAGGCAGAACTTGCGATCTTGGCTTAAATAGCAACGTTCATCTTGCCATATAGGACAAGTGAAAATTTGTGTATGCAATAATTTCGCCAAAATCATTCTGAACCTAACGAAAAAATTATATTTCACTGTGTTTGTTTAGTATTAAATTATTGTAAACAAATCTAAAATATATTTAGTTGGGTTAGGCTAAAATAAATTGTTCTTGTTATAATAAGGTTAGGTAAGTTTTCTAAGATTCTTTTGGTGCAAAATTAAAAATTTTGCATTAACATTAATGAAAAAATATATCTTTAAACTTATAAGAGAAAATTTTAGAAAAGACTCAATTTTAAATGAGTTCTTGCTAATTGACTAGTTTTACATATTCGGCACGACATATATATATATATATATATATATATATATATATATATATATATATATATATATATATATATAATATATATATATATATATATATTCCTTGAAGGTTTAGCATTACTTATATAAGGCATAAACAGTATATCAAAGATTTGAATCTCCTTCAGTTCGTCTGAAAATGGACTTGAGCCAAGTATGCAGCAAGCATTTCCCGTCTGTGTAACCACGCTGAGACGATGGAACATGTTAGTGGCCGCCCTTGGGTCCCTAGTGGTGTTAATGAGTCTGGAACCTACTTATCTGAGGAAACGTGTGGCATTCTCTTCCCATGGTCCCAGGGTCTCAGATCCCACTTGGACAAATTGATACTGATAGTTTATGTCTTTGTACTTGCCCCTCTAGTACTCCTCCCTGTGATCGGTAGCACCTCCCTGTTGCCAACACTGTGACGAATGTAGGAGTCACCGTAGTCGAAACACAGGTATAGTCCCATGCTAGAAACTGCCATTAACCATGGCTAGTTGGAAATCCTATCGGGGTGGTTTGCGGGACTGTGTACTGCTGGATGCTAGGGATAGTGGCTCTCTCAGTCAGGCACTAAGCTGAAGCGACGCTTTTCTTTATGATGTTGTTGACTTCCATGTGTCTCGCGTGCTAACCTTTCGTTTTGGAGCAGTTTTGACAATGCAGAACAAATTGGTCGGCTTGAGCGTCTCTACAAGTACAAGTTTATTATGTGTGAATTGGGGCATTGAGGCAGAGAGCCACTGCAATACGGAAGGTTTCTGGCTCGAGGCGTGTTCCCATTACCGAAATGGGAACTGTTGAGAAGTCCTCAGAGAGGTGCACTCATAGCTTGAAGATGGACAAAGTCCCTGTTGGATGATGCGGTCCTGCTCATGTTATGCTCCTTTTCAGCAATGGGGCCATTCCATTTGGACTGTTTTTAGACCAGTACTGCAATGGGCTTTGGAGCTGGAGCAGCGAGAGTCTCCCACACAGTAATGGCCCTGATGCAACTTGTATCCTGTATTCATGCTAACTCACAAAGGTCGTCCAGAAGAGTTTGCTTTATTAGCACGAGCTATGGAGGAGGAGGATAAGAAAGCTGGTAGTGCAACATGAGAAGATTTACGTATTCCCAGGCTGGCTGGTAGTGAGGGTGCAACCACTGTCCATCAAGGCTAAGATTGTACACTCTACTACATAGCCTTTAGGAAGGAGTCATATTCCTAGAGTTCTGGACTGTTGAAGGCTGGGGAGCATCTCAAGAAGTGAGTTTTGGAAGGGATACACATCTGATGAGTCGGTAGAATGTATCATGAGTATCAGTGTCTTTCATCTTGCCTTTTATCATCCTGATGTCTGAGATTTTTTTCCTAGAATCAGATCAATAGCATTTTAACCGAGATGAGCGCTCGTGTTCCTAGCAAAGCATCAGTAATATCCTGAATGCCCTATCGGTTGGTAGAAACTCTTGCATTTGGTGGGGTTTAAAGATAGACCCAGGCTCTCTCAATTTTTTTTTTATTTTTCTTGATGTCATTTAGTAGAGATTATATAGTGCCATCCAGGGTACAATCATCCTAGAATCAGATATTGAGCTTACTAGACAGTGTTTCTGTGACTTCTTGATTACCAGACAAAAAGGTAGCAAGAGGGTCCCCCAGTTGCACAGCTTCACATGAGTCAGTTTCATTTCCCCCAAACAGGAGTTTAGAGGTACCGCTGTAATACGATTGGATGAAGGAATAAAGAGAAGGGAAATGCTTAGAAATTGCCTAGAGAGCAGCAACCCTTCTGACCAAGTTAAACACGTAGACAAAGTCCAGTCTGATTAGAGTTTTTTGATGTGACATGGCCGTTGCTTCACAGCTTTGTTGAACACCAAAAACCAATCTGTGTTGGTTTCAACACTGGCAGCCTCGTGACTCACCATTCTCGCTGCAACCCGGGCAACAAGGCACTGAAGGCTGTTGCCAACCGCAATGAGCCTGATGCCTCCATCCTTTTTCTGGAGGGCACATTATGATGTACCAAAGAATAGTGGCCAAATGGTCTCCAAGACACCGCCAGCCAGGCACACATTGGCAAATTTGGTGATGTCAGACAACAACCTCTCTGAAACATCTCCGAGTGTTGGATTGACCATTTATTTTATATGTGGCCTTAAACCCGTGAAACAACTTGCTGATATATATTATATATATATATATATATATATATATATAATATATATATATATAATATATATATATATATATATATATATATATATATATATATTATATATCTATATATATATATATATATATATATATATATATATATATATATATATATTATATATATATATACATATGTAAAACTGGTCAATTAGCAAGAACTCATTTAAAATTAAGACCTTTCTAAAATTTTCTCTTATACGTTTAAAGATATATATTTTTCATTAATGTTGATGTAAAAATTTATAATTTTGCACCAAAAGGAACTTAGAAAACTTACCTAACCTTATTATAACAAGCACAATTTTTTTTAGCCTAACCCAACTAAATTTTAGATTTGTTTACAATAATTTAATACTAAACAAACACAGTGAAATATATTTTTTTCGTTAGGTTCAGAATGATTTTGGCGAAATTATTGCATACACAAATTTTCACTTGTCCTATATGGCAAGATGAGCGTTGCTATTTAAGCCAAGATCGCAAGTTCTGCCTATTCGGCACGACATATATAATATATATATATATATATATATATATATATATATATATATATTATATTAATATATTATTATATTATATATATATATATATATGTCGTGCCGAATATGTAAAACTGGTCAATTAGTAAGAACTCATTTAAAATTATGTCCTTTCTGAAATGTTCTCTTATACGTTTAAAGTTGTATTTTTCATTAATGTTAATGTAAAAAATTATAATTTTGCACCAAAAGAATCTTAGAAAACTTACCTAACCTTATTAAAGCAAGAGCAATTTATTTTAGCCTAACCGAACTAAATATATTTTAAATACGTTTACAATAATTTAGTGCTAAACAAACACAATCAAATATATTTTTTTCGTTAGGTTCAGAATGATTTTAGCGAAATTACTGCATACACAAATTTTCACTTGTCCTATATGGCAAGATGAGCGTTGCTATTTAAGCCAAGATCGCAAGTTCTGCCTATTCGGCACGACATATATATATATATATATATATATATATATATATATATATATATATATTATATATTATATATATATATATATTTATATATATATATATATATATATATATATATATATATAATATATATATATATATTATATATATATATATATATATATATATATACATATATATATATATGCTTTTGTGAATTTTTCCTATTCAGGCTTCCTTTCTCATAATAACGAGGCTATTCTTAATTTTAATGTCATTCCTATCATTATTATCCGCTAATATCATCATCATAACTAGGCAATTCTTAATTTTAATGCCACTAAATAACTATCGAGTTTGAACATCCCATAATTTGAGCTATATACGGCATTCCTATCATGTTTCAGGAGGGAGGACTCTATTATCTTTCTTTCCATGATGGAACAGTTGCGTAAAATTATCTGGGCGGCGGCCCACCCCGGTGGGTGATTACAAGAGCTGACATGGTTAAAGGTCGCATTCGAAACCTGGCCTGTTCTGATTGATTATTGGTATTGGGAAAATCTGGTATCCAGAAGTTTACCTGTCTGACCACTGTATGAGAGAGGGCAAAGGCTGCGTGGGACCTTGTCATTATTAGGTGGTGCAGTTTTAATCAGTGTCTGTTTCACTGTTCCAGTGTTTCTGAAAGTCAGATATTATATTGAGTTTCTTTAGTGTCTCCCACAAGCAGACCAAACTGTCGTTGTACGGCAAGACCAATACATTTTTCCCGTCAGGCGTTTCCTCATGTTCAATCCTGTAGAAAGTCTTCCTAGCTGACAGCAGGGTTTTCTCAACGAAATCCCTGGGATATCTGGCTATATTTTAAATATCTTGTTGATTTCATCGTCTAAATACTCAGGACTGCAGATACGCAAAGTTCTCAGGAACATTGCAAGGAAAACACTCCTTTTAACCCTAGATTTATGATTGGAATAATAATGAATGTATGATGACACATTGCTGGTCTTTCTGTAGACAGAAAATTTGAAACTGCTGTCGATGCGATGAATTAAAACGCCTAGGAAGGGTAGAGTGTTAACTCTTTCATGCTCTACTGTGAACTTAATAGAAGGTACCAGACTATAAGTCTAGGTAGGAACTCATCAGTGTTGTGACCTCTAGGCCAAAAGCAAAGCGCAGCATCAACGTATCTGAACAACCTAGCATCATGGTACGCCCGTCGTTAAGTCTGTCGCAAACGTCGATATTTAATGCTAGGTATGCTGTAGGTACAGTGGTGCAAGGTACACATAGGCGGTTGTAACATCATGATTACAACTAGTTTACTGGTTTAATAATTCAGGTTGGAGATAATATTATAATAATGATATTAGCGGATGATAGCTGATAATAATAATAATGGGAATGGCATTAAAATTAAGAATTGCCTAGTTATGATGATGATATTAGCGGATAATAATGATAGGAATGGCATTAAAATTAAGAATAGCCTCGTTATTATGAGAAAGGAAGCCTGAATAGGAAAAATTCACAAAACATATATATATATTAATATTTATATTTTATATTTTATATATATATATATATATATATATATATATATATATATTATATATATATATATATATATATATAATGTCGTGCCGATCAGGCAGAACTTGCGATCTTGGCTTAAAAAGCAACGCTCATCTTGCCATATAGGACAAGTGAAAAATTTTTTGTATGCAATAATTTCGCTAAAATCATTTTGAACCTAACGAAAAAATATATTTGATTGTGTTTGTTTAGCACTAAATTTTTTGTAAACGTATTTAAAATATATTTAGTTCGGTTAGGCTAAAATAAATTTCTCTTGCTTTAATAAGGTTTAGGTAAAGGTTTCTAAGATTCTTTTGGTGCAAAATTATAATTTTTTACATTAACATTAATGAAAAAATATAACTTTAAACGTATAAGAGAACATTTCAGAAAGGACATAATTTTAAATGAGTTCTTACTAATTGACCAGTTTTACATATTCGGCACGACATATAATATATATAATTTATATATATATATATAATATATATATATTTTATATATATATATATATAATATAATATATATATTAATATATATTTATATATTTTTGTCGTCCCGAATAGGCAGAACTTGCGATCTTGGCTTAAATAGCAACGCCTCCTCTTGCCATATAGGACAAGTGAAAATTTGTGTATGCAATAATTTCGCCAAAATCTTTTCTAAACCCTAACGAAAAAAATATATTTCACTGTGTTTGTTTAGTATTAAATTATTGTAAACAAATCTAAAATTTAGTTGGGTTAGGCTAAAATAAATTTGTTCTTGTTTATAATAAGGTTAGGTAAGTTTTCTAAGTTCCTTTTTGGGGCAAAAAATTTTAAATTTTTACATCAACATTAATGAAAAAAATATATCTTTAAACGTATAAAAGGAAATTTTAGAAAGGTCTTAATTTTAAAAAGATTCTTGCTAATTGACCAGTTTTACACACACACACACACATATATATATATATATATATATATATATATATATATATAAAATATTATTATATATAAATATATATATATATATAATATATATATTTAAAAAACACTGATCTCTGGCTGAAGGAGACTCGAACCTACGCAGTGCTATACCATTCTCACCAAACTGGACCAATACTTGGCGTCCAGCTTGCGCTAGACGTTGATCCAAGGCAGCCAGCTTTCAGGGACAAGGTTTCAGCTTTTCATCTCATCCCCTGCATGCATCAGCCTTTCTAGAGATTTTAACAATGCAAGGAATTGTATATTTCGCCTGTTCTTGCGAATTCCTTGCATATATATATATTATATATTATATATATTATATATATATATATATTATAATATATATATATATATATATATATATATATATATATATATATATATATATATATATCTCAATAACAACAATGCGCTAGCCAAGGATTCGAACCCATGTTGTACTGGCCTGCCTCATGGTAAGTGAGAACCACATGACGCTTTAAAGGCGCAGCCAGCACAGAGCTAGCTGTTGGGCCGCCATCCGAGGGAATACGGAGGTGTGGGAGCTTCTAAGTTAATTTCCTTCTCATCCCTGTTTGGTGTACTAGCCTCACCAGCAGTATTTATGTATTATTGTAACCACGAACGAGTGGTATTAATCAATAACAACACTGCACTAGCCAAGGATTCGAACCCATGTTGTATTGGCCTGCCTCATGGTAAGCGGAAATCACATGACGCTTTAAGCCACAACCCTTCAACCACTCGTTCGTGGTTACAATAATATATAAATGCTGCTCGTGAGGCTAGTACACCAAGCAGGGATGAGAATGAAATTAGCTTAGAAGCTCCCACACCTCCGTATGCCCTCGGATGGCGGCCCGGCAGCTAGCTGTGTGCTGGCTGCATCATTCTTGTAGGGTTGGGTGGTCTTGTGGTTTAAAGCATCATGTGGTTCTCGCTTACCATGAGGCAGGCCAGTACAACATGGGTTCGAATCCTTGGCTAGCGCAGTGTAAGCCTTCTCCCTGAAAGCTGGCTGCCTTGGATCAAACGTCTAGCGCAGGCTGGACGCCAAGGTATTGGTCCAGTGTGGTGAGAATGGTAAGGCACTGCGTACCTTGTTCCAAGGTTCGTAGGTTCGAGTCTCTTTCGGCCAGAGATCAGTATTTGTGTATATTTCGCCTGCTCTTGCGAATTCCTTGCATATATATATATATATATATATATATATATATATATAATATATATATATATATATATATATATATATATATATTGTAACCATGAAAAGGTGATATTTAATCAATAGCAACACTGCGACTAGCCGGAGGATCGAATCCGTGTTGTTTTAGCCTGACTTATGGTTCGTGGTTAAAATACTAAATATACATAAGAGCATAAGAAAGGAGGATAACTGCAGCAGGCCTGTTGGCCCATACTAGGCAGGTCCTTCACAAATGTATCCCACTAATAGAATATTTACCCTCATAAGAAGATATGAACATAAGAAAGAAGGGACACTGCAACAGGCCTACTGGCCTATGCGAGGCAGCTCCAATTCCCCCACCGGCTTAAGCCAATGCCTTGACCTAGTGAGGTCAGACAGGTCGCTTAAGGGAGGAGCACTGCACCAGACCCAGCAGCACAAGCTAGTCAGGTCAACTCACACCCACCCCACACCCAACGTTTTAGCCTCAATAACTGTACTCGGGAGTTTGTTCCACTCATCCACAACTCTGTTACCAAACCAGTGCTTTCCTATATCCTTCCTGAATCTGAATTTTTCCAATTTAGAGCTATTGCTGCAAGTCCTGTCTATGTTAGACATTTTTAGCACTCTATTTCCATCCCCTTCATTAATTCCTGTGTTCCATTTATACACCCCGATCATATCCCCCCTAATTCTACGCCTTTCGAGAGAGTGCAGATTCAGGGCCCTCAGTCTTTTCTCATAGGGAAGATTTCAGATACATGTGATCAACTTTGTCATCCTCCATTATACGTTTTCCAGAGCATTTATATCCATTCTGTAATACGGTGACCAAAACTGTGCACCATAATCTGAAGGAGTCCTCACCAAAAATATATAGAGTTGAAGAACAACCTGAGGACTTCTATTATTTATGCTTCTTGCAATTAAGCCAAGGATTCTGTTAGCTTTATTGCAAACACTAATCCACTGTTGTCTTGGTTTTAGACTACTACTAACCAGAACCCCTAAATCCTTTTCGCAATCCACAATATTTAGATCTACATTATTTAGTTTATATGTGGCATGGTTATTTTCCTATCCAATGTTTAGAACTTTGCATGTGTCTATATTAAACTGCATCTGCCACTTCTCCGACCACTGCACCAGTCTATTCAAATCATCCCGGAGTGCTCTAATGTCCTCATTAGAATGAATTGGACGGCCTATTTTGGTGTCAGCAAATTTACTCATGTCGCTATTTATTCCCTCATCTATGTCGTTTATGTAGATTGTGAACAACAAGGGGCCCAACACTGACCCCTGTGGAACACCGCTTGTGCCTTGCCCCCATTCTGATTTCTCCCCATTTATGCAAACTCTCTGCTGCCTATTCGTCAACAATGCCTCAACTCAGGAAAAAATTCTCCTCCTATTCAGTGTGCCTTAAGTTTCCTCAATAGCCTCTGATGTGTAACTCTATCGAAAGCATTACTGAAGTTCATATACACAGTATCATATTCAATAACATGATCTACCTTTTCAAATACCTTAGTGAAGAAAGTTTGTAAATCCGTAAGACAGGAACGACCCTTTGAAAAACCGTGCTGAGATTCATTAATCAATTTATGCCTTTCGAGATGGCTACAAATTGCTTCGGCAATTATTGATTTCATAAATTTTCCCACTATGAAGGCAAGGCTTATTGGTCTATAGTTCAAAGCTAAGGACGGACCTCTCACCTGCCTTGTAAATAGGTATTACATTTGCCATTTTCCATTTATCAGGCACTATGCTAGTTTACAGTGATATGTTGAAAAGATTAGCCAAAGGTGTGCTAAGTTCCTCTTTACATTCCTTTAACACCCTTGCAAACAGTTCATCAGGGCCTGGGGATTTGTTAGGTTTTAATTTCTTTATTTGTCTGAGAACCATATCACTAGTTACCGCAGTCGTGCATAGTTTATTATCGTCCTGTTCTACATAATCTATTATTTCTGGAATTTCGCTAGTATTTTCCTGGGTAAAAACTGAGAGGAAGTAAATGTTGAAAATTTCACACATATCCTTATCACTATCAGTGATCTGACCTGAGTTACTCTTAAGTGGGCCTATCTTGTCCCTAATCTTTCTTCTGTATTCCCGAAAGAACCCTTTTGGGTTAGTCTTTGAATCCCTTGGGACCTTAGCTTCATAATCCTTTTTTGCTTTTCCTATTTTTTTTATTTCTCTCTTTAATTGAATATATTGATTTCTTAACTGCCCATCCTCTCTTTTGATACACCTATATATGCCTCTCTTTTGACGAATGAGATGTTTTAATATGTTCATCCCATTTGGGATAATTTTTGTTAGATCTAATTTCCATGCTCAGAACAAAAGTTGTCTGGGCAGCTATAACTATACTCTGAAAAACGTCATATTGGTAACCAAGATCACCTACCTGACCCATAGTCAGGACATCCCAATTTAGCCCACCCAGGTAATTTTTCAATCCCATGAAATCGGCCAAGCGAAAATCTGGGACAGAGATTTGATTGCAGTTATCCGGGTGACTACATGATATATTGAAACTAAGTGATTTGTGTCCCATTTCCCCAAGCTCATTATTAACCTCAAGATTATTAACTAGTGATTCTTCGTTGGCATGAACCAAGTCAAGTAGATTGTTTCTTCTAGTTGGTTCTGCTACACACTGTTTTAAAAAGCATTCCTGAACAGTATCAACAAAATCACTAGACTCAAGATTTTCTGTCACATTGTTCCAGTCAATTTGTCTAAAGTTAAAATCTCCCATTAACACAACATTTTCATATCTAGATGCCTTATGAATTTCGTCCCATAGGAGCTTACTGCACTCCCTATCAAGGTTTGGGGGGGCCTATAAATCACACCCAAAATTAACTTTTCACGGCCCTCGAGAAACTGTAGCCAAACAGATTCTGTGTCTGATGTTTCTAAGTTTACATCTTGTCTAACACAAAAATTTAAATTATCTCTGACACCCATCGCCACTCAACCACCCTTCCTGTTGACCCTATCAGAATGGAATAGTTTATAACCCTGTATGTTGCATTCAGAAGGCATTACTCTATCTTTCAAGTTGAAAAGAGGTCTCTGTTATAGCAATAATATCTGTATTTCCTGCACTTGCAAATAATCTTAGCTTATGTGCCTTATTTCTTAGACTCCTACAGCTTGTGGATGCCTGTACACCAAACGTGGAGTAGAATGAAATTAGCTCTGAGGCACCCACACTATCGTATGTCACGGACAACACCTAGCTCTGCTGGGTGTACCATTCTTAAATGATTGTATGGTCCCATGGGTTGTAACGTCGTGAATTTTCGCTCACCATGAGGCAGGCTAAAATAAAAGGGTTCGATCCCCCAGCTAGCCGCAGTGTTATTATTGATATAATATATATAATATATAAATATAATATTATATATATATATATATAATAATATATATATATTATATTAAATAATATATATATTAATATATATATATATATATATATATATATTATATATATATATGTCGTGCCGAATAGGCAGAACTTGCGATCTGGCTTAAATAGCAACGCTCATCTTGCCATATAAGACAAGTGAAAATTTGTTTATTGCAATAATTTCGCCAAAATCATTCTGAACCTAACGAAAAAAATAGATTTCACTGTGTTTGTTTAGTATTAAATTATTGTAAGCAAAACTAAAATATTTTAGTTGGGTTAGGCTAAAATAAATTGTTCTTGTATAATAAGGTTAGGTAAGTTTTTCTAAGTTCCTTTGGTGCAAAATTATAAATTTTTACATCAACATAATGAAAAAAATATATCTTTAAACGTATAAGAGAAAATTTTAGAAAGAACTTAATTTTAAATGATTCTTGCTAATTGACCAGTTTTACATATTCGGCACGACATATAAATATATAGATATATATATATATATATATATATATATATATATATATATATAAATATTATATATATATATATATATATATATAGTACAGTGCCCGCACTCTGAAGGAGGGGTGTTAATGTTGCAGTTTAAAAACTGTAGTGTAAAGCACCCTTCTGGCAAGACAGTGATGGAGTGAATGATGGTAAAAGTTTTTCTTTTTCGGGCCACCCTGCCTTGGTGGGAATCGGCCAATAACACTCTCCTCGGTGCTCCTCTTGGGTCCAATGCCATCGATCTGATCCTAGGAAAAAAAGTCTCAGACCTCCGGACGATGGAAAGCAGGATGAAAGACATTGACACACACGATGCCTTCTACCTACTCACCAGGTGCCTGTCAACCCCAAAACTTACCTATTTTCTGAGATGCTCCCCAGCCTTCAGCAGTCCAAAACTCAAGGAATATGACTCTCTCCTGAAGGCCATGCTAGAGAGTGTATTGAATCTTTCCCTTGACGATGGACAGTGGTTGCAAGCCTCACTTCCGGTCAGGCTTGGAGGGCTAGGAGTACGCAGATCCTCCCAGATTGCTCTACCACTTTCCCTGATCCTCTTCCAATGCATCAAACGAGTAAAAAGACAAATTCTTCCTGACACCCTCATGGACTCAGCAGGAATAAAGACCCTAGCTTATGTCAGAGCCATCACCGAATGGAGACTCTTGCTGCTCCCAGCACCAACCCTAGTGCAGC
This sequence comes from Cherax quadricarinatus, assembly GCF_026875155.1. NCBI lineage: Eukaryota > Metazoa > Arthropoda > Malacostraca > Decapoda > Parastacidae > Cherax > Cherax quadricarinatus. The sequence goes on from NC_069424.1 coordinate 49,505,530, forward strand.
ACTGGCCTCATCAAACAGTCCAAGCTGGGGATACCCAATTCTGAAAAGTGCTTGCCAACATGCTCAGGGCTGCAACATCAGAAGGGAGATTGCCCGTCTCCAGGCTGTGAGTGCACATTGGAATTTCTCCGGGAGACTTCCTCCAAACCGATTCCCATATCGGCAATGGAACGCGACTCGACCCTAAGACCCTCCGTATTGCAGTGGCTCTGCGCCTTGCTGCCCCAAATCACACAGAATATATGTTTATTTGCGGCGAAGTGCAAGCAGACCAATAACGGTTCCTACATGGTCCAAACTGCTCCAAAACCAAGGGCTGGCAAGCAAGACACAATGAGTTCAACGGACATCCATTAAGAAGAACCCTTGCTACAGCTGGATGCCCTGCCGAGAGGGAGCCACGATTTCACTGCAGCAAACAATACCCACAACCCCAGCAACCGCCCCCGACGGGACACCATCTATCCTTGAAGAATGCAAGCTCTTAGCATGGGACTATAACCTGTGTGTCCACACTGGCTGACACCTATATCCATCACAGTGTGGCGACAGGAGGAGCTGCTTGCCACAGGGAGGATACAAGATCAGCAAGTACAGGGACATTAGCCAACAGTATCAATTTGTCCCATAGGGATCAGAGACCTTGGATCATGGGGAAAGATGCCACACGTTACCTTAAAGAATTGGTTTTCCAGACTCATCGACACCACCAGGGACCCAAGGGCACCACTTTCAAGTTCCACGCCTCAGCGTCGCCATCCAGAGGGGAAAGGTTGCTGCGTACTTGGCTCACGTCCACCTCTGAGGACTGGAGGAAATACATCATCTTTGATACCTTGTGCCATTGGTATTCAAGTATATGTCTTTTTCTGTAAATGTATTTTTTTTATTAATAAATTTCACATAGAAAAAAAATAATAGAGGGGGTGGTAGAGAAGAAAATATTCAAACAGCTCCGGGGAACCTTGAGTTTTCTCTGAGTTTACGTTTATTGTCTTCCCTCTGAGATGAAGGGTCCCCATTCCCAGCTATAAGTGGTACTTCCCTATGTATATATAATATATATAATATATATATATATATATATAAATATATATATAAATATATATATATCTATATATATATATATTGTATATTTATAAATATATATTTTATATATATATATATATTATATATATAATATATAATAAATTATATATATATGTATATATATATATATATATATATATATATATAAATATATATGTAAATATATTATATTGGTGGCATCCTGCGAGTAAGTTACCTTATAATCGGTGTAATGTCGCACTCCCATATCGAGGAACATCAAAATGGTATACAATACCGACAGGTTGTTAGGTAAGACACATTTGCAACAGTTGGCAACTTATCCGAGAATAAAGTTTGCCTACTGATTGCATAAGTGTCTAACCATAACAACCTGTCGGTATTGTAATACCCATATTAATGTTCATCTTGTCAGACACTGCAACACCGAGGCATCTTGGTACAGAAAAAACGACCTTGGAAACCTTTTTCAAGTGAGAATGTTCCATCTGAAGGGAAAGAACTCTCAGTGGCTACTTCAACTACTACTACTATCTCCTGCACCTATCCTTCCGACAGTATTTTAAGCTCTGCACTGACGCATGTTCTTCAGAATAGTTCCTGACTATGGAACTGAATCTTCTCCAGGCTGAGGGACCTGACAACCTCAAATTCAAAGACTTCAAGGTGATGGACGAATTACATCGTTTCACATCTTCTACAGTACCTGCCTACTTTTCTGTATTACTACTGAAGAAGCCTACTGTGTAGGCGAAACGTTTCGGAATAAACAGCCTAACTGTTGCAAAAGTGACCTTACCTAACAAAGGGGATATTAAAAGGTCTTGAGGATATCTCTCCAAGAGAGAATCCGCAGTAATGGGTGTAAAAATAGATAAGTTATAGAATTTAGAAAGGCATAGGTTTTAATTTTTGTCGGAAAAAAGTTTGCCTAACTGTTGCTATTGTGTCATACCTTAACATCCCAATAGGTTGCCTCCCGAGCCAACAAAAGCAGATGTTATGGAATTATCCATATTGCCCCAATGTTATATCATTACCTCTCCAAGTCGGACCGTCCAACGTCATCGTAAGCTCCTCCTTCTATGTGCGGATTTTTGTATCGTTCCAGTCACGTAGTGTGCCTATTTTTGTTATTTTATCAGTACCTCGGTTCGTTCGGCCCATTAACAGACAGGCCCCACCAAAGCTGTGACGCAATGTGCCTCTACTAGTGCTGCCGAGTTTTGGCAGGCTTGTCTTAGCTGCTGGCCTTGCCATGGTGTCTTGTCTGGCTCTTACATTTTGCCTCCTTTGATCACCATGATCAGAGGAGTACTTATTGTAAAATATTTACGTACTGTAAAATAACCAGCTTGTTTATTTGGTGATGTAAAATACAAGTCACATAACTTTTGTCTTTTGCTTGCTCCTCGATTTATCCTATTACAATAAGGAGTGTCAAGTATTCTAACACCAGTGTTCGTAATATGAAGGCTTTGCCCTGAGTTGGGAAAGGTCTAGTATTGTTCAGATTGTCTCTTGTATCGCATTTTACAATGCTTGTCAGCCTTGATGTCCGCTTCGCATTGTGTGTCAGCCTTGTTATGTGTTGGGTTATCCTGCAAGTTGAACGATGCTAATGCTGTGTGTTACTTGTATTGCAAATATGCTTTTTGTTTTATTGGGTGATGCCACAACACGTGTTAGGACTGTGTCTGTGAAATACACCTACTAAAATTGCCCAACTATCCTCTAATACGCTGCTGGCGAATTGCTCCCGATCCATTGGTATAGAAATATCAACCAACTTTTACTGCTGCAAATAACTTGTGAAAGTAATCGTTACACATTACAGATTTAAGAACAAGTAACATGACAAACCAAACTGATGTTTCTGGATGACATTTTAGGGTGTTGATTAATTGCCTATTTACCGCATACGGTTTCCACCCGTTATATGGGATGGTCTAACACCGGAGCAACCAGACCAACAATTTCAGGAAAAAGAGTGTGGTGAAATCAGGTTTGACCTCGGGCGAGTCCTGCATGCTGGCGCACGAGTCGGCGAAACTTTACCATGAGACGACCAGGAGCAAACGAGCATTTGCCCAAGAGGAGTATGACAGAGAGGAGAGGAGGCCATTCCAGCATAAAGTTGTGGACGAATTTAGTGTGTAAAAATAGTAGCCGCTATACTCGTATAAATCGATGATGAGATTGAACAATTTTATGAGGCAATCATATATCAGGTTGTGCATCAGTGGACACCGGAGCATTGGGCAGCACTTGTGCATAGAGCCTTGTACGGCAAAGCACAGAGTGTTCAAGCTGGTTTGGATAATAGACTTTCGCTAATTACAGCGATGTCAAACAACTGCTCCTTGAGCATATCGTGTGTCTTCCCCGCCATTTATAAGAAATTTTTAAAATTTTGCAAGCAACAGCAGGGGTCAGTCTCATGTAGACTTTGTTCAAGAGCAATCCAAGAATTTCACAGAGTGATACAAGGCCAGTGAGTCACAAATTTTGTGAATTAGAGCAATTAATCCATATGTAAGATAAATATGCCCCAACCTATGTGAAAAATTAATGTACTTCCTTCTGAAACCAACCACAAGGATCGATGTTTGCATAGCACCTTTTATAGTAATTGCCACATCTCCTTTAATGAAAATGGCAGTTCCCTTAAGGTACCATTTTACAGGTATACTGGGGCTTAATTGTTCCCTCTTAAGGAGAAGGAGTACTTCTAGTTTTCAGAGACCTCATTAAATCTCACTATGTTCTTAGAAACTTTAAGGGGAAAGTTAGAATTCTCTGCCTTTTGCATAAAATATTGTGGACAGAAATATTATACAAGATATTTAACTGTAGTGTGTCTGATATTTTCTCATCAAGATTTCGTATTATTGCTCCGCAATATTAATTCTAAATTCAACACACTTTCCAGAACGGGGGGGGGAGTGGGGGGAGCCCCATAGTGACTACTGAGGCTTCTCTCCGATTTTGGCCATAGCCTCGGGAAATAACCCCAATGGAGTGTCTGCTCAGAATGCTGACCTATCCTTGGAGGACCTCAATCTAGGGCTAACAAATTATTTTGCGAGATAACTGACCAGACGCTCTTAAATTTATTTAAGTGGCAATGGAGAATCATAACCATCTGAGATGAGCAGTCTCAATACAGCACCAATATAATCCCTCAAATCGCCACATAAGATAAGACAACATCAGCCGGACGCTGTATCTTATATATAGGTTAGTGATTTGTTTAGGGACCATATGGTAGTTAACTCTTTTTTTTTCCTTTTGTAGTCATATATAAATTATTACAAATCAGACCATGAGGTCCTTTCTCTTTTTTTTTATGTGAGGAGACCGTTGTTACCGTCCGCAAGTGTCTTGAGCCAACGCTACCTACTGTCTGCTTCCACGCTCAACGGTCATGTTATATGACTGGAAGTCTTCTTGGAGGTGAACACTACTTAATGAATCTGTGATGTTGAGAGGAAAGGCGGCTGCACACTACTCATGGGGGAGGCCAGTCCTAGATATTAGAAGCCCCTAATTTGGCGTATTCAAACTCCCCATATAGGGTTTCTCCCGATCAGCGAACCAGGTGCTAAAGGTTTAACATCAATAGGGAGCCCGTGAATATATATCAATACTCGGTTTCATCGCCAATCACAGACAAGCCTGCCAAAGCTGTGAAACAATGTGGGTTCACTTGTGACAGGAGTTTTGACAGACTTATCTTACTGCTGGCCTTTCACGGTGACTTTGTCTGGCTCTTGTATTTTGTCCTCCTTTGATCACCAATCACTGCTCTATACATTACTGTACATACTGTAAAAATTGCACATTTGTAAATAGCCAGCTTGCTTATTTAGTGAAGGAAATACAAGTCACTATAACTTCTGTTATCTTTTGTTTGTCACACGATGTATGTCATTACGACAAGGTGCGTAGGCCATTGTACACCATATATAAAATATAAATATAAATATAAATAAATAAATATAATGATATAATAAAAAATAATATAAATAGGATGGGTCCACCTCGTGTAAATTGTGGGACCCATATCCTCGGAGAAGTGGAATAAAAAGGCTTCAAGGAGGAATATTTGATTTCTTCCTGAAGCCCGTTTGTATATATTCCACTTCCCCTACCACCCCATCTTTTAAACTATTTTTTTACCAATAGGAAAAGTTTATTACATAATATGGACAGAAGAATTAAGAGATCCATTGTTAATATAAAGGTGGCATAACAGTACATGTTGTTACGTGTGTACACCGAATTATAATGCGAAAATCTCATCCAGCTCCTCAGAGCTGGGGCGTGTGCCCAAAATGCAGCAGGTCATTAACCCCTTTTTTGAACACCGCACTGAGCCGCGGAACAGAAAACCTGCTGCCCTGGAATCCACTTAGTTACCCTGATGAGTCTTTTTCCCATCTCCTTAAGAAATAGAGCACTCTTTCCCATGAGCCCAAGGGACTCTGAGCCTATGGGAACAAACATAAAATGATGGGCCAAGTTTCTCCATATTTTCTTAGACTTTTGGGGACTACCCTGAAGCTGGCAGCTGCCCCTCCTTCCTCCCTGGTGTATTGAGATAAGGTAACAGGCCAAGGTAGACGCCACATGTATAGTCCACACCCACCTGCTTCCATCTTTCCAGGCTTTAAGTTTGATACCATCTGGACGCTTATCTGGCTGACGACAGATCTGCTAGTTGGGGTGAGCTCCCTTGATTGTCTGGGCAGCCAGCTGTGTTGAGCTCCTCATGATAAATGTTATTAACCTCCTCATGTCTTGCAAAACTTTCCTCGGATTTACGGCACACAAGACATGGTACCCGAAATCGGTCTGCTGTCTTGCCAAACATGCCACAAATACACCCCCCCTGGTGATCGGCAGAGAATAGGGCCAAGTCGAAGGGCAACACCAATGCGGATGGTCTGTGGGTCAAGGCGTGTGCCAAGGCGGAGTTGGGTAACAGCCAACAGAAAGTCCCCGAGCATGAGGCCTCACACTGCCAGGAGGCGGCTCTATCCTTCCCTGACACACTCTAAGCATTGTTTGAGGCAATATATACCACTAGTAGGACCATCCCAGTGCGGTGTTGTAGTTTGTGGGTATGCAGGTCTGGTTTCAGAGCCGGCTTTAGATTATCCCAGGAACATTGCTCCGTAATGAATTTTTGTGTCCTGGACTCCAATCTTGTCCCCTAAGATGTTCAGGGAGAATCGCTGTTACAAGCTCTGGATGCAAATACACGATTACAGAAAAGCAGGTATGCGCATTGTGATACATGCGACAACCAATGCCTCCTAGTCTTACTGGAAGTGTAGCTTTGGTTCCACTCCCGCGTCCTTCTAGAGTAAGGTTAAGTACTACGAAAAAATCTGCCTCAGAATACTACCTATTCGAGGTCAGTATAGGTTTATCATATGAAGGTGCCACATCTTAGGAAATATGTCCAACCTTGGCAGACTCAAGCACTTTGGTGAGAAGGTACAAGGCATCGTGGGTGTCCAGATTGCCAATTCGTTGTTACCAATCTCCTTAAACACTTCCGAATTTCTTCCTGAGAATTGTGTCAATGGCTTCTTCGCCAGAAGGTGCACCTAGCAAGACCCTAATTGGTGTGGGGCAATGACTGCTGCTCCTGTAGTTTTGATCTCACTGCATTTATCACTTGTTTACTGAGATGAATTCACAATTTGGATGGATTCAGGATGAGACCCATTTCCTGTCCCCGTGTCATTACCTTTGTAAGTCAATGTAGGAGGGACCCCTTGTACCTGCTAGAGTGGCCCATCATTACTGATCTGCACCAAGTAACTATCGTGAAGTGTATTTCTGAGTGATAGTGAGCGGTTTTTATGGATCTTTCTATCTTGTCATTCCCGAAAAAACAATGCTAACTAGTAGTGTTTTTATAAGCTATTGTTATAATAAGTCTGATACTTTTAGATGATTTTTTTCTTCAGCAATGTTCAGCAGTTTCCAAGGATGTTGGCTTATTGGTTTCTAAAATGTGCGTCCCTAGTAGGAAGGGTCCTTTTTATATTTAATCAAGTTAAGTGTGCAATTTTTTTTTTATTTTATTTAAAATAGTGCGATACAAAATACAGAAATACATTAAATAAATACACGAAAAAAAGGGTTACTGCACAAGACTCTCACTTAACCTTATACCACATAACAACGACACCATACATTACCAATGGGTAATACACCTCACACACAACACACTGTAATTACAGTGGTATTACACTCAACACAACACACTATAAATATTACAGTGGTAGTGATTTTTTTTTTTTGTTATGTTTTTAAGAACACCACTAACAAGGTTATATATTACAAAAATCATCAAACACTGGAAATAAATATAGATGTGTATAATCAAACATAGTGATAAAAAACAAACCACACAATGACACACACACAAGCACGCACGGATATTACAACATGACACTACAACAGGCACATACTAGGTAAGGCTTCCGCCTGTCACACTCACGTATGCAAACCTTAATCAAGAATACTCAGGGTGCCCAACAGAGCACCACGATACCTCAAAAATTAAATTTAAGGGGATACGGGTCACGAGATCTATAACAAGACATATGGAATTTACGATTCAAAGAAGGAAACGGGGATAATACTACAAGTCACAAAAAAAAAACAACAAATGATAACAAAACAAAAATACGTAAGTGATTATTTTTACATCACAACAAAACACAAAGAAAAAAAATAATGTAATCAGTTACATGTAAATAATATAATATTACAGAAAAGCACACTATAACACAGCATAAAATATAAACATAAATATAAGAACCAATCGCATAAGGTAGGAAACACATCTATACATATAAACCAATGACATGTATCGCGAGATAAATGACGGAAGACCTTTTAACTTCTGAACATACAAAGTTTTACAGATATACGACAGTCCACCATCACATAGGAGGAACGTATATAAACAAAGGAGATAACAACACATTCACATTACTAATTATACACAATTAGTCCACAGCTGACCAGCCCGTTAGATTACTCCACTGAACGCTCACAATTATCTAAAATCTTATTTAACTCCAAGAGGCTTTATAATCAACGGGAAGTTCCATTCTCCTAAACTCCCCACATATACCAACCTATTTTCGACACCTTATTATTTTTTGTCCTATGAATCGTTCCGACTAAAACCACCGAATACTACTATGTACCTTCAACGTGCCTCATACCCATGACACATAAAAAGAATCGGCCAAGACGTCGACACCACCCGTTGTACACACATGTCAACCCACCTACATCAAAACCAACGCTCGGAGCGCCGACAACGACAACCCCCCTCCCACCAAGCGCACAAACCCTACTGAACATGTACCCATACTTAAAGCTTGCACATAAATACACCGTGCAAAGCGGATTCCTCCGCCCCGCACGCCCGAACAACCCCGGTTCCCCTCCTCCAAACGCCGATTAATGCAACACCACCCCGTATGGCAAGATTCCATGCAAAAAATTAAAACCCACATTCCGAATCTGAGGAAAGGAACGCACTGTTTTGGACCCGCCCTCATATATCACTCCACGCGTACATGGTGTACATTCCTTCAACTCGCACTACTATTCCTCTTCCATACCCGGCCCATTCTAAAGTACAAAATTTTAACACTCCGCACGTTCCCACGCAATAACACTGTGATCATCGAGCAATCCACGCCACCTATTAAATCCCTCCCTCCCAACCACCTGCGCATGTTGCAGGTTGCGATACATTTCAGTTAACCCACCTGCATCCCACCCAGTCGGCGAAAACGACGCTTACACGAAACATGCTATGACACGAGCCCCCTAGAGCAGTGGTTCCCAACTGGGGTAAAATACCCCCTGGTGGAAATTTAACCATATTGGGGGTAATGGAGGGGTGACAGAAAAAAGTTATGAATTCTGAAAATCAAGAAAACAAATGCTGTAACCCGGTATGAGGAAAAATGTTTAACTTTGACTAGTATATAAAGTTGTAAAGTTAAACCTATAATAAGTAAGAAATAAATTTAAACCAAATAACAATAAAACATCAAAAACTAAAAATTTATACATATTATAAAAGAAGAAATATATAGCTAAGTGTGTGGAAAACCCACAAGTATTAGACATAATTCTTCAGGACAAAAAGTCACTGCAGTAGCCCAGATCGACCCTGTCCAGTACCGTCCCACTCACTTCCTGAGGCTGTCTAATTCACACTGTTCCGTTTATCTGTGACATCAGCCGATGTAACATAAGCTGGTATGAAGCAAGAATTCCTAAACAATTCAAGTATGCACTCCATCCATCCCACTGATTTTCTTGACATCTTATGTAATAGTCATTTAGGAGAAAGCACAATGTTCAATACAATAAAAAAAAGAAAATATCTCAAGTGTTTTAATTTAGCCATATATATCAATAATAACAACATTTTGTGAAAGGGGTAACATGCTTTATGTGGCATGTTAAATTGGGTAACAAGCTGAAAAAGTTTTTTGGGAACCACTGCCCTAGAGGAAAGCGACCTAACCTCCTGAAGCATTGGTGCCTCTCCACTGCTCTTGTTGAGCCAATATCACCCCGAGCCCCACAAAAATCTGTAAACCCTATGCAAAAGACGTTTGACATCCCCCTGCAACAGAGGATACAGTGCAGCAACATGCCATACTGTACTATAAAGCAGAACATTAATGACCACCGCCCTCTGGTGAAGGGTTAAATGTCGCGGCCGTAGACTATTTAAACGCCGCAAAGACACTATTACCACCCTCTCCGACTTTACATGCCCTCGACTGACCAACCTCTTCAATTATAACTGAAAACCACATAAAGTGATACGACAAACCGCCTCGCCCGTCCCACTACTCTGTACCCACCCCATCTCCACCCACTCTCCCAGCTCCATAATCTCGAGAATTTTCTCTATATAACATACATCCCGTAAGTCCCCTTACCAAATACATCACAATTCCCTCCCAACACAACCCAACTGCTCACTCGTACGCAAATAGCAACAGTAAATCCATCTACATAACCTACAAGCCGTTCGACCACTACTCGACCCCACGACGCTCACCTGCCTGCCCAGCAAACAGCCCATTAATAAAGGTCCTGCAATACAACAAAAGCATGAGACATGTGCATCCCTGTCAATGCCCTGTTCAATTGACAAAGACACCAAACTTCCCATTACTTTGTACTTTAAAACCAGCACCATGTACAAAAAACGGGCCCACATGACGACCACATTTCCAAAACCCTGCCATCTCAAGAACTTCCCAGCACCTCCCTTTCCACACTGTCAAAGCAGCTTGCCAGTCTACACCAACACACCAACCCCCGCCCTCGTTCCGCAATCCTCAACAAACTCCCGATATTCCCAATGACCATCATACTGACCTACCCGCACGCCAAACGACCCTTATGGATTACCCTATTAAACATTTTCCTTAATCCAATTACATTAAAATTTTTTGCATTATATATATAGTCACTACACACTAACGATATGGGTCAATAAACCTTAATCGCTAAGAGTACATCACAATTTCTAACACCAAAACCGCCGGTACCTGAGACAAACCTAATACCCCCCCCCTCCTTCATCACACGATTGAGTAAACAGAAAGTCCGTAATTACCTCCCAATGTTGGATAATAAAATTCACACGGGATGCCGTCCAATGCCTGGTGCTTTTTTCTTGCACATTCCCTGCAACGCCCCCATTACCTCCACCTCAGTTATAGGCCAGCCCCATGAGAAGCGATCATGATCATTCAACTCGCATCCGTAAACACCCCGACCCAATTCCTTGTATCGCATGCTCACTCACTTCATTACTTTTGCTTTTGTGAACTTACCACTAGGTATCGACAAAAAAACTTATTCCTTCATTTGTTGTTAAGACCCGATCCTCACTGTTATCCGTCAACACCATCCTACACACTAAACTCACAATTTCAGACTCCTATCGCCTTTGTCCTGACTATGTAAGACACTAGTAGAACGGCTATCACCCCACAAAGCCTCCTCAACCCACCGAAATACGCGGCCCCATCAAAAACCTAATTTTTCAATACAGGATTTGTTCTTATTTAAGAACAACAATCTCGTCCACATGGGTAAATTCCAGACGCCTCCTCCTGCGCATACAATGCTGTAAGCACCCTCCAGTTACCTAAGAAAGCCATACCCCAAGCGAGAGTCCTCCTTACCCCGATGCACTAAAAATCCTTAATTCGAGGCTTCACAACCTCATCCCATTGAAGCACTAAATCCGCCACCCTTCCCAGGAGTCTACTCCCATAGACACCCATAAGTCCATGAATAGTTATCCTATCAACTGCACTGTTGTACAGCCGTGTATTTAACTTCCAAATCCTTAAAACGTTTGGGAGACCCCCCCAAATCAAGCTCCACAAGACCTCCGCTGTGGTCGGAGAAATAGATCATTCAACACGGACACATTGATTACGAACAACCGCCGAGACATAACTCATCAAAGCGAGCCGCATAGCACCTACACACGAAAGTAGCACAATCCCCCAATTCCACGATCTTCCGTAGCATCCCCCAACCCCCAGCCCATACAACAAATCACCCAAAATAAGCAACAAAAAACCGCCCCCCACAGGCCACATCGCCTCAACTTCATTAAGGCGACCACACGTTCTAATCACCACCGACCACTGTAATACCGGCAGGACCTCAAATAGTCACTAGGACATCTCTGCAAAAGTATATTTAAATATTAACATCATGTATCGGCCGGCCCATATATGTCCTACGAACCATCCCTTCTATTACCCCAAATCATCTCCCACGACTACCCCGACCGACCCTCCTCCCCTTCCACCAATGTTTCATCACAAGAAGAAAAAACAGGCTGTCGCTTTTTATCAACACAGCCACTCCACCTATCAGACCGTCCTTGAGTGAAGTCATAAATATCATAGCCATCCATCTCAACTTCCTCCATTATGGTATATGTTTCTTGCAAAAACACACGATCCCAACTGCAAAGTGATTCAACGCGCAAACGTACCTGCGCACACTTACTGAGAGTTTTCAACCATTAACATTATAAGTTTACACACCTAACTGTGCCAAAGGTAGCTTTTCCTCTAGAGGCCACCACTCCCTTTTTTTTCCTTTGCGTCTGCAAGCACCTAAGTGCACTTCCTGTACTCGTGTTTGGCTTTCCCTTGATATTACCTTCTAGCCCTGGACCCGTGCGAACCCCCACACCAAGATATCCGACCACGTGTTTTTTTTCCCCTGAACGTTGTCCAGGTGGTCAAGACATCGACGGAGTCGGATGGGTAGCCCGCACGCTTCCTATAAACAGCATCCTCAGCTATGTCAGTACGAGGTGTTCTTGCGAATAGTCAACCTCAACATTTTGAACCTCGACCCTCCAAATCTCGCACGTTAGCTAACTGATCAGAATCATCAAAACGTGCCCTCTCCTCACCTGAACACTTCAACAAAGGCACACAACGGCACAGAATCATACTCCGTGCGCGACGCTACAAGTCGCACAATGTACATACAGATATGGCCTCCATGTCACACCTCTGTTACTCTGCTAGAGGATCTCACCTCTCACATGTTCCTCCCATCTAGGAGACAGTCCAGATAGATTCACACATGATTGACTCGAATAGCATGGCCCAAATCAACCTCAGCACACCACGATGACAGCGAGGCCCGACCACGACAAATCGACGATCCTAACCTGACGGTCAACCCACGCCGGGCCGGACGACGACCACGAAGCCTGATGGCGTCTGTCGCTGCTACAATGCACGCACTGTAGATCTAACAGCCGCAATGCGGCCAGTACGTGTCTCATGTCCAGGAAACGTAAAGATTAACACCTTGGAATGAAAAATCCACCAATGTACGCCAAGGAATCGCTGTCTTACTGGAAATAACAGTGAAGGACCCCTCTTGAAGACCAGCAAATCTGCAGTTCAGACCACAGACCCCTATTAACTTGAGTATCTTCCCATAACGTCAAAAGCGTCACATATATCGACATTGTTGGCCTCAAAACGCACATTTCGCGACACGTTCCCACGAAAAGTTTCGTGAAATGTCATGCCACTGAACAGTGACTGCCGGGTGACTTGTTGCTTATAACCTGTTACTGTTGACAATTCTGCTCGTAGGTCTAGTATCACAAAACTTGGCGAAAATTCGGTTAAATTCCATTCAGAGCGACACACACACAGGGATTCACTCTGATGCCATAGTATCACGAAATGATCGCTGGCACTAACACATTAATCCGATGCGCTGGTGATTGATCCTCGTAATAGTTCAAAACAACCCGTATTTAGACTCACGCGGCGAACACAGCCTCCATGCGAGATGATGTATCAAAAACTCCCTCCACACATGTGTCCGGGACAGAGCATAACAGCTGACAAACGCTCAGCCACAACGGCTGAGCAGAGAATGGTTACTTTAATAAGATGATGTTTTATCTTCAGCAATGTACGCATCAGTACAAGAGATGTGCTTAATTGTTCTAAATGTGCAGTCCCCTAGTAGGAAGTGGTCCCCTTTTAAATTTAGATCAAGTTAAGTGTGCAATTACATTTAATATAAGTGCACAATGTTGTTTAGTAACTGTTTATATTAACGGAAAACCTTTTTTTATATTCTTTTCTCAGTACTAATGAGACCTTTATTGCAGACCTTGAGTTTTAAGTCAAAGGCCTATTGATATTACCCACACATTTCTCTATATACCTGTGTACCTCTATGGATTTTATTTTATTGGCACTGACCTCAAAGAAGCATCTGTTGCGTGAGTTATGAAAAAGTTTGGCTCATATATTTAGAGTGAGGTTTTTTTAATTCACATCCGTAGATGTTTCTGATATATGCATGTTTGTGTTTCTGTGTGTGCCACTCCTGTATGTATGAAAGAAATATATGCAATTTTCTTCTCTGTGAATATGACATAGTGTAAGATATTGTCTTTACCATCATTATGGTTTGTTGCCATATTAAGCCTCCACTAAGGGAAGTCCACATACTGTGACTTCATGATTGCATGTATCCTATTAATAGTAGCCAGAGTTAAGTCCTTTGCTAAAAACAGTGGAAGTATTCATTGAACATGAATTTCTTTGTTTACATGCTTATATATATTAATTTTAATTTGATTCTTCTGAATTAGTTATAGGTATCCCTATGCAAATTTTTTATCAATATATTTGTGTGTGTACTCACCAGTGTGTGTGTGGTAATGTGTGTGTGTGTGGTGTGTGTGTGTGTGTTGTGGGTGTGTGTGTGTGTGTGTGTGTGTGATGTGTGTGGTGCGTCGGTGTGTGTGTTGTGCCTTTGCTTTTGATTACTGTCATGAAGGAATGACTTAGGTAGAGACTCACTGACCCAGTTTTTTTATTCATGACCAAATTTAAGGACGACTGTTGTTTTTGTAGTACTTATAGTCGACCTTAGTATTATCTAATACTCAATAAGGCTAACCAGTTTAATAATTTATTTATTAGTCCAGTAGGAAAGTTCTGTAATTATCTCTCCTCAGTTGTACGTCTGGCTTTTATGGATACATAAGAACATAAAAAGGGGAACACTGCCAGGCCCTACTGACCCATGCGGAGAGGTAGTCCCCCCTGGATTATACAATTTTGCCCCCCCCCCCGGAAATTACCCCAAGACCCACCCGTCTGGTCCCCTCCCTAAGGATGGAGCACGGCCCCGACCCGCAGCAAAAGCTAGTCAGGTCCAACTCACCCCCACCCACTCCCACTTAAATTTTGTCTAACTTTTTTTTAAAAGTTACAAAACGTTTTAGCCTGAATAACTGTATGGGGGGGTTTGTTATCATCCACAACTCTATTACCAAACCCATTGCTTTCCTATATCCACCTGAATCTGAAATTTTCCAACTTGAAACCATTTCTGCGAGTCCTATTTTGGCTGGAAAATTTTAGCACCTTTTTACACCCCTTTTTATTTTTTCCCTTTTTTCCTTAATACACCTGGATCACACCCCCTAATTCTACGCCTTTCGAGAGAGTGCAGATTCGGGGCCCCAGTCTATGGGTATCTTTGTTATTTCCCTGTAGTTTCCAGAGCATTTATATCCTTTCTGTAATACGGTGCCCAGAATTGAGATCATAGTCAAAATGAGGCCTAACCAAGGTATATAGAGTTGAAGAAACAACCGAGGACTTCTATTATTTTTACTTCTAGATATGAACCCAAAAATTTCTGTTAGCTTTATTGCAAACATAATGCACTTTTGTTTTGGTTTTAGATTACTGCTAACAGAACTCCTACCCCTTTTTCGCAATCAGTAGTATTAAGTCTAATTATTTAGTTTATATTTGGCGGTTATTTAACGCCAACATTTAAAACTTTGCATTTGTCAATATTAAATGCTTTCTGCCACTTCTCCACCATTGCTCAGTCTATTAAAATCATCCTGGGGCTTAGTATTTTCATTAGAATGTTGGCCCGCCTTTTTTGGTGTCATCAGTAAATTTGTTTTGTCACTATTTATTCCATCATCTATGTGTTTATGTAAATGTGAACAACAACGGGCCCAACACTGCCCCCTGGGGACACCGTTGTGACGTGCCCATTCTGTTTTCTCCTCAATATGAAAAACCCCCGCTCTGTATTTTTTTCCCTGCCTCTCCCGGGGAAAAAATTTCTCCTCCTATTCCGTTTTCCCTTAAGTTTCCCTCAATACCCTCTGGTGGGAACTCTATCGAAAGCCTTATAAAGTCCATATACAAAAAATATAATTTTAAAACCTGATTATCTCCCAAACACCTTAGTAAAAAAGTTAGAAAATTTGTAAGACAGGAACCCCCCTTTATAAAGCCGTGTTAAAGATTCATTAACTTTTGCCTATCAATGGTCGAATTGCTTGGGGGCAATTATTGATTCCAAAAATTTTCCACTATGGAGGTAAGGCTTATTGGTCTATTAGTTCGAACCCAAAGGGGCCCTGTCACCTGCCTTGTAAATAGGTTTTAAATTTGCCATTTTCCATATCAGGCACTGCCAGTTTGTAGGATATTTTAAAAAATTTTTGCCAAAGGTATGCAAATTTCCCTCTTTCTTCCTTTAACACCCTTGCAAAAGTTTATGGGGCCCTGGGGATTTGTTAGGTTTTAGTTTCTCTTTTTGTCGAGGCCTTCCCCTTTCCCGAAAATCGTACTATTTATTTCCCCTGTTTACATAATCTATTATTTCAGGAATATCGTAGTTTTTTCCCGGGTGAAAAACGAGAGGAATAGGTATTGGAATTTCACACATATCCTTATCCGTCAGTATCTGCCAGAGTTACTCTTAAGGGGGCCCAATTTGTCCCTAATTTTATTTCTTAAAATTTAAAAACCCTTTTGGGTTAGTCTTTGAATCCCTTGCGATCTTAGCCTCATAATCCCTTTTTGTTTTTTCTTATTCCTTTCTTTTTTCTCTTTAAATTGAATATTTTTGATTTCTTAATGCCCATCCCTCTTTTGTATGGCCTATATATGCCTCTTTTGGGGCCCAAATGGATGTTTTATTATTGTTCATCCATTTGGGACTTTTTTGTTAATCAAATTTTCCCTACTCGGAACAAATTTGCGGGGAGCTAGAATTGCTCTGAAAAACGTCATTTTGGCAACCAAGATCACCTCCCTGACCCACAGTCAGGAATCGAATTTAGCCCACCCAGGTAATTTTCAGCCCCATGAAGTGGGCCCAAGGGGGAAAATCGGGGGGCAGGATTTATGAGTTATCGGGGTAATTTCCCCATGATATTTTGAAAAAAGTGTTTTGTGTTTCCCCCCCTTTTATTAATTAAAAAGTGAATCTTTTTTGCAAGAACCAAGTCAAGCAGATTGTTTCCTCTATTTGGTTTCTGTACAACTGTTCTAAAAAGCAACCCTGAACCGTATAAATAAAGTCACTAGACTAAAGATTTTCCTGTCATACTGTTCCAATCACTTTGTCTAAAGTTAAAATCTCCCATTTCACAACATTTTCATATTAGATGCCCTTTTGAATTTCTCCCCTAAAAAGCTTTCTGCCCCCCTATCAAGGTTTGGGGGCCCTTAAATCACACCCAAAAATAAATTTTTCAGTCCCTCAAGAACTGTGCCAAACAGTTCGGGTTTATTTTTTCTAATCTTTTAAACTGCTAAGACAACATTTAAATTTCTCTGACTTATATCCCACACCACCACCACCCTTCCCGTTGACCCTTCAGGTGGAATAGTTTATAACCCTGTACGTTGCATTCAGAAGGCATTTCTTAAAGGTGGAACCAGGTCTCGTTATACCCCAAAAAATTATATTACCTACACTTGCAAGTAAACTTAGTCATCTATCTTATTTCTTAGACTCCACTATTTGTATAGTAAACCCTTTAAGGGGGCTAGTCATCGTTTCCCTTCTACTTCTTTTTTTGTTGATCAAATTTATTTTTCCCTTACTAGCAACTTTATTTTGAATATTTTCTTTTAAAAAATATCCCTGAGGTATCCCGGTAATAACTGCTGTTTTTTAACCCCAATGCGCAGCCCGATTGTTTCCCACAAACACCCATACCTCTATAATCTTCAGTTTAAATTCCTTGACAAATCACAATTCCCCCCTCAATTTAAAATTTGGCTAATGCAAAACCCCTCCATCCCAGAAGATGAAACCCTTTTCCCCTTTCTACTATCCGTTTGCCAAAGAATAAGTCCCCGTTTCAATAATGGGATTTCAAGTTCCTTGCAGTCCCGTCTAGCCAACAATTTATACCAATTGTCCCAAAATCCATTCATTGCCCCCTCCCTTTTTGGCAAAGATGTACATATGACGGGATCCCTCCTTAGACCAATACTTCTATGGCTAACCTGTACTTTCCAGCAGTCCTCTCTCCCGCCCTTCCCAATGCATTACCCCCCGCACTAACAGATAATGGACTTGTTCCCATTATGCCATAATATTATCCAACCCGCTGACTACGCACCAACACTCCCGGAAAACACCCCCCCCCTTTTCTGCCTTTTTGTCTTGTTTCAAAAAGCACGGTCATATATCTTACCGGGGAAACGCCTACTATTAAAATAGTCTTACCCCTTTATTTGAGGGGGAAATTTTTTTTTTTTATTTTATTTAAAACCTTACAGTTTAACATAAAAATAAGAAAAAAGTATGGATCTCAATCAATTAACTGACAACGGTTGCACCTATTGCACGCAAAAATATTGCTGCCCAAACATAAACAAGAACTTAGGTAAGAAAATAACTAAAAAAAAAAATTTTGTCACAGGGTCATGAATTGAATATGCAAACCTTGCATATATATAACTTGACATAAACATGACATTGCAAAGGGTCAAAACACTTGAACATAAAATATACAAAGAAATTATGTCAGTTAAAACCTCCTTCGCATTAATCAAAAAACCAAAAACCTAACATCATAAATTTTCTAGAAAATTACATCGTATCCCCAACAATACAGCTTTACAAATAAAATACGAAAAAAAAACATAAACCGTCTAGATATGTCTGTATACCTACAGACTAAAACTTAACATCAAGAACTTTGCATCAACCCAAAACCGGTTTCAGGGTCAGACCAGAATTATAAAATTTAAAAAAAATCGGTCAAAAATATATAAAATATTAATAAGTCTGACCCCTGACAAAGGCTCAATGCAATAGAAAGGGATATATATATTTACACACACCCACAACACACACACCCACACACACCCACACACAAACACACACACACCCCCCAACACCCAAAAACACCCCCCAACACAAACAACCACACCACAACAAACAAAAAAAACCCCAAAAACCCCCCAAAAAACAAACAACAAAACCGTCCAAAAATTTCCCCAAATAATTAATAGATGTGTATGCACAAACAAAAAAATTAATATATTCATCGGGTTTTTTTTAAAAACCCAGCCTAACTAATTCAAAACTAAAACACCTTTTCCAAAAAACTTACATCAAAAATGTGGCATCAAACCATAAATTTACATAAAAAATTACTAAATTATACTACTTTCCCAAAAAGTGTTTATTAACATAAAGCCTTGACTTCAAAAACCTTGGTGTCATAAAGTCCTAATGAAAACCAAAAAACATCCAAACCCACTTTCACAACACCCAGACCCCCCCCAAAGGGGCGAGCCCTTTGGACCCCCTGACTCCCTCCAACCTATAAAACCCCCCTTCACTCACTCTTTACCCAATCACGATTTACGGGAACCCCAAAAGTTAGTTTCTATACCCTTGAGAAAAGCCTGACCCCACCCTCCTCCCTACAAATTTTTTAGGGACACATCTACGATAGAACGTTACCGCGAACTTTTTCTCTCCTCACTATCCCCTCCCCCCCTCATCCCCACGACATATATTTTAAAATTACCATGATATAATCTAAAGTTTAGGGCACCCTGCTCCCCACCAGTATCTAGACTTAAAGCACGCAGAACCGAACCCACGGCCCCCCCCCCTCTTACCAACCACTTAACAGCACCAAACCTCCTCTACCCCCTTCACAAAAAAAAAACTACATGGAAGCAGTCCTCCCCTCCACAGATCCCCCCCCCCACCCTCTCAACCTGCCTGTTTGTGTATTCACCAGACGGGGGGACCCCATGCGGGAAAACCCCCCATTCACGCCCCGAAGTTTAACTTTCATTTTCTAAATTAAAAAATACTCTTCCTTGCAACAGGGGGAACAAACCCCTAAAACTGGGTAACGCCCCTACCTACAAGTAACCTACACAAAACCCCTTATACAAAACCTTTCTCAGTTTCCTTTTAAAACCAAAATCAGGGGCCCCAAAACGATTTCGCATTCCTCAACTCCATTCCTCGTCCCCACAACCCCCAGCCTTCTGTACATTCCCAACTGCCCCGTTCCACCCCAAAAAACCATTTCCCCATTTTAAAAAAACCCCGCTCAAATTAACCCCAAACCCCCCTGCCCTTACAGGTAACATTAAACTTCCTCCTAAACCAATCACAACGTGAACCCCCAAAAAAATTTTGTCCCCCGTCTTAGAATCCCGCAACGCTGTCCCTGTAATTGGGAACACAGTGCAACATGCCCAAATTTTTCATACAATAAAATTTTTCGATATCACTCGCGTTTAAGAGTTGGGCGGGGGTTTAGAACCCCTAGAGCCCCAGATTTTTTCCCAATAACCTACCGATTTTTCTCCCCCCGCGCCCCGCAACCTTGTCATCCTTATAAATAATACCACAAATCTTTAAAGACATCGCCCATTTTTTTAACAACATTACACTCCCCCCCCCCCACCCCCCACCCAAGAACCCAACCCCAGCACCTTGATTCGCACTATTTACCTGCTACCCGGGGGCATTCCCAAATAATTGCACAACCTGTCCAACCTCCATTGACATCCCTTACGAAGGGCACAGTGGTGCTTTCAACGTACCCAATTAACCCCCCCCGGCCCTCCCCCCCCCCACTTCCTCACAGGGGTACATAAGCGGGGTCAACCATTCTATAAAAGGGGTCTGGAAACCCGGCAAACAAATTGGGAAAAGGGGGCACCCCTGTCTAAGGCCTTCCCCATTGCAATTTCCCCTCCCATACCCCCTTTAATCGTATCCCCTCCTTTTTTCGCCCCCTTGTATAGCCTATTTCCCCACTCGACTTTTTCCTCCCCAAAACCCTGTTCCTAAGTAAAACCCTGCAAACCCCCCTTTCCACCTTCATATGCCCCCTGCCAATCTGAGCCAACAAAGCCCCCCTTTCCCCCCCACCCTTAGCTTCCACAAAACTTTCGTACCCCATTCCTTAAATCTCGCCTTTCCCCGGAACCCAAAAACTGAGATTTTGACACGACCCTTCCCAAAAACCATTTGAACCTATTCCCAAAAATTTTTGCAAAACCCCTTATGTCGCACCAGCAGTGTATGGCTCTTTTATCCCGAAGGGTGGGCCCCCCCTTGACCTTTTCGGGAAAAACTAAAACTGTTTTCCTGCTTCTCCCCCAACGTCCCTTTCCTTCATACATTAAAAAAACCTAACTAAAAACCCCCTTATTAACGCCCAAAATGTTGTAAATAAAATTCTACTGGGAGACCGCAATCCCCGGGTTTTCCCCTTCCCTCTTCCCCTTAACGCTTCTCTATTTCTCTGCCGTTAGCCCCACCTAAAGCCTTTTATCCTATTCCTAAATTCAGTCATACGTACACCTTTCCAAACCCCACGTCCCCCCCCCCACTGTTCCAGTATTTCCGTCCCCAAGCTCCGTACGCACACATCCCCTTCGGGTTCGTTTTCCCCTCCCCCTGCTTAAAATTTCCCCAAACATCTCGTTACCTTAAACAGGGGATGCTGTCCCCCTGCCTTTGGGTTTTTGCCGAAAAAAACAACGCGACGGCTTGTCGCCCCAAAGCACCTTTTCCCCCCCTCCCTGCACCATTACAGTTTAAAACCCTTTCATTTTGCAAACCCTCAACCTCCTTTTTTATTTCACTTTTTCACCATGGGAAAATTATTCCCACCCACCCCCCCCATAGCCCTCTTAAAACCTACCCCAAAATATTTAAACCGTCCAAATTTTTTAAAATTATTAATACGTTTTCTTCTTCACTAAAACTTTTTTAATCCTTTCCTTTTCAAAACATCCCACCATGTCCAATGATCCACTCCCTGTTCTTCCACACTAAGCTCCCTCAAAGGACTGAAAACCCCCCAACCCTCCTCATCACCCAATCACTTAATTTAATTTCCAATAACTTTAATATGTCCCCAGCGTCCCCACCCAAAACCCCACCCACTGCCCCATGATTGACATTTTAGCCCCCATACTGAAAGATTTACATCCATCCCTGGAAAGGTACATTTTTTTAGTTCGCAGTATTCCCCTCCTAACAAAGTATATTCCCGTCCCCACACCGCCCCCCCCCAAGCATCACGTAACCCAACATCCCTTAATAAATCCCTAAGAGCCACAGACTATATCCGTCCTTTTTGGGGCCCATCAGCCCTCCTGATTACACATTCCCAAACCCCCCAACTATTGCTACCTCTGGGAGTCCCTTAAGAAAAACAAGATCCCCACACACAGAATCATTTTTTACCTTTTTGTTATTTTCTCCGGCGCATACACACTCACAAAAGACAAAACGCTTTCCCCTCCACCACCCCACAGCAACACCCTCCCTCCCCCCCTCCCCGCTTTCTGCAAAAAAAGGGCTTTTCTCCCTTTTTAAAAATTCCCCACCACCCTTTTTGACGGGGAGATGGCAGGGTAATACTTGAAATCCCCGCCACTCCAACACCCCACCCTCTTTAATTTTGCTCCCGGGAAAACAAATCCCCTCTAGTTTGTTGGAAAATTTCGAAACCAATCTCTCTTCATACGCTACATAACCCCTTAAAATTTACAGACATCCCCTAAGGCCTATTAAATTTCCACCCTGCTTCCTCTCACACTCTTAAACTCCAGAGCTTGAATTTAAGTTTACCCTTCAGAGGGCCCCTTTCCCCCCCCTTCTTCCGGTGCCTCCTATCAGGCTTACCACCCACACCCCTACCTTCACATTCACCTCTCTGTTTCCCGGCCTTTTGCAGGGGAAGGGGGCGTCATCAGAATCTACGTAGCCCCCCTCTTTCTCGTGACCGTCGTTTTAAAATTCTTGATCAGATGTTTCCCCCCGATGCCCCCACCTCTACCTGAGAATGGTTTAAAGATTAAAAGGACGACTCCAAACCACCACCGTCCCAAATTATCATGTCTCCGACTTTTTGGAAGCGCGGCTTCCGATGACACCCCCGCCCAATGTAACGTCCCTCTCTGGGGGTGACCCAAAAACTTCAACACCTCCACCAATTCTTCCTCAATCTCGAGAACCTTCTCCTGTAATTTCGCTCCCCCTTATCAAGGAGCGTACCGATCAGGCGCTGGGGGGATCCAAAATCACCCCCGTTGTGTGCCCGATCCACTATCTCGCTCCACAAAACACCACGCCCTCCATCCGATGTTTGTTTTTCACCTGCCACCCTTTTTAAGCAGGGCTGCAAAATCCCCACAGGTCCCGGCACACGTCTTCGCTTGTCCTGTCGCCGCTTGTACTACTCACCCATAGGCGGCATGTACGTCGTTTTCCCCCGGGGACATTACCATTACCTGGTCCTGAAACTTGTAGAACCATAGGACGGTATTGGGTGCCTCAACGTCATTTTTAGGTTGAAAGAACCCTCTGGGTAACCCGCATGGCCCTGCCGCCCCTACCATGTTGACATAATGCCCGTCCCCAAAGTCTCAAAAAATTTCCTTTATCCGCCCCGTTTGCCTCAAAGGGAACGTTGCGTAACTTGGGTCCATATAATGCCGTGAAAATCTTTCAATTTACACTGACAGCGGTGTGACGCTAAAACTTACTCCCCGAAACCCCGGTGACAACGATTCATAAAACCGAGTGTAGCAGTTTGACAAAATTTTTTGGGTTCCGTTTAACTAAACCTTCAAATCACTATCTTTTACGCCCCTTTTCTCCCCGGGTGATTTTGGCATAAGACTTGCGCGAACTAGGCGTTATCGTTCCCCTTTTAAATACTCAAAGCCCCAGTATTTACCCGCTTCAGACTAACCCCCATTTGCAACACAGTGCACCCATGTTGTTAAAGAGGGTGACAGCACCATTAAAACCGCTGCAGCAGGTAAACTGACAAGGGAGTGCCTCAAACAGCAGAGGGGTGCGAGCCACCCCATTACCCGGGTCAGGCAGCGAATGTAGAGGGGATTAGTGGGACCTTCAAACCCCATACCCACTGAAGTCACTGTTTGGAGAAAAGAGAATCGATTTCCCTATTAACCTCCCATCTTCGTTTTTCTGAACTGTGAACCACTTGCCCTTAAAAACGGCTGCCCCTTCACTGCTGGTGACCATTTCCTCTTACCAGCTAAAACCCTTTACACACCTCGCCCCAAACTCATCATGCGATGCTTTGCTTCCTATTTTCCCCCTGAAGAAAGTAGAATTCCTTCTTCAAAAAATTGAACCCCAGATTTCCAAAACATACAACAAGCCGGTGTTTTGGGAACAGCCCACGTAACTCCCCAAGGGCCTTTTGGCAGTAACTGTGCTAAATGATAATTGATTGTATTAATGTTCATCTTACAAAGCTTCACTTTTACCAACGTTGGTAGTTAGTGTGACCCTTACTAGTGACCTGTGAGTTGTGATCTGTGGGAGGAAAACTCATTCTCGTCTACCCCTCTATAACTGGTCTGTGGGTGAGGAAGGAAATCTTATGTTGTGAAAGTATTGCATATGACATCATTTTCTAGAACGCCTATGTAGCCAGGCTCACAAGAGTCATAGTCAACGTGACACTGAATGTCCCTGGCTCACACAGAGTGCGACCAGCCTTTCCTCAAAGGACGAATGTGTTAGCTGAACTTCCCCGATAACTCTCTGATTCCTGCTAAGTGTGTCTGACTAACGGAAGCAGCGAATAAACATGCTAAGACAAGGATCCAGTTCAGAAATAATTCACACTACTGTGTGTTAGTAGACCGTAATGATGTGATCAATGTTCTCCTTAATACAACTTAAGGAATCATTAAGCTGCTCCACCCTCAACCAGAGACTCAGCACGTTATGAAATAGGTAAGCCAGTCCTCCTTGCAAAGTTTCAGGTTACGCCAGACTTCCTTCTGTTACACCAGTTGTGGAAGAGTTAGTCACCCCTGCTAGCTCACATGGAGCCAATGATCTGCCGCCAATCACACCAGTAACTACACGGGAATATGTGGAATATTAACCCAACAGAGAGACAGCTGCTACACTTGTGTCCCCATCGGAAGATTTTGATGAGGTACTCGCACAGGAATTACCTGCTAAGAATGATGAGTTATCCTCTGGTAGTGCACTTGGCACCACCAGAGAATGCCAGTGTAACCATGATGCGGGTTAATGTGGTAGTTGCTGAATAAAGGACTTCCTCGGAGTGGTTCTTTATGGAAAAGTATCAGACACATCTGCCCTTTGTCAAGTCGTAACAATGTTGCTTAAGAAAAAAATATCTCCAACGGGTGTTTACTAATTATATGATGACAGATATGATCACCATAAGTGCAACATTCTTAACTGAACTTCAAACAGTTTGTGAGAGAAATTAATGACAGTTGACTGCAAACATTGCCTAGGACTACCTACCTGGAGTCTAACTGATGGGTAATCAGGGATGAACGCCCCCGCGGCCCGGTCCATGATTAGGCCTCCCGGTGGATCAGGGCCTGATCAACGAGGCTGTTCTGCTGGCCGCACGCAGTCCAACGTACGAACCACAGCCCGGCTGATCCGGCACCGACTTTAGGTATCTGTCCAGCTCCCTCTTGAAGACAACCAGGGGTCTACTGGTAATGCCCCTTATTGCTGGTGGGAGTCTTGGGCCCCGGACACTTATTGCATTTTCTCTTAGTGTACCAGTGACTCCCCTACTTTCACTGGGGGTATGTTGCATCTCCTGCTAAGTCTTTTGCTTTCGTATGGAGTGATTTTTGTGTGCATATTAGGGACCAGTCCCTCCAGAATCTACCAGGTGTAAATTATGATATATCTCTCTCGCCTGCACTTCAGTGAGTACAAGTCAAGTGTTTCCAGGCGTTCCTAGTAGTTAAGGTGTTTGATGGAACTTATACGTGCAGTAAAGGTTGTCTGTACATTCTGTAGATCTGCAATTTCACCTGCCTTGAATGGGGATGTTAATGTACAGCTGTATTCCAGCCTAGAGAGAACAAGTGATTTAAAAAGGATCATCATTGGCTTAGCATCTCTTGTCTTGAATGTTCTCATTATCCATCCTATCAGTTTTCTCGCAGATGTGATAGTGGCATTATTGTGGTCCTTGAAGGTGAGGTCTTCGGATATTACCACACCCAGGTCCTTCACATTACTTTTCCGCTGTATTGTGTGATTAGAGTTTGTAGTATAATCAGTCCTAGTTATTATCTCCTCCAGTTTTCCATAACGGAGTAGTTGGAATTTGTCTTCATTGAACATCATATTGTTCTCTGTTGCCCATTGGAAAACTTGGTTTAAATCTTCTTGGAGCTTTGCCGTGTCCTCAATGGATGACGCTCATATGCAGACCCTAGTATCGTCTGCAAAGGATGATACAGTGCTGTGGTTTACATCTCTGTCTATGTCTGATATGAGAATGAGGAACAGGATAGCTGCGAGTACTGTGCCTTGTGGGAAATATATATTATTGTTAACGTTTCAGGTTAGAACCTATCAACTCTGACAAGGGAGACGCGAGTGTGTATGTGTACCCGGCAATATGTCGGGCAAAAAAAAATTTTTTGGGCCCCTCCCCAGTGACTTTGTTAGATGGGAACTTGGTCCCGTCTAACTGGTCTAGTGTCCAAGTGAGTGGAATTACATGAGGGAGCACACAAAGAACTGCGTCTTGTAATTACACTCAGCAAAACAACCTGGAACTGTAGACTAGCTAGACGAGACGAAGCTCTCATCCAACTCGCCCACCAGGGGGTGAAATATGTTTAGAGGAAAAGGTTATAGAAAGGGGTTTAGTTATAGGTAATACATATTTTAAGAAAAAGAGGATAAATAAGTATACAAGATATGATGTAGGGCGAAATGACAGTAGTTTGTTGGATTATGTATTGGTAGATAAAAGACTGTTGAGTAGACTTCAGGATGTACATGTTTATAGAGGGGCCACAGATATATCAGATCACTTTCTAGTTGTAGCTACACTGAGAGTAAAAGGTAGATGGGATACAAGGAGAATAGAAGCATCAGGGAAGAGAGAGGTGAAGGTTTATAAACTAAAAGAGGAGGCAGTTAGGGTAAGATATAAACAGCTATTGGAGGATAGATGGGCTAATGAGAGCATAGGCAATGGGGTCGAAGAGGTATGGGGTAGGTTTTAAAAATGTAGTGTTAGAGTGTTCAGCAGAAGTTTGTGGTTACAGGAAAGTGGGTGCAGGAGGGAAGAGGAGCGATTGGTGGAATGATGATGTAAGGGAGAAAAAGTTAGCATATGAGAAGTTTTTACAAAGTAGAAGTGATGCAAGGAGGGAAGAGTATATGGAGAAAAAGAGAGAGGTTAAGAGAGTGGTGAAGCAATGTAAAAAGAGAGCAAATGAGAGAGTGGGTGAGATGTTATCAACAAATTTTGTTGAAAATAAGAAAAAGTTTTGGAGTGAGATTAACAAGTTAAGAAAGCCTAGAGAACAAATGGATTTGTCAGTTAAAAATAGGAGAGGAGAGTTATTAAATGGAGAGTTAGAGGTATTGGGAAGATGGAGGGAATATTTTGAGGAATTGTTAAATGTTGATGGAGATAGGGAAGCTGTGATTTCGTGTATAGGGCAAGGAGGAATAACATCTTGTAGGAGTGAGAAAGAACCAGTTGTGAGTGTGGGGGAAGTTCGCGAGGCAGTAGGTAAAATGAAAGGGGGTAAGGCAGCTGGGATTGATGGGAATAAAGATAGAAATGTTAAAAGCAGGTGGGGATATATTTTTGGAAAGTGGTTGGTGCAATTATTTTAATAAATGTATGGAAGAGGGTAAGGTACCTGGGGTTTGGCAGAAAAGCATGCATAGTTCCTTTGTATAAAGGAAAAGGGGGAAAAAAGGAGAGTGCAAAAATTATAGGGGATAAGTCTGTTGAGTATACCCTGGTAAATTTGTATGGTAGAGTTATAATTGAAAGAATTAAGAGTAAGAGGGAAAATAGGATAGCAGATGAACAAGGAGGCTTTAGGAAAGGTAGGGGGTGTGTGGACCAGGTGTTTACAGTGAAACATATAAGTGAACAATATTTAGATAAGGCAAAAGAGGTCTTTGTGGCATTTATGGATTTGGAAAAGGCGTATGACAGGGTGGATAGGGGGGCAATGTGGCAGATGTTGCAAGTGTATGGTGTAGGAGGTAGGTTACTGAAAGCAGTGAAGAGTTTTTACGAGGATAGTGAGGCTCAAGTTAGAGTATGTAGGAAAGAGGGAAATTTTTTCCCAGTAAAAGTAGGCCTTAGACAAGGATGTGTGATGTCACCGTGGTTGTTTAATATATTTATAGATGGGGTTGTAAGAGAAGTAAATGCGAGGGTCTTGGCAAGAGAATCACAGACAAAGTGGGAGTTGTCACAGTTGCTCTTTGCTGATGACACTGTGCTCTTGGGAGATTCTGAAGAGAAGTTGCAGAGATTGGTGGATGAATTTGGTAGGGTGTGCAAAAGAAGAAAATTAAAGGTGAATACAGGAAAGAGTTTGGTTATGAGGATAACAAAAAGATTAGGTGATGAAAGATTGAATATCAGATTGGAGGGAGGGGAGTAGGAGGAGGTGAAAAGTTATTCAGATATTTGGAGTGGACGTGTCAGCAGATGGTCTATGAAAGAGAGGTGAATCATTTGAATTGATGAGGGAAAAAGAGTGAGTGGTGCACTTTGGAGTCTGTGGAGACAAAGAACTTTGTCCTTGGAGGCAAAGAGGGGAATGTATGAGAGTATAGTTTTACCAACGCTCTTATTATGGGTGTGAAGCATGGGTGATGAATGTTGCAGCGAGGAGAAGGCTGGAGGCAGTGGAGATGTCATGTCTGAGGGCAATGTTTTTGGTGTGAATATAATGCAGAGAATTCGTAGTTTGGAAGTTAGGAGGAGGTCGGGATTACCAAAACTGTTGTCCACAGGGCTGAGGAAGGGTTGTTGAGGTGGTTTGGACATGTAGAGAGAATGGAGCGAAACAGAATGACTTCAAAAGTGTATCAGTCGTAGTGGAAGGAAGGCGGGGTAGGGGTCGGCCTAGGAAAGGTTGGAGGGAGGGGGGTAAAGGAGGTTTTGTGTGCGAGGGGCTTGGACTTCCAGCAGGCATGCGTGAGCGTGTTTGATAGGAGTGAATGGAGACAATGGTTTTAATCTTGAGTGCTGTTTGGAGTGTGAGCAAAAAAAATTTTTAAAA
>NC_069424.1:49535122-49540122 GCF_026875155.1 Cherax quadricarinatus
CGTTTTCCGCTGGTGCCACGGTTTCCACCTCCCTGAACCATGGCTTTATCGTCCCTCTCCTTAAAGCTATATATCTATCCTGCCTCCACTACAACTCTTCCCAAACTATTCCACTTCCTGACTACTCTGTGGCTGAAGAAATACTTCCTAACATCCCTGTGATTCATCTGTGTCTTCAGCTTCCAACTGTGTCCCCTTGTTGCTGTGTCCAGTCTCTGGAACATCCTGTCTTTGTCCACCTTGTCAATTCCTCTTTGTATTTTGTAAGTCGTTATCTTGTCCCCCCTTTCTCTCCTGTCCTCAAGTGTCGCTCTGGGACTAGTCTTGTGGCAAACCTTTGCACTTTCTCTAGTTTCTTTACATGCTTGGCTAGGTGTGGGTTCCAAACTGGTGCCGCATACTCCAATATGGGCCTAACGTACACGGTGTACAGGGTCCTGAACGACTCCTTATTAAGATGTCGGAATGCTGTTCTGAGGTTTGCCAGGCGCCCATATGCTGCAGCAGTTATTTGGTTGATGTGCGCTTCAGGAGATGTGCGTGGTGTTATACTCACCCCAAGATCTTTTTCCTTGAGTGAGGTTTGTAGTCTCTGGCCCCCTAGACTGTACTCCGTCTGCGGTCTTTTTTGCCCTTCCCAATTTTTCATGACTTTGCACTTGGTGGGATTGAACCCAGGACCCAATTGGCTGGACCAGGTCACAGCCTGTCCTGATCCCTTTGTATTTCCCTCCCGGGTCTTCGATCGAGTGAATTCTTTCATCAACTTCACGTCATCCGCAAACGGGGACCCCTCAGAGTTTATTCGTTCTGTCATGTCGTTCACAAATACCAGAAACAGCACTGGTCCTAGGATGACCCCTGTGGGACCCCGTGGAAACGGGTGCCCACTCTGAACCTCGCCACGCACCATTACTCGCTGTGTTTTCTGACAAATATTCCCTGACCCATTGTAGTGCCTTCCCTGTTACCCTGCTTGGTCCTCAGTTTTGCATAATCTCTTGTGTGGTACTGTGCCAAACGCTTCTTGCAGTCCAAGAAAATGCAATCACCCACCCCTCTCTCTCTTGTCTTACTGCTGTCACCTTGTCATAGAACTCCAGTAGGTTTGTGACACAGGATTTCCCGTCCATGAAACCATGTTGGGTGCTGTTGATGAGATCATTCCTTTCTAGGTGTTCCACCACTTTTCTCCTGAAAATCTTCTCCATGACTTTGCATACTATACATGTCAGTGACACTGGTCTGTAGTTTAGTGCTTCATGTCTGTCTCCTTTCTTAAAGATTGGGACTACATTTGCTGTCTTCCATGCCTCAGGCAATCTCCGTTTCGATAGATGTATTGAATGTTATCTGTCCCCATTGCCTTTGAGGTATCTAGCTCACTGAGAAGCCTCTTCACTTTTTCCTAGGTTGTGTGTACAGTGTCAAGCACCTGGTGATGTGCGACACCTCTCCGTCCCTCTGTAGCCCCTTCTGTCTCCTCTGTGAACACTTCTTTGAATCTCTTGTTGAGTTCCTCACATACTTCCCGGTCATTTCTTGTTGTCTCTCCTCCTTCCTTCCTTAGCCTGATTACCTGGTCCTTGACTGTTGTTTTTCTCCTGATGTGGCTGTATAACAGCTTCGGGTCAGATTTGGCTTTCGCTGCTATGTCGTTTTCATATTGTCGTTGGGCCTCCCTTCTTATCTGTGCATATTCGTTTCTGGCTCTACGACTGCTCTCCTTATTCTCCTGGGTCATTTGCTTTCTATATTTCTTCCATTCCCTAGCACACTTGGTTTTTGCCTCCTTGCACCTTTGGGTGAACCATGGGCTTATCCTGGCTTTTTCATTATTCCTGTTTCCCTTGGGTACAAACCTCTCCTCAGCCTCCTTGTACATTGTTGCTACATATTCCTTCATCTAATTAACTGGCTTCCCTGCCAGTTCTCTGTCCCACTGAACCTCGTTCAGGAAGTTCCTCATTCCCTTGTAGTCCCCTTTTCTGTAGTTTGGTTTCATTTGTCCTGGCCTTCCTGCTTCCCCCCCACTTGTAGATCTACTGTGTATTCGAAGCTCAAAACCACATGATCGCTGGCCCCAAGGGGTCTTTCATATGTGATGTTCTCAATATCTGCACTGCTCAAGGGGAATACTGAGTCCAGTCTTGCTGGCTCATCCTCTCCTCTCTCTCTTGTAGTGTCCCTTACGTGTTGGTACATGAAGTTTTCCAGTACCACCTCCATCATCTTAGCCCTCCATGTATCTTGGCCCCCATGTGGCTCCAAGTTCTCCCAGTCGATCTCCTTGTGGTTAAAGTCGCCCATGATCAAGAGCTTTGCCCTGCATGCATGAGCTCTTCTGGCCACTGCAGCCAGTGTGTCAACCATCGCTCTATTGCTCTCGTCATACTAAAGCCCTGGTCTTCTGCTGTTCTGTGGTGCGTTATACATCACTGCAATTACCACCTTGGGACCTCTAGAGTGAAGCGTTCCCGCTATGTAATCACTTTCTTCTCCGCTGTCTCCTCTCTCCAGCTCATCAAAATTCCATCGGTGTTTGATCAGCAGTGCCACTTCGCCACCATCCCTGTTCCTTCTGTCTTTCCTCAGGATCTGGTATCCCGTTGGAAAGATGGAATCTGTTATCATATCTGTAAGCTTGGTTTCTGTGAGCGCTATGATGTCCGGTGATGTCTCTTTGATTCTTTCGTGCAACTCCTCCCACTTGTTTGTTATTCCATCAGCGTTTGTGTACCATACCTTCAGTTTCCTTTCCAATACTGTGGTTTGGGGGCCTGTGGGGGTGGGAGACCTGGTAGCATACTGTGGGATTCTATGATTGGGGGTTGGGTGGAAGCTGTGGGTATGGATTGTAGTGTGTGTTGGGATGGTGTGATAGGTTGTGGGGTTCTGAGGATAGTTGTGTGTGTGCTTGCCCTTGCTTCTCTGTTCTGCTCTGACTGATCTCGCTGGTTCCATCCTTGTTTCCTTTCTATCTCCTTTCGCTTTTTTGTCCTCTCCCTCAGCTGCTGTCCCTCCTGTTTTGTGTTCTGTCTCTGTCTAGGAACAAACGCCTTCTTGGTACCTTCCGAGTTTTTCACCTTGTTTCTCTTGAAGAATTCTGTTCCTCACTGTTTCTGTCCTGATAATCATCTTGATCCGGTCGTTTCTCCCCTTCCACGTACCCCCCTAATCTCTGAAAATTTACAATCCTCGTCCATGGTGGGGGGGGGGGGGGGGGGGGGGGGTCTTCTCCCTCCTATTTTCCGTGATGATTTTCCAATCTCCTTTCTTTCTTCCTGCCGTCTTTCAGTTGGTGTCTTTCCTCTCTTCTGTCTCGCTCGAAGCCCATGGATATACAACTGATTTGCCCTTTCCTCCTCCCATTGCTCTCCCGCTGTGACTCTGGTTCCTGTCTGTATATGTTCATTTTCACCCTTATTTTTCCAGTGGCTCTTAGGGTAGCATGGTTGTGCCTCAGCATTTAACTGTATCTCCCTCTCTATCTGCACCCAGCTGCTCTTTTCCCCTTTTAACTCCCTGACCCTTCTTTGCAGCTGATATGACCTTAGCATAATTCATATCTCCTTCCTTTCCTGTTCATCCTACAGCTCATAATGCTGTGTCCCTCTGGTCAATGCCCCTGAGACTTGCTTCAGACCTGTTAACCTCAAACTCTAGGACCCTTAAACCCTGGGTCTACTGCAGTTTCGACTTGTGCCTGTCCCATTTCTTCTTCGTCCTCCTTCTCCAACCTCTTTTCCCATTTTGCAAAGAGCTCTTTCTCCATTTTTTCAGAAAGCACTCCTAATTATCTCTCCCCATTCTATGCTCCATCCTCTCCCAGCTTCTCCATCCATTCCTCCCTTACCAATACCTTTGTTAACTGATCCCTGATTCCTACGATCCCAACCATGTTTTTTTTTTTAGTAAAGGAACTGAGAGAGAGAGAGAGAGAGAGAGAGAGAGAGAGAGAGAGAAGAGAGAGAGAGAGAGAGAGAGAGAGAGAGAAGGGAGAGAGAGAGAGAGAGAGAGAGGAGATAGAGAGAGAGAGAGAGAGCGCCTTCAACATAGGGATGTGGGTGGTCTTAACTGTTATGTACAAGGCCCAATATTGTCAAAATACCACACATGGATCCACTTCGAGGACAGCGTGAAACAACTTTTATGCCACATGACGGCAGAAAAACCAGCAACATCAGCTCAGTGGCTGTACCCTTCTCCAGAACAATCACTCCAACTGAGATCATACATACCCTGGATGACTCGAGTATGGAACGACATTCCTACAGCATAATGATTTTCAACGATAAAAAATCAGTTGATCAAATGACAATTGCTAGCCCAAAGATGGCTTCCAACTTATCTGTTCCGCTACTTGTATTCTCATAACAATAAAAATGCTTTCAAATGAGCTTATGTAGGTAACAGCTCTAGCTTGCCAATAAAGTTAGGAATCCTTTAACCAGTAAATAGCTTGTCAATAAAGCTAGGGATCCTTAACCTTGGTCAAAAAACCCTGTTAAAAAAAAAAAAAAAAGAGATGAGGGAAAGGTAGAAGAGAGAGAGCGGGGGAGAGTGAAAAGGAAAAGTGGAGAGAGTAGAGAAAGAGAGGGAGAGAAGGGAAAGATAGGAGGTAGAGAGGGGAGAAAGGGAAAAGAGAGAGAGAGAGGAAGAGGAATGAGAGAGGAAGAGAGAAGAAGAGGAAAAAAGAGGAGAGAGAAGAGGAAAAAGAGAGAAAGAAGAGAAGAGAGGAAAGAAGAGGAGAAAAGAGAGAGTGAAGAGAGAGAGAGGAAGAGAGAGGAAAGAGAGAGAAAGGGAGAGAGAGGAAGAGAGAGGAAGAGAGAGAGTAAAAGATAGGAAGGAGAGAAAGGATTAAGAGAGAGAGAGGAGGAATAGACAGAAAAGAGAGAGAGAATAGGAGAGAGAGAAGATATAGAGAAGAGAGAGGAAGAAAGGAACAGGACAAAGAGATGGAGAGAGAAGGAAGGTGTTAGATGGTCAATTCACCATAA
>NC_069424.1:49550122-49551355 GCF_026875155.1 Cherax quadricarinatus
AAATAGCTTAGCCCATTCAATAAACTTTACTGTTGAGTTTGAAGAAACTAACTCATTGCCTTTTCTAGATGTTTTAATTATTAAGGGTAATAATGAATTCAAATTTAAAATTTACAGAAAACCTACTAATAACTGTTCCTATGTCCACTATTATTCCTCTCATCAAGATAGAGTCAAACTGTCTGTTTTCTCATCAATGTTTCTGAGAGCTTTACGAATTTGTAGTCCTGAGTTCATAGATGAGGAAATATCCAAAATTTATGAAATAGGTAATGATTTAAAATACCCAAGAAATGTAATTGATAAATCTTTTAAAGTTGCTAGAAATACTTTTTACAATCCAAAAGGGACAACCAGCCTTATTCAAATAAAAATATGTTGGTTCTCCCTTACCATGAAAACTTGGTTGATATGCCTTCTCTTCTTAGACTTTTAATATTAAAGTTGTATTCAAAAATCTCGATACAGTAAAAAAACTTTTGATAAAGAATTCCCCCAAAATGCTGATGGATGTGTCTATAAGATTCCTTGTAAAATTTGCGATAAAGTTTATTACGGTCAAACTGGTAAAAATCTCGAACTAAGATTAAAACAACATAAATATAGCATTAGAACTGGACAAGATTCCAATGCTCTATTTATTCATGTAAGAGATTTTAACCATCCAATTGATTTTCAAAAAGTTGAGAAAGTAGTATCAAGCAAGTCCATGGTCGACAGGAATATAATTGAATCTTGTTTCATAAAAAGCAGTTTTGACAATAATATGAATATTTCCTTTGGTTTATATAAATTAGATCCATTTATAATTAATAGAATTTGGGAAGAATTTAATAATACACTGGACAAATAATCTTTAAAATTTCTTATTTCTTGGGTAGAATAGTTTGTGGGGTGAGTTGTGCCAAGGACCTTTCCAAGTTGGGTCGGCGCGCGTCAGGTGTTTAAACCGTTGTGGGATCTGATAGTGAGGTGCCGACCAGACCCCTTATATAGCTTCCTTGGATGCTTTACTTTCATAGTTCCTTGATAATGTGAGTAGTCACGAAAGCACTTGGAATTTCTCTATTCTTTCAGAGTGGTTGTTTTGCATATTCTGAAATCACCTGTTTACTGTGATCTTATTGCATATATATATATATATATAATCTGATTTCACCGATTTTAAAAATTCGATAAAAGCTTTACAACACGATAAGAGACATTGTGTAGCATTAAAGAAGCAACAAAAGC
>NC_069424.1:49551855-49568845 GCF_026875155.1 Cherax quadricarinatus
CAAAAACCAAAATCACTTAGTTTCAATAATCGGGAATTACCCAGATAACTGCAATCAAATCTGTCCCAGATTTTCGCTTGGCCGACTTCACGGGACTGAAAAATTACCTGGTTGGGCTAAATTGGGATGTCCTGATTATGGGTCAGGTAGGTGATCTTGGTTGCCAATACGACGTTTTTCAGAGCATAGTTCTAGCTGTCCAGACAACTTTTGTTCCGAGTAGGGAAATTAGATCTAACAAAAATGATCCCAAATGCTATACCTTGTTCATTGCTATACCTTGGTTAATCAATGCGATAACAACATAGCGTATGATAACTGGCTTATTATTCACGATATCTGGATTGTTCATCACCATACTTGCATTAATCATAACAAACGATACTTAGTTTTGTTTATCACGATAGTTTACTTATACAATACCGAGACAGTCAATCACGATACCTAGCTCTATCATTACGACTCACAGACTGTCCATCACGATACCTATCTTGTTCATTATGATATCTAATTTGATGATTAACACTCTTAGCATGGTCACGATACCTAGCTTTATTGTTATAATTCATGGCTTGCTCATAACAACCGATGCCTAGCTTTCCATTGCGATACCTAGCTTGTTAATCATGATACCTAGTTTATTTATAGCTATACTTACCTTGATCATCACGATACCAGATTTGCTCATTACGATGCGATATTAGTGATCAAAAACAGCTTTTGTTGCTTCTTTAATGCTACACAATGTCTCTTATCGTATTGTAAAACTTTTATCGAATTTTTAAAATCGGTGAAATCAGATTATACATATATATATATAATATATATATATAATATATATTATATATATATATATATATATATATATATATAATATATATATATAAAATATATATATATATAATATATAATATATATATAATATATATAAATGGAATTTGTATTGATAAAGCCACTGGATGGCGAAACGTCTACAATAAAGATACCCAGATGTTGCACATGTGTCTTAATTTCACCCTTTAATGTTGCCACTGTGATACGAAACCTGGTAGTCGGGTGCTGACACTGTGATAAAAAAACCGGGTAGTCTGGTGCTGACACTGTGATAAGAAACTGGTATCTGGTGCTGACACGTGATAAGAAACCTGGTAGTCTGGTGCTGGCACTGTGATAAAAACCTGGTAGTCTGGTGCTGACACTGTGACAAGAACCGGGTAGTCTGGTGCTGACACTGTGATAAGAAACCTGGTAGTCTGGTGCTGACACTGTGATAAGAAACCTGGTAGTCTGGTGCTGACACTGTGATAAGAAACCTGGTAGTCTGGTGCTGACACTGTGAAAAGAAACCTGGTAGTCTGGTGCTGACACTGTATAAGAAACCTGGTAGTCTGGTGCTGACACTGTGATAAGAAACCTGGTAGTCTGGTGCTGACACTGTGATAAGAAACCTGGTAGTCTGGTGCTGACACTGTGATAAGAAACCTGGTAGTCTGGTGCTGACACTGTGATAAGATACCTGGTAATCTGGTGCTGACACTGTGAAAAAGAAACCGGGTAGTCTTGGTGCTGACACTGTGATAAGAAACCTGGTAGTCTGGTGCTGACACTGTGAAAGAAACCTGGTAGTCTGGTGCTGACACTGTGATAAGAAACCTGGTAGTCTGGTGCTGACACTGTGATAAGAAACCTGGCAGTCTGGTGCTGACACTGTGATAAGAAACCTGGTAGTCTGGTGCTGGCACTGTGGTAAGAAACCTGGTAATCTGGTGTTGGCACTGTGATAAGAAACCTGGTAGTCTGGTGCTGGCACTGTGATAAGAAACCTGGTAGTCTGGTGCTGGCACTGTGATAAGAAACCTGGTAGTCTGGTGCTGGCACTTTGAGATGAAGCATTGTCCTGTCGTTCTGGCTCTGAGTATACCTAAGCATGTAACATAGAAAGAGAATACCTAGGGTACAAGCACTATAAGAGGATATCTGGTTATATGGTACAAGCACTGCAAGAAGATGCCTGGACCTCTCAAACAGTGATATATCTAATGGTTTGATACTGATGGGTTACCTGGACCTCTAAACCTGTGACAGGTTACCTGGTCCTCTGAGAACTGTGAAAAGATACCTGGATACTTAATTTTTGGGGAGTATGAGAGAAAATGTGCTTTTTTGGCTTTGCCACTGTATGAGGATACCTGGTACACTGATACTGACTCTTTGTGAGGATGCTGGTACTATGTGAACTTACTTTCACTGTGTAAAGGAATTGGCACTGTGAGTATAGTGACACTATAAGTATGTGAGGGTACTGGTGCATATAAGGATACAGACATTGTGTGCGGACACTTTTGCTCTTATAACAGCACAGAAAGGATACTCAATCCTTAGATACTGGCACTCTGTGAGGATACCTAGTCCATTAATACTGGCACTGTGTGAGGATACCTAGTCCATTGATACTGCCACTGTGTGA
This sequence comes from Cherax quadricarinatus, assembly GCF_026875155.1. Lineage (NCBI taxonomy): Eukaryota > Metazoa > Arthropoda > Malacostraca > Decapoda > Parastacidae > Cherax > Cherax quadricarinatus. The sequence continues at coordinate 49,554,323 of NC_069424.1, forward strand.
GGATACCTAGTCCATTGATACTGCCACTGTATGAGGATACCTAGTCCATTGATACTGCCACTGTGTGAGGATACTTAGTCTATTGATACTGGCACTGTGTGAGGATACCTAGTCCATTGATACTAGCACTGTGTGAGGATACCTAGTCCATTGATACTAGCAGTGTGTGAGGATATCTAGCTCATTGATACTGGCACTGTGTGAGGATACCTAGTCAATTGATACTAGCACTGTGTGAGGATACCTAGTCGACTGATACTAGCACTGTGTGAGGATATCTAGCCCTCTTATAACACCATTGTGTGAAGATAACTAGTTAATCCTTAAATACTGTCAATAGGTGAAGATAACTGGTCCATTTACTATAGCACTGGGTGGGGGATATATAGTTCTTGGCAATTTGGGAGCAGAACTGCTTCTCATAAAATGTCACTTTTTAGGTTAACTGGTCCTGATATAATGACACCTTTGAGAATGCCTCATTCCTATATTAGTAGTTACGTATAAGGATACTGGTACTCTGTGAGGATACCTGATCCCCTGGTATAGAAAAAGATACATACAATAACGGCATAATTATTACGGAATTTTTTAATATTCGATATTTTTCTACTAAAAGGAAGAATAAATAAATTTCACTGACTACTATTGGATTTATTTTTTCACACCATTACAGGTCAACTATTTTACATTGATTAATATTTGTTTTGACCAGCCCAAGCATCAATAAGTGCTTTTACACGTGTGCGCATGACAACGATCAAAGGTAACATTACATAATTTCTTGATTCTGGCAAATGAAACCAAACCTTAATAAAGCATTTTATGAGTTCCCAATTTGGTGGGGTAGTTGGAACTTCGGGGTTTTATCATCCTTTAATACAGCCAAACCCCTCATTAAGCCAAAATCAGGGATTTCCGGGCCCAGGAGAAGCTCAAACCATTTTGTGAAACCACATCTTTACTTATTTGCTGTGTTTAAGAGCCGAGGGGTTAAATGAAATGTCCAGTGTCCTTCACCTACCATCCTTTATCTGAGCTGTAACCGATGTATACTTCTGTATACTTAACCCTGGCTCATGATCCAACAGTGTGCCAGAACTTGTTCCATAACGGAAATACTCCCCACTCCAGTTTTCTGAGGAAATTTGACAAGCTCCTTCAGACTTAGGCATAATTATCACATGGTCATTCGTACTGGTATTTTTGGATCATGCAGAACACCACCTCAAGTTTAATAGAAGCTGAAGGGTTAAAGTTTTTTTTTCATATAAAATTTGGGTCATTTTGCGTATAATTAATTTTCTCTTATGAACAAAAAAAACTGAATAGCTAAATGTAATTCTTACCTGCTCCCATTGTTCAAAAGTTCACTCAATGTGATTCTTAGCCGGGCAAAACTTTCCTGTTTCATGGATTCAGAAAGTCGAGGCTCTTTCTAGGACGATATACTTCCAATTAACACTCCAAAAGCTTCTCATTAATGTCTTCGACAAGGCTAACGCCTGTTGCTGCTAAAAGCTAGGTCACAGGAAATCTTCAATGCAAGATGCTCTTCTGTTGTAAAGAGCCATGCCTATTATTTTTCTGTCTAATTTCTGTGTCGTTTCGATTTTCTACCACATCATCCCACCCTTTGTGAGTTTATTTATTGACTGTAATTCAATTTCTTCTTAATTTTTGTTTCAATCTGCTGCTACTCAAGAACGCTTATCTGTCCCACCATTAAACTGCAAGGAAAAAACAAAAGGCACTTTTAGTAGCAAGAACAAGTACAGAAAATATACAACTAATGGAATTATCACAGTCAACAAGAAACAAAAATCAACCCTCATACACCAAAGCAGGAGAGCAACTGTGACAAGTCTCTGGACAAACACTACTCGGCCCGTCTAGTTCTGTGTTGCCATCCATTGTTCCTTCAGACAAAAACTCACAACACTCTTAAACTCTTTTTTTTTTTTTTTTTTTTTTTTACACAGGGTTTGACAAGGTTAAGGATCCCTAGCTTTATTGACAAGCTATTTACAGGTTAAGGATTCCTAACTCTTTATTGGCAAGCTAAGAGCTGTTACCTATATCAGCCATTTGAAAGCATTTTTATTGTTATGAGACATACAAGTAGGAAACAGGATGAAATTGGAGCCATCTGTGTGCCAGAACCTTAATTTTAAAAAGCTGTCCTGTACTAACGTTTTAAAACAAATCCATTAATTGTGAAAATGGGCTTAACTGACCTTTTAGTAGAAAAATTTTGTATCTTCAAAAATCCATAATAATTTTGCTGACTAATATTCGCCTAGCTCTCTAATACTGCTTCTGTAATAACTGTTATTTACTTTATAAATCTTTCACTTTTTATTTTTCATTAGAACAAAAATGTTACTAGTTAGTTTTGTAGCTTTTTAATTAAATTAGTTAACATTTAAAAAATTATATGTAAAAGGTGAACAGACCTTTAATACACTTCTCTAAATGTAAATTTTAAATAAGGTCTGGGAAAAATAAATAAAAGATTCCAATAAAAAAAATGCTATTAAAATTTTCAGAAAAGCAATACTAAAACGTTGAGGGTATTAAAACACTTTTGTAAAAGGTAATAATAATTAGGGGAATATACACTCCTCTGTGAGGAAGACATAAGAGAAAACATTTTGACATTATCTCAGCATAATTCACACAGAATTCCTTCTACAGTAAATCTGACAACAAAGCTGAGGTAACAAAACCACCCAGACTTACACTCGGTATATGGCATGCGCAAGAATAAAAATAACCCTCATTTTATTTTATTCCAGTCTCTGCTCAATTTTTTTGTGTTAATCCAAGCATCCTTTTTAAAAAGGGCCCTTTCGTTTGAGAGGAAAAGGAGTAAAATGACTTATTTCCTGCGCCCTTTAAATCTTTAAAAAAAAATATATTCAAGAGGGCAAGAAGAGATCTACCCGTCAAACAGGAGGCACAATAAAGTGTCCCAAAAATACATTTTAATTTTCACTTTCGTGGTGTAAAATGCTGTAATTTTTCTACGTTTTTCATAACTACACATTTTGAGCTGAACTTTAATATCTATAGCAACACTTTTTATACTGTTACCGTAAACAACTACACATTTCAAAGCTATCCCTCTCATACGTAACCTTCCATGCCCCTTTTGGTTTCATAGCTTAAAATATCTATACCCTTCATAACTATACCCTCCATGGTTATACCTTGCTAGACGTTTCTGGATGAGGTTTCATAAGTGCTCAACAGTATCTCGGTCTCTTCTCGCCAGGATAAACTTAAGCCTTTAATCTGGAGTTCATGTTTCCTGGGCATGTGTGATCATTCACGCGTGCTGAAAGATGACAGTTTTAGGCTGTTTATAAAAATTGTAGAACAACTACTCTATATACTTTATACCCCAATAACAAGAAAAAATTTAATGAGGCATTCTAGAATTAAATTACTTTTTTAAGACAGTAAAAAAAAGTTACTGTGAGAAAGAAACTAAAAAACAGATAACTTAAATATGAAACTAAATTTATAAACAGGGATATAACCAAATTTATATAAATATAAAATATATATATAATATATATATAATATATATATATATATAAATTTTATATATATAATATTATATATATTATATATATATATATATATATAAAAATATAAAAAAAGTCAAGGTACATGTTCGGGTTTGGTGGGAGTGGTTTGGAGTGCCAGAGTAGGGGAGTTCCTCGAGTGTAACGCCCTCTGGGTAGTTTACTTTGTAAACTGAGCGTCAGGTGGACTCCCTTGATTACGGATTAACCACCTGCTCTGCTAAGATTAATGTTGCTGTTCATGAGCGATGTTAATGTCCACACCTACAGGTGTGGACATTACCATCACAGGTGTTGACTTACCACACAGGTGTGGATATTACCATCACAGGTGTGGACATTACCATCACAGGTGTGGACATTGTGGCCCTTAGCCACAACCTCGTATATGTTTTTGAATTTTTTTTGTTTTATATTCCTCAGGTATCATTGTCTAGTCAACAGTCAGTGCGCCTGAGCCGCATGTGAGGAGATTAATAAGTAATACTAGAGAGGTCTGTATATCTCACTCATCAATCAGCCTTGCTGCTAGCGGAGCTTATATTATTACTCATCATGTGGAGGGAAGATGCTAGAAAGGACTTATGACCATGTAGTAACTACCTTTTCTACTTATAACCACCAAGTAGTAACTACCTTTTCTACTTATAACCACAGCCTAACAGTGTCTACCAGTGACTCCTCCATATGTCACTATCATCACGTACCTTCTCTCCATCCCGGAGACTTCCATATATGCTTTTTGTAACAGAAAAGTCAGACAGAGGGTGTGCCTCCCAGGAGCTGGTATTGGTGACATAGTCAGTAGGTTGGATAATAATACGTCAGGTAATGGGAACAAGCCCAGTATCTGTCTTAGTGCTGGTGGAAATGACATTGGGAAGGGCAGGAGACAGGAGCTGCTGGATAAGTACAGGTTAGCCATAGAAGTAGTCAGGTTTAAGGGAGGGATCCCAATCATATGTAGCATCTTGCCTAGAAGGGGAGTGGGCAATGAATGGTTGTCTAGGGCCATTGGTATAAATTGCTGGCTAGACAGGTACTGCAAGGATCTTTCAATCCCATTCATTGATAACTGGGACAAATTCTATGGCAAGCGTGATATGTATACAAGAGATGGCGATCATCTCAGGGGCTGGAGTGGTTGCATTAGCCAGTTCGACTGAGAGAGTCACTAATGACTTGTCTAAGACTTTAAACTGATAGATTATAGAGGTATGGGTGTTTCTGGGAAGCAATTAGGCTGCAGCACTAGGGTTGAAAGCAGCAGATATTAACAGAATACCCCATGGATACGTTTAAAAGGCATGTTTATGAGACTGAAAAAAGACACCAGCAATCCTACCATCATGTAAAACAAATTCAAGCTTTCATATTGCACACGGCAGGAAGGTGGTACCTCCCTGAGTAGTTGCTGTCTACCAACCTACAAAAAAATATAAATAAAATATATATATATATATATATAAAAATATATTTATATATATATATAAATTTATATATATATATATATATATATATATATATATATATTATATATATATAATTATATATATTATATATATATATTTTAAATATATATATATATATAAATATATATAATATATATATATATATATATATATATATATATACTTGTACATGTATGTGTAGTGTGACCTAAGTGTAAGAAGAAGTAGTAAGACGTACCTGAAATCTTGCAATGTTTATGAGACAGAAAAAAAGACACTATCAATCCTACCATCATGTAAAACAATTGCAGGCTTCCGTTTTAAGCTGGTCAATTAGCAAGAACTCATTTAAAATTAAATCCTTTCTAAAATTTTCTCTTATGTGTTTAAAGATATATTTTTTTGATTAATGTTAATGTAAAAAATTTTAATTTTGCACCAAAAAGAACTTAGAAAACCTACCTAACCTTATTATAACAAGAACAATTTATTTTAGCCTAACCCAACTAAATATATTTTAAATACGTTTACAATAATTTAGTACTAAACAAACACAATCAAATGTATTTTTTTCGTTAGGTTCAGAATGATTTTGGCGAAATTATTGCATACACAAATTTTCACTTGTCCTATATGGCAAGACGAGCGTTGCTATTTAAGCCAAGATCACAAGTTCTGCCTATTCGGCACGACATATATATATATAATATATATATATAATATATATTTTAATATATTATAAAAATTTTAAATATATATATATATATATTATATATATATATATATATATTTTTCTATGACGGTACTCCCGAGTACCGTCATAGAAACTAAGACGTTGAGTAGTTTTAAAAATAGGTTAGATAAATACATGAGTGGGTGTGGGTGGGTGGGTGTGAGCTGCACCTGACTAGCTTGCGCTGCTAGGTCAGTTGCCGTGCTCCTTAGTGAATGTGATCTGATCTGACTACCTTAAGGCATGAGCTTAAGCCGGTGGGGGAACTGGACCTACCTCGCATGGGCCAGTGGGCCTGTTACAGTGTTCTTTCTTATATCTCCGCTGCAAGCTGCCGCCCCCACCACCACCACTCTACCATACTAACTATTTAGTAATATTATCCAAACAGGTTAGGAATAAGTACCAACCTGATTAAAATAGACATTTATTAATAGTTTTGATTATGTAAGATTTTCTAATTTACGTTTTGGTTAATTGCTGTTAGTTTTTACTTATTAGTAATTTTCGTAACTTTTTTTTTGTCATATCCCTGACACACAGCGCCGCGCACACCACACACACCCACACCACACACACACACACACACACACACACACACACACAACACATACACACACACACACACATACACACCACACACACCACACAAAACACACACCACCACACACACACACACACACACAACACACAAAACACACACACACACACACACACACACACACACACACACACAAATCGTGGAGGAGTCCCCGCGGTTTGAGCTCGTGTTTTGGTGGTAATATTCGACTGTGCCATAAGGGGAAAAAAAAGGGGTGGGATATAGGCGTGTGCACGATAAGAGTGCATAAAAAATCACTTAAGCCCCGAAAAAAGGAAATATAAGTGATCACAGAAAAGAAAACAAAGGAAATAGTGACTAAGTGTTTAGTGGGGGCCCGTTGGAAGGGTGAACGGTTGTGTCAGGCCTAAATAGTGTTGCCATAATAACGCAGTGGGTATTTTGAAGAATAAGTGCGACTCAAGACCAGGGGGATAAGAGATATGTATAGATGTTCAGTAAATACAGTGAGTGAGTGAAAAAATTAGATGAGCTAGAGACCACAGTGCCTACAGGGAAATTAGTGGAAAAATTACCGAGAAGCATTTAAACTTTTTCAACTACTGGGACCCAGGAGGACGACAACATTACTCCACTGCCAGCCGCAAGTGTATTCACTAGTTTGAGTTGCAGGGGGCAGCACCATCTCTAGGGGGAAATTTGGGGGTCCTCCCCTCGAGCTATCAAATTAAATAAGCACATTTACTGGCATTTAAAAAATTTTATTGAGGTTTGGAGGTTTAAGCAGTTAAGATAGAAAACCCTAGTATGAGAGGTAGCCTAGCGAACCCTAGCTACAGAATTAAACGTAATTTAGGCAAAAGATGTACAGGGGGAACAAGAGATTGGGTACATATGCAAAAAATGTATACATACAGGGAAAATAAGGACTGCTTACTAAAACACGATAAAACCCACATACCACACCACAACACAACACACACACAACACACCACACCACACAACAAAAACCAACAAACCACACACACACACACACACCACCACACAACACACACACAACCCCATACACACACATACACACATCACCATTTTACCATAACACACACACACACACACACACACATACACACACTTACACACATACCACTATACAACATATATATACACACACACACACACACCACACACACACACACACACCCCACACACAAAACACACACAATACACATACACACACATACACAGGATTAAACCCCCTTTAGTGAATTGCCCCTCAACCCTTCCTTCTCTTCGTCTCTTGTCCTTTTTCCCTCTTTTTTCCTTTTTCTCTCTCTCTCTATTCTTTTTCTCTCTATTCTCTCTCTCTCTCTCTTTTTCTGTCTTTCCTCTCTCTCTTAACTTTCTCTCCCTTCCTCTCTCTCTACCTCTCTCTCTCTTTCCTCCTCTTTTTCTCCTCTCTTCCTTTTCTCTTTTCCTCCTTCCTTTTTCTCTCTTCTTCTCTTTTCCTCTCTCTTCCTTTCCTCTCTCTCCTCTTTTCCCCCGCTCTCTTTTTATCTTCTCTCCCTCTCCCCCCCTATCTTTCCCTTTTTCCCCCTCTTTCTCTCACTCTCTCCCACTTTTCATTTTCACTCTCCCCCTCTCTCCCCCCACTTTCATTTTCACTCTCCCCCCTCTCTCCTTCTACCTTTCCCCCCCTCGCTCTCTCTCTCTCTCTCTCTCCTCTCTCTCTCCTCTCTCTCTCTCCTCTCTCTCTCTCCTCTTCTCTCTCCCCTTCTCTCTCTCTCCTCTCTCTCTCTCCCTCTCTCTCTCTCTCTCCTTTTCCTTTCCTTTACTAAAAAAAAAATGGTTGGACTCGTGGGAATCGGGATCAGATGACAAAGGATTGGTAGGGGGGAATGGATGGAGGAGCAGGGGAGAAGGATGGAGAAAGAAGGGGAAAGAAAAAATTAGGAGAGCTTTCTGAAAAAAATGGAGAAAGAGTCCTGCGAAATGGGAAAAGGTTGGAGAAGGAGACAAAGAAATGGGAGGCACAAGTCAAAACGCAGTAAAAAGGGTAAGGGGCCCCTGGGTTTTGAGGAAAACAGGGAAGCAAGTCTCAGGGGCAGTGACAGAAAAGAACAGCAAAAAGTGAAAGAGGATAAAAGGGAAGGAAAGGAGATAAAAATTTGCTAAGGTCATTCACCTGCAAAAAAGGGTCAGGGAGTAAAAGGAAAGAGCAGCTGGTGCGATAGAGAGGGAGATAAGTCAAATGCGAGGCACAACCATGAACCAAGAGACGGGAAAAAATTAAGGGAGAAAATGACCAAAAAGACGGGAACCAGAGTCACAAGGAAGAGGAAATGAGAGGAGGAAAGGGCAAAATCAGTGTTTATCCTGGGTTCAGGAGAGAGGGGAAAGACACACATGAAAAGACGGCAGGAAGAAAAAAAGGAGATTGGGAAAATCATCACGGAAATAGGGGGAGAAGACTGGACGAGTTTGTAAATTTTCAGAAAATAGGGGGGTACTGAAGGGGAGAAACCGCCCGATAAAGTGATTTCGGACAAAAACAGTGGGGAACAGGATCCTCCAAAGAAACAAGGTTAAAAAACCGGAAGGTAAAGGGGGGTTCCTAGACAGAGACAGAACACAAACAGAGAGAAGCAGCAGGGGGGGAGGAAAAAAAGTGAAAGGAGTTTGGAAAGGAAACAAGGGGGAACCACCCGAGGTCAGTCAGACAAACAGAAAAGCAAGGGAAAGCACACACACAACTATCCTCGAACCCCACAACCATCACCCATCCAACACAAAATACAATCCATACCCCCAGCTTCCACCCCCCCCAATCAAGAATCCCACAGTATGCTACAGGTCTCCCACCCCCCCAAAGGCCCCCCAAACCCCAGTATTGGAAAAGGAAACGAAGGTATGGTACACAAACGTGTGGAATAAAAACAAGTGGGAGGAGTGGCACGAAAGAGTCAAAGAGACATCACCGGACTATAGCGCTCAAGAAACCAAGCTTACAGGTGTGATAAAGATCCAACTTTCCAACGGGAACCAGATCCCGGGAAAGACAGAAGGACCCGGGGGGGGGGAGGGGGTGGGACGCTAATCAAACACCCATGGAAATTTTGATGAGCGGAGAGATGAGACAGCGGAGAAGAAATGTTACTAGCGGGAACGCTTCACTCTGGAGGGCCCCAAGGGGGTAATAGCAAAAGATGTAAACCCACCACAGAACAGCAGGGACCAGGGCATAGTTGACGAGAGCAAAAGAGCGATGGGTTTACACACGGCTGCAGTGGCAGAAGAGTATGCATGCAGGGGAAAGCTCTTTTCTGGGCACTTTAACCACAAGGAGTCGACGGAGAATTGGAGCCACAAGGGGGCCAGATACATGGGGGCTAAAATGATGGAGGTGGACTGGGGAAAAATTCATGTACCAACACGAAGGGACACTACAAGAGAGAGAGGAGAGGATGACCAAAACTGGATTAGTATTCACCCTTGACAGTGCAGATATGAGGACATCACATATAAAGACCCCTTGGGCCCGCGATCATGTGGTTTTTAGCTTTGAATAACAGTAAGCTACAAGTGGAGGGGGAAGCAGGAAAGGGCCCGGGGAAATGAAACCAAAAAATACAGGAAAGGGGACTACACGGGAATAGGAACTTCCTGAACGAGGGTCATGGGACGGGAAATGGCAGGGGAAACCAGTTAATGAGATGATGGAATATGTAGCAACAATGTGCAAGGAGGCTGAAGAGAGGTTTTTTTCCCAAAGGAAACAGGAATAAAGAAAAAAACCCGGATACCCCTGTTCACCCCAAAGGGGCAAAAACAAAAAACCAAAATGTCTAGGGAATGGGAAAAAAAATGGGGGCAAAGGACCCCGGGGAAAAAAGGAGAGCAGTCGTAGAGCAGAAACGAAAATGCACGATAAGAAGAGAGGCCCAACGACAATATGAAAACGACATACAGCGAAAGCCCCAAAACTGACCCGTCTGTTATAAACCACTAGGAAGGGAAAAAAAAACAGCAAGAAACCCGGTAATCGCCTAAAAGGGAAGGGGAAGGGGGAGAGACAACAAAAAATGACCGTGAAGAGTGAGTTATTTAACAAGGATTCCAAAAAAAAAAAGGGGGGGGTTTTACAGAGGAGACAGAAAGGGGTCCCGAGGACGGAGGGGGTGTGGCACATCACCAGGTGTGGACTGGTACACAACCCAGGAAAAAGTGAAGAGGCTTCGAGGGGGCTGATACCCCAAAGGCAATGGGGCCCGAAAACATTCTCCATGGGTCGTGAGGGGGAGGGAGAGAGGCCTATGTTACCCTTAACAACAATATTCAAAACATCTATCGAAACAGGGGGGATTTCCTGAGGCATGGAAAACAGCAAATATAGTCCCAATCTTTAAAAAAGGAGCAGACTTTAAGCACAAACTACAGACCTGTCATGACTGTAAGTATGCAAAAGTCTGGGGAAAATTGTCAGGAGAAGAGTGGGGGAAAAAAAAACCTAGAAAGGAATGATCTCATCAAAGCACCCAAGATGGTTTCAGGGACGGGGAAAACCTGTGTCACAAACCTTGGAGTTCCTTGACAAGGTAACAGCAGAAAACAAGAGAGAGAGGGGTGGGTGGGATTGCACTTTCTTGGACTGCAAAAAGGCGTTTTTACACGTACCACACAAAAGATTATAAAAATGGAGGACCAAGCAGGGTAACAGGGAAAGGGACTACAATGGATAGGGGGTATTTTTTAGGAAAAAGCAGCGGTAATGGTACGTTTGGGGAGGTGTCAAGTGGGCACCGTGACAGCGGGGGGTCCCCCAAAGGGGCAGTCCTAGGACCCGTCTGTTTCTGGTATTTTGTGAACGACAGACAGAAGGGAAAAACTCTGAGGTTCACTGTTTTCAGATGCGTGAAGTTGTGAGAAGAAATTATTCGATCGAAACCAGGGAGAGTACAAAGGGATTGGACGGGGTGCAGACCTGGTCCAGCAATTGGCTCCTGGGGTTCAATCCCACCAAGTGCAAAGTTATGAAGATTTGGGGAATGGCAAAAGAAAAACCGCATACGGGGAGTACAGTCTGGGGGGCCGGGAGACTCAAACCTAAATAAAGGGAAAAAAAGATCTTGGGGCGAGTATAACACCGGCACATCCCCCTAAAGCGCCCCAATAAACCCCAAATAACTCTGCAGTATGGGCCTGGAAACCCCCTCAAAAACAGCTTTTCCGACATTTTAAAAAGGGAGTCGTTCGGGACCCTTTAAACCTTTGTACGTTGGGCCCCAAATATTGGAGTATGGGGCACCTTTTTGGGAAACCCCAACACCAAAAGGGCCAAGCATGTAAAGAAACTAGAGAAAGTGAAAAGGGTTTTGCCACAAGACTAGGCCCAGAGCTAAGAGGTTTTGTCCTACGAGGAGGGGTTTTAAGGGGGGAAAACAACCTGACGACACTGGGGGACAGGGAAAATGGGGGGGACATGATAACCCCCTTACAAAATACTGAGGGAAATTTGGGAAAGGTGTACAAAACGGGAAATTTTCCCCCAAGAGACGGGACACACCCAAAAAGGGGAAACCCCGTTGGAAGCGGGAAGACACAGATGAATCACAGGGGATTTTAAAAGTTTTTTCTTCCCCCCCAGAGAGTAGTCAGGAAGTGGAATATTTTTGGGAAGAGATTTTAGGGGGGCAGGCCCATACATAGCTTTAAGCAGAGGTACGTTTAAAAGCTCATTTTTCAGGGGGAAGTAAACCTATTGGCGCCCGGAAGAGGGGGGGCCGGGAAGTTTGGGACTCGACCCGGCAACCTAAAAGGGTTAGTACACACAAACCCCAAACACACACACACAGTTGATTTTAAAACTGTAGTGTGAAGCCCCCCTTCTGGGGGAAGACAGTGATGGAGTGAAAGATGGTGAAAAGTTTTTTTTTTTGGGCCACCCTGCCTTGGGGGAAAACGGCCATTGTGGGTTAAATAATATATAATATTTTATATATATTAAATATATATAAAATTTTAAAATATAATATATATATTTTAAAAATATTTATATATATATTCAACAAGTCGGCCCTTCCCACCGGGGGCAGGGTGACCCCCCAAAAAAAAAAAATCCCCCAAAAAAAAAATACTTTCATCATCATTCAAAAAACTTTCACCACACTACACATTTCACTGCTTTTGCAAGGGGGTGCTCAGAAAACAAAAAGGTTTTGAACATATTTCTTTTAAAGATTTCACAACTTTTCCCTCCAAAACTGCCCTTTTTCCCCAAAAACCCCTCCTTTTAAAATGCCGGGATTTTTAATTTCCCCTTTCCAGGACTCAAGTCCCAACCCATATGAAAAATAAACCGGGTTTCCCGAATCCCTTAAATAAAATATTACCCTGCCCCACACTCCAAAAGGGTCGCAGGTTTCCCCAAATATCATTCTCCTCCCTTCACTTTCCCATTTTAACACCTCATGCAAAGCTTTTCCCCGGGGGGGGAAATCCAAACCCCTTGCCCAAAAAAACCTCCCTTTTCCCCCTCTTTTCCCAACCCCCGCCCCAGGAAAGACCCCCTACCCCCCTTCCTTCCCCCCATAGATTTTTTATTTCTTTCCCTGTATTATACTTTGATTTCCCTTTCTTTTTTAAATGACCAAAACCCCCTTTAACAACCCCTTTTTGCCCTCGATATCTTTTAAATTTAAACCCCCCACCTTTTTCCTAATTTTTCCCCATCCGAATTTTCTGCATAATATTTACACCACACATTACCCTTAGACAGGACATCTCCACTGCCTCCAACCGTCTTCTCGCTGCTGCATTTACCACCCAAGCTTCACATCCATATAAGAGTGTTGGTACTACTATACTTTCATACATTCCCTTCTTTGCCTCCATAGATAACGTTTTTTGACTCCACATATACCTCAACGCACCACTCACCTTTTTTCCCTCATCAATTCTATGATTAACCTCATCCAAATTTTTTTCTAATTTTCGTTAAAATTTCTTGAGAGATCCTCTCCCACTCTATCATCTGCTCTCCTTTTGCACTCTCTCACCACTCTCTTTACCTTTCTTTTACTCTCCATATACTCTGCTCTTCTTATAACCTCTCATAAGCTACCTTTTTCTCTTTTATCACACCCTTTACCTAACCCACCAATCACTCCTCTTTCCTCCTGCCCCCACCCTCCTATAACCACAAACTTCTGCCGCACATTCTAATACTGCATTTTTAAAACTATTCCACCCTCTTCAATCCCCCCACTACTCATCTTTGCACTAGCCCACCTTTCTGCCAATAGTCGCTTATATCTCGGCCCGAACTTCCTCCCCCTTAGTTTATACACTTTCACCTCCCTCTTACTTGTTGTTGCCACCTTCCCTTTTCCCATGTACCTCTTACCTAACTGTGCTACAACTAAATAATGATCCGATATATCAGTTGCCCCTCTATGAACATGTACATCCTGGAGCCACCCATCACCCTTTTATCCACCAATACATAATCAACAAACACTTTCATTACGTGCTACATCATTTCCTTGTATATTTATTTATCCTCTTTTTCATAGGGAAAATGTATTTCTTATTACCAAATTTCTTTCTAAAACATAGCTCAATTTAAGGCTCCCCATTTTCATTTACCCCTGGCACCCCAAATTTACCTACTACTTCCCTCCATAACATTTTTTCCCACTTTAGCATTGAAATCCCCCAAACCCCCATTACTCTCACACTTGATTCAAACTCCCCACGCATTCACTCACATTTCCCAGAATCTCTCTCTCTCCTTTACACTTCTCTCTTCTCCAGGTGCATACACGCTTACTATAACCCACTTTTCACATCCAATCTTTATTTTACTCCATATAATCCTTGAATTTATACATTTGTAGTCCCTCTTTTCCTGCCATAGCTTTTCCTTCAACATTATTGCTACTCCTTCTTTAGCTCTAACTTTATTTGAAACCCCTGACCTAATCCCATTTATTCCTCTCCATTGAAAAATCTCCCACCCCCTTCAGCTTGTTTCACTTAAAGCCGACATCCAGTTTCTTCTCATTCATAACATCCACAGTCATCACTTTCTTATCGTTTGCACAACATCCAGCACATTCAGACTTCCCACTTTGACAATTTTTCTTCTTCTTTTTCTTTTAGTAATCTTTACATAAAAAGGGGGTTTCT
>NC_069424.1:49569345-49620662 GCF_026875155.1 Cherax quadricarinatus
TTAACTCCACCCCTTTGCCAAGCCCCTCGCATTTACTTCTCTTACCCCATCTATAAATATATTAAACAACCACGGTGACATCACACATCCTTGTCAAGCCTACTTTTACTGGGAAAAAATTTCCCTCTTTCCTACATACTCTAACTTGAGCCTCACTATCCTCGTAAAAACTCTTCACTGCTTTCAGTAACCTACCTCCTACACCATACACTTGCAACATCTGCCACATTGCCCCCCTATCCCCCTGTCATACGCCTTTTCCAAATCCATAAATGCCACAAAGACCTCTTTAGCCTTATCTAAATACTGTTCACTTATATGTTTCACTGTAAACACCTGGTCCACACACCCCCTACCTTTCCTAAAGCCTCCTTGTTCATCTGCTATCCTATTCTCCGTCTTACTCTTAATTCTTTCAATTATAACTCTACCATACACTTTACCAGGTACACTCAACAGACTTATCCCCCTATAATTTTTGCACTCTCTTTTATCCCCTTGCCTTTATACAAAGGAACTATGCATGCTCTCTGCCAATCCCTAGGTACCTACCCTCTTCCATACATTTATTAAACAATTGCACCAACCACTCCAAAACTATATCCCCACCTGCTTTTAACATTTCTATCTTTATCCCATCAATCCCGCTGCCTTACCCCCTTTCATTTTACCTACTGCCTCACGAACTTCCCCCACACTCACAACTGGCTCTTCCTCACTCCTACAAGATGTTATTCCTCCTTGCCCTATACACGAAATCACAGCTTCCCTATCTTCATCAACATTAACAATTCCTCAAAATATTCCTTCCATCTTCCCAATACCTCTAACTCTCCATTTAATAACTCTCCTCTCCTATTTTTAACTGACAAATCCATTTGTTCTCTAGGCTTTCTTAACTTGTTAATCTCACTCCAAAAACTTTTTCTATTTTCAACAAAATTTGTTGATAACATCTCACCCACTCTCTCATTTGCTCTCTTTTTACATTGCTTCACCACTCTCTTAACCTCTCTCTTTTTCTCCATATACTCTTCCCTCCTTGCATCACTTCTACTTTGTAAAAACTTCTCATATGCTAACTTTTTCTCCCTTACTACTCTCTTTACAATCATCATTCCACCAATCGCTCCTCTTCCCTCCTGCACCCACTTTCCTGTAACCACAAACTTCTGCTGAACACTCTAACACTACATTTTTAAACCTACCCCATACCTCTTCGACCCCATTGCCTATGCTCCATTAGCCCATCTATCCTCCAATAGCTGTTTATATCTTACCCTAACTGCCTCCTCTTTTAGTTTATTAAACCTACCACCTCTCTCTTCCCTGATGCTTCCTATTCTCATGTATCCCATCTAACTTTTACTCTCCAGTGGAGCTACAACTAGAAAGTGATCTGATTATATCTGTGGCCCCTCTATAAACATGTATATCCTGAGTCTAACTCAACAGTCTTTTATCTACTCCAATACATAATCCAACAAACTAACTGTCATTTCGCCCTACATCATATCTGTATACTTATTTATCCTCGTTTTTCTTAAAATATGTAATTACCTATAACTAAACCCCTTTCTATTACAAATTTCAATCAAAAGCTCCCGATATCATTTACAACCTGCACCCCCAAACTACCTACCCACCCTCTCTAAAAGTTCTCCGACTTTAGCATTCAAGTCCCCTACCACAATTACTCCGCGCACTTGGTTCCAAAGCCCTATACATCACTTAACATCTCCCAAAATCTCTCTCTCTCCTCTGCATGCCTCTCTTCTCCAGTGCAATACACGCTTATTAGACCCACTTCTCGCATCCAACCTTTACTTTAATCACATAATTTCTTGAATTCACACATTCATATTCTCTTTTCCTCCTTCCATAACTGATCATTAACATTACTGCTAACCCCTTCCTTTGCTCTAACTCCTCTCAGATACTCCAGATATAATCCCATTTATTTCCCCCAGCTGAAAGCTCACCTACCCCCTTCACTTGTTCGCTTAGGGCCAGGACATCCAACTTTCTTTTCCTTCTTAACATCAGCAACACGGTTATCCTTGCGTCATCCGCACTACATCCACGCACATTTTAAGCAACCCAGTAGATAAAGTTTCTTCTTCTCTTTTTTATAATTGTATACAGGAGTAGGTTACTAGCCCATTATATATATATATATATATATATATATATATTATATATAATAAATATATATATATATATATATATATATACTATATAAATATATTATATATATATTATATATGTAATGTTATAGATAAATATTGTGGCATCCTGCAAGGTATGTTACACTTTATTCGGTGTATGTCGCACTCCCATAAGATGAACATCAAAATAGTATACAATACCGACAGTTGTTAGGTTAGACACATAAGCAACAGTTAGGCAACTTTATTCCGAGAATAAAGTTGCCTAACGTTTGCATAGGTGTCTTACCTAACAAACCTGTCGGTATTGTATACCATTTTGATGTTCATCATGTTCAAACACTGCAACACACGCGTGGCATCATGGTACAGAAAACACCTTGACAACTTTCAAGTTGAATTTTTGCCATCTGTGATGGACATGAACTCCTCAGTGGCTACATTCTCAACTACTACTACTACTCTGCCACCTCTCCTTCCGACAGTATTTAAGTCCTCTGCACTGTCGCTTGACTTCAGAATAGTTCCTGACTATGGAACTGAACTTCTCCAGGCTGAGGACAGACAACCTCAAATTCTACGACATTCAAGGTGAGGACTGATTACATCGTTAAAGACATCTCTACTGTTCCTGCCTATTTTCTGTATTCGACTGAAGAAGCCTCTGTGTAGGTGAAACGTTTCGAATAAAGTTGCCTAACAGTTGCAATAAGGTCTTACCTTAACAAAAGGGGATATTAATAAGTCTTGAGGATTATCTCTCCAAGAGAGAATCCGCAGTAATGGGTTAAATTAGATCAGTTTTAGATTTAGAAAGGGACATAGGTTTGTAATTTTGTCGAATAGAAGTTGCCTAAACTGTTAGCATATGTGTCTTACCTAACATTCCCATATAGGTTCCTCCCGACCAACAAAGCAGATTGTTATGGATTTAATCAATAATAGCCCCATTGTTATATCAGTACCTCGTCCAAAGTCGGACGCGTAACGTCATCGTAAGCTTCCTCTCTTCTATGTGCGGATTATTGTGTATCGTTTTCCAGTCACGAGTGTGCTATTTTTGTTATTTATCATTACTCGGTTTCATCGCCATTAACAGAAAGGCCCGCCAAAGCTGTACGCAATGTGGCTCACTTGTGATGCGAGTTTTGCAGGCATGTCTTAGCTGCTGGCCTTTGTCATGTGTCCCTTTTGTCTGGCTCTTACATTGCCTCCTTTGATCACCATGATCAAGGAGTACTTATTGTAAATATTGTTACTACTGTTAATAACCACTTGTTTATTTGGTGAAGGAAATAACAAGTCACATAATTTTGTCTTTTGCTTGCTCCTCGATTTATCCTAGTACAATAAGGTGTGGCATCTATTCTACACCAGTGTTTCGTAATATGAAAGGCGCCTTTGCCCGGAGTTGGAATGTCTTAGTATTGATCAGATTGTCTCTTGTATCGCTTTTGCCAATGCTGGTCAGCCTTGAATGTCGCTTTCAGCATTGGTGTCAGCTCTTGTTAATGTGTGTATCCTGCAAGTTGTACGTTGCTAATTGCTGTGTTGTTACGTGTATTGCAAATAGCGTTTTGTTTTTAGTGGGTGATTGCCAACCAAACACGTGTTAGAGGCGAACGTGACTGTGAATAACCTACTAAATATGCCCAGTAATCTTATCTCTTAATACGCTGCTGGCGCGAATTGCTCGGTCCATTGTATAGAAATATCAACCCAACTTTACTGCTGCATAACTTGTGGAAAGTAATCGTAACACATTACAGATTTAAGCAAGTAACATGACAAACCAAACAGAGGTTTCTGATCAATTAGGGTTATTACTTGCCTTATTTCCGCTTCGGTTTCCTCCGTTATATGGGAGGCTAACACGGAGCAACCAGACCAACATTTTCGGGAAACAGGGGGTGAATCAGGTTTGTCTCGGGGCGAGTCTCTTGATGGCGCTCGAGTCGCGAAACTTTTACCATGAGACGACCAGAGCAACGAGCATTTGCCCAAGAGGGTATGACAGAGAGGAGAGGAGGGCCATTTCAGCAATAAATTGTTGACGACTTTAGTGTGTAAAAATAGTGCCGTTATAATCCTCGTTAAATCGATGATGAGATTGAACAATTTTTATGAGGCTTTCAATATCAGGCTTGTCATTCAGGTGGTCACCGGAGCTTTGGGCAGCACTTGTGCATAGAGCATTGTACGGCAAAGCACAGGAGTGTTTCATAGCTGGGTTTGGATATGAGACTACGCTAATTACAGCGTGTCAAACAACTGCTCGTGGAGCATATCGTGTATTCCCCAGTTATAAGATATTTAAATTTAAGCAAGCAACAGCTGGTTCAGTCTCATGTAGACCTTTGGTTCAAGAGCAATCCAAGAATTTTCACAGAGTGATACAAGGCCAGTGATGTCACAAATTTTGTGAATTAGTGCAATTATCCTAAGGTACGTTAAATAGACCCAGCCTATGGAAAAATTAATGTACTTCCCTCGAAACCACCAGCAAGAGATCGATGTTTGCATAGCGCCTTTTTAAAGTAAGTGCCACATCTCCTTCATGAAAATGGCAGTTCCCTTCAGGTATCCATTTACAGGGATACTGGGGCTTATTGTTCCCTCTTAGAGAAGGAGTACATCTTCTGTTTCAGAGACCTCATTAATATCTCACTATGTTCTTAGAAACTTTAGGGAGTTTTTATCTCTGGTCCCTTTTGCATAAAATTTTGTGGACAGTTAATATTATACAAGATATTAACTGTAGTGTGTTATGAGGGATTTCTCATCAAAGATGTCGTATTATTGCTTCCGCAATATTATTCTATATTCACAAACTGTCCAGACCCATAAGTACTACTGAGGCTTCTTCTCCGATTTGGCCATAGCTCGGGAAATATCCCAAGAGTGTACTGCTCAGAATGCTGACCTATCCGTGGAGACTCAGATCTCGGCTAAAAACAAATTATTTTTGCGAGATAAACTGACCAGGACCTCTTAAATTTATTTAAGTACAATGGAGAATCAATAACCAACTGATGAGGTGATCCAACTGCAAACCATATACATCCCTCGATTCCGCCACATAGCTGATAAGACAACATCTGGCCGAACGCTGTATCTTATATTAGGTTGGATGTGTTAGGGACCATAATGGGCATAACTCTTTTTTTTTTTTCCATTGTAGTCATATTATAAAATTATGACAAATCAGAACCAATAAGGTCTTTTCTCTGTTTTTAATAGTGAGGAGACCGTTGTTTACCGTCCGCGAAGTGTCTTGAGCCAATGCTAGCCGTACTGTCTGCGGTCTCGCTCCGACGGTCATATTGACTGGAAGTCTCTGGATTGAACACTACTTAATGAGCTGGAAGGTTGAGAGGAAGGCGGCTGCACACTACTCATGGAGGGGATTGCCTAGTCTTACTATTAAGCCCGTATTTGGCGTATTCACACCCCCATAAAGGTGTCTCCCGATCAGCGAACCAGGTGCTAAGGATTTAACAATCAATAGGGGCCCGTTATTATCTCAATACCTCGCTTCATCGGCCATCACAGACAAGCCTGCCAAAGCTGTGAAACAATGTGGTTTTACCTGTGACACGGAGTTTTAGACAGACTTTCTCTTATGCTGGCCTTTCACGTGTCATTGTCTGGCTCATGTATTTTGCCTCCTTTGATCACCATCACTTGCTCTTATTGTACTGTACATACTGTAAATAGTGCACATATTGTAATACCAGCTTGGCTATTTAGTGAAGCAATACAATCACATAACTTCGTTATCTTTTGTTTGCTCCACGATTATGTCATTACGACAAGGTGCGTACCTTTACACCCATATATAGATATATATATATATATATATAATATTTATATATATAATATATAAATATAGATAATATAAATATATATATAATTTAATTATATTTATATATATAATATTTGTGTGTTGTGTTTGTAGGTATTACTTTCCTTTATTTCTTTTAATTTTTAATTTTTAAAATTATGATGACTGTGTTCAATACGTAACGAAGGCTTATTTCGATCGCTCCTGTAACTAACGTGAAGTGAATTCTGAGTATAGGAGCGTATTATGATCTTTCTATCTGTCATCGAAACTATGCTAACTAGTAGTGTTTTATTAAGATTTTGTATAGCAAGTTCTGAATACTAACTTTTATAATGAGTTTTTCTCAGCATGTTTCAGAGCATTGTTTCAAGAGTGTGCTTATTGGTTCCTAAAATGTGCATCCAAGTAGGAAGGGTTCCCTTTTTATATTTAATCAAGTGTGCAATGTTTTTTATTTATTTAAAATAGTGCGATAAAAACAAAATGAAGAAATACACTAATGAATACACGAAAAAAGGTACTGCACAAGAATCTCCACTAACCTTAACATATAACAACGACACCATACAGTACAATGGTAATACACCTCACACACACCACACTGTATATTACTGGTATTACACTCACACACAACACACAATATATTACAGTGGTATTACACTCACACACACACACTATATATTACAGTGTATTACACTCACACACAACACACTATATAATTACAGTGTAGTGTTTTTTTTTTTTTTTATAAAGAACACCACTACCAAGGTATATAATACAAAAAATCATCAAACACTATGGAAATTATATAGATTGTATAATAAAACATGTGATAAAAAACAAACACACAATGACACACACACAAGCACACACGTATACACAACATGACACTACACAGCACATACTAAGGTAAGGCATCCGCCTGTCAACCACACAATGCAAACCTTAATCTAAGATCTCAGGTGCCCAACAGAGCACACCACGAACGCAAACATTAATTTAGGGGATTATCACGAGATCTTAACCATAACATAGGTTATTTACGAGTCAAAGAAGAAACGGGATAATACTACAAGTCCACAAATTAAAAACATCAAATATAACAAAACAAAAATACGAAGTGGAATTTTTACATTCAACAAAACACAAAGAAATAAATATGTAATCATTTACATTAATATAATATAATATTACTTGAAAGCAACACTATAACACAGCATAGAAAATATAAACATAAAATGGTAGAAACACTTCTACATCGACACCATCCAACCCTTCTAGGGTAGGGTAGGTGCCCTGAGCCCGAGCCTTTAGCTCATCAGACGGTCATTCCCTATTAGCCCCCTAGGGTGGGAATGGCAAGACCATAGAGGCCAGCTTGTGCTAGGCCTGGACAGTTGTTCCCAAAGATGAGAGTACTTGTGCCTCCTCCCAATGGGAGACTTAGGTCTCAGACACTCCCTAAAGATGAGCCAAGGCCGGGCACCACTTGGAAAAGGGGCCCGGGCCGGGAGAAAACCGCTAATCTTTAATAATAATAATAATAATAACACATCCTATACAATATACACTTCAATGACTTGTATCGAGAGATGAATGACGGAAGACCTTTTAAACTTCTGTACATAACAAAGTTTTAAACAGAATATAGCGACTTCACCATCACTATAGGAGACGTATATAAACACAAGAGATAACAACATACATTCACATAACTATTATACACAATTAATCACAGCACCAGCCCGTTACGATTACGCCACTGAACGCTCACAAATTTTACTACAATCTTTTTAACTCCAAGGCCTTTATATTCAAACGGTAAGTCCTTTCTCCCTATCTTCCTCATATTCCAACCTCTATTTCGACAAACATCCCTCCCCCCACCAAGCGCAAAACCCTACTGAACAGGTACATACCTAAACTTCACAAAATACACAACGTGAAAAGCGGATTTCCCTCCGCCCCGCACCGTCCGAACATCCCCCGGTCCCTCCTCCTCAACGCCGATTATACAACACCACCCCGGATGGTAAGATTCCATGCAAAAAATTAAAAACCACTTCCCGTTCTTTGAGGAAGGAGACTCAACTGTTGGACCGCCTCCATATAGCACTCCACGCGTCATAGGTACATTCCTTCAACGTCGGCATACTATTCTCTCCATACCCCCGCCCTTCTCTAAAGTACAAATTTAACACGCCCCGCACGTCCCCGCATAACACTGGGAGCATCGTCTCGCACAAGACTAATTAAATCCCTCCCTCCCCACCACCTGCGCAGGTTGCGTACATTTCAGTTAACCCACCTTGCATCCCCCCCATCGGAGAAAAACGACGCTTCACGTAACATGCTATGACACGAGCCCCTAGAGGATATGAGACCTAACCCTCCCTGATGCATTGGTGCCTCTACCACATGCTCTTGTGAGCCTGTACACCCCGAGTCCCCACAAAAATCTATAAACCCTATGCAAAAGACGTTTTGACAAATCCCACGCAACAGAGGATACAGTGCAGCAACATGGCCAAACGACTATAAAAGCAGAACATTAATGACCACCGCCCTCTGAGTAGAGGTTAAATGTCGCGCCGTAGACTAGTTAAACGCCGCAAGACACTGTAAAACCACCCCCAAACCAATTACAATGTCCTCGTCTGAGAACCAACCTCTCGCATATACTGAATACCACATATAGTGATAACGATCAACCACCGACCACGTCCTCTGTCCCCCCACCCCTTCTCCCACCCACCTCCCAGCTCCCATAATCTTCGATTATTCTCTAATATAACATACATCCCCGTACCTTAACACATACATCAACAATCTCCCCAACAAAACCCAACTGCTCACTCGTACCATAGCACAGTAGTATCATCTCATACCCAACAAGGCCGGTTCGACACTCTCGAACCCACGACGCATCAACTGCCTGCCCAAAAACAGCCCATAAAAGGGTCCTGCATACAAGCAAAAGCCTGAGACATGGGGCATCCCTGTCGAAAGGCACCCCCCCCCTGTTCAAGTGACAAAGAACACCTAACTTCCCATTAATTTGTACTTTAAAACCAGCACCATTGTACAAAGATGGGGCCCACCACGACGACCTCATTTCCAAAAACCCTGCATCTCATGAACTTACACCCACCTCCCTTTCCACACTATCAAAAGCAGCTTGCAAGTCTAAAACCTAAACACCACCCCCGCCCCTCGTTCTGCATTCCTCAACAAACTCCCTGATATCCCCCATGACCATCATACATAGACGCTACCGGCACGCCAATCTGACCCTTATGGATTACCCTAACAAACACTTTCTTAAATTCCTATTCATTAAAATTTTGCATATAGTTTATAGTCACTACACACTAACGATAGGGTCAATAATCCTTATAGGCTAAGATAACATCACATTTTCTAACACCAAAACTGCCGACGCTGAGACAAAGCCCTAATACCCCCCCCCCCTCCTTCATCCACATTGAGTAAAACGAAGTCCCGTATTACCTCCCAATGTTGGATATAAAATTCAACCACGGGAGCCGTCAATGCCGGCGCTTTTTTCATGCTCATTCCCTGCAACGCCTCCCATAACCTCCGCCTCAGTTATAGGCCGCCCGCCCATGAGAAGGCGATCATTAATCATTCAACTCGCAATCGTACACCCCGACCCAATTCCTGATCGCATCTCACTCTCTTACCTTTACTATTGCGTTGGAACTTACACTAGGTATCGACATAAAAACTTATTTCTTCAGTGTTGTTAGACCCGAGCCTCACTGTATCCGTCAACTCCATCCAACACCACTAAACTAACATTTCATCGCCTTTCGGCTTACACCCCCACCAAAGCTCCTCTACCCACCCGAAATAACGCGCCCCATCACAACCATATTTTTCATACCTGGATTTGTTCTTTAAGAGCATCAATCTCCGTCCACTGGGTAATTCCAGACGCCTCTCTTTCTCTCTCTTCTCTCTCTCTCTCTCTCTCTCTCTTCTCTCTTCTCTCTCTCTCCTCTCACTCTACTCTCTCTCTCGTCTCCTCTCCTCTCTTCTCTTCTCTCTCTCTCTTCTCCTCTTCTCGTTCATCTCTTCTCTTTCGCTCTCCGTCTACTCCGTCTCTCTCTTCTCTCTCTCTCTCTCGTGTCTCCTCTCTCTCTCTTCTCTTTCTTTCTTCTCCTCTCTCTCTTCTCCCGTTTTCCTCTCTCTCTTCTCTCTCTTTCTATCTGTCGTTTCTTTCTCTATCTCTGTTCAGCCTCTCTTCTCTTCTCTCTCTTCTCTCTCTCTTTCTTCTTGTCTCTCATCTCTCTCTCTTCTCTCTTCCTCTTCTCCTCTTGCTCAATTCTCTTACTCTCCCTCTCTCTCTCTCTCTTCTCTTCTCTCTTTTCTTTCTTCACTCTATCTCCTCTCGTCTCATCTCTTCTTCTTCTCATCTCTCTCTCTTCTCTTCACTTTACTCTCTCTCTACTTCTTTCCTCTCTACTTTCCCTCTTCTTCTCTCTCTTCTCTTCTCTTTTCTTCTCTCTCTCTCTCTCTCTCTCTCGCTCTCTTTCTTTCTCTTCTCTCCACTCTCTCTCCACCTCTTCTCTCATCTACTCTTCTGCTCTCTCTCTCTTTCTCTTCTCCTTTTCCTTCTCTTCTTCTCTCTCTCTCTCTCTTCTTCTCTGCTCTCTTCTCTGCTCTCTCTCTTCTCTTCCTCTTCTCTCTCTCTTTCTCTTCTCTTCTCCTCTCTACTCTCTCTCTCTCTCTCTCTTTCTCTTCGTTCTCTTCTTCTCTTCTCGGCTTCTCTCTCTCTCTCTCTCTTCTCTATTTCTCTCTCTTTCTTCCTCTTCTTTCTCTTCTCTTCTCTCTGCTCTTCTCTCTGTTCTCTTAACTTCTCTCTTCTCTCTGTCTTCTCTCCCTGCATAACATAACAATGCTTAACACCCTCCAGGTACCTAAAAAGCCATACCCCCAAGCGAAGGCCTCTACCCCTATGCACATAAAACCTAATTCGAGGCTTCACAACCACATCCATTGTAAGCACTAAATCACACCCTTCCCAGGAGTCTACTCCCAAAGACGCCCATAGTCCATGAATAGTATCCTAGCATCTGCACTGTGTAGCAGCCGTGTATTTTAAACTCCAATATCCATTAAAACGGTTTGGGAGATACCCCCCCCCCAAAATCAAGCTCCACAAGACCTCCACGTGGTCGAGAAATAGACATTCAACACGGACAAATTGATTACGACCACCCGCCGAGACATATACTCTATCTAAGCGTGCCGCATAGCACCTAACACACGAAAGTATGGGCTCCAATCCCTCAATTCACGTCTTCCCTTACATCCACCAACCCCAAGCCCATACAACAAATCACCCAAAATAAGCAAACAAAAACCCCGCCCCCCTCGGCTTCCTCGCTTCCTCGGCTCCTCGCTCAAGTCTTACGGCGCACCACACAGTCTAA
Organism: Cherax quadricarinatus; assembly: GCF_026875155.1. Taxonomy (NCBI): domain Eukaryota; kingdom Metazoa; phylum Arthropoda; class Malacostraca; order Decapoda; family Parastacidae; genus Cherax; species Cherax quadricarinatus. The sequence continues at coordinate 49,580,820 of NC_069424.1, forward strand.
ATCACCCCGACCACTGTAATATCCGGTCAGGGACCTCAAATAGTACCTAGGACATCTCTAAACAAAAGTATTTTTAATATTAACATCAGTTCGGGCGGCGTCCGGCCCCTATATTCCTAATGAAACCTCCCTTCTATTACCCCAATCTCCCACGACAGCACCACCCGACCCTCCCCCCCTTTCCTCCCATTGTTTTCATACAAACGCTGTCGCTTATCACACAGCCACTCCACCTTTCAGACGTCTTGAGTGAGACATAAAATATCATAGCCATCCATCTCATACATCCTAACTTTTATGTATGTTCTTGCAAAAAACACACATCCACCCTGCAAAAGCGATTCAACCCAAACGACCTGCACATCTACTTTCTGAGAGTTTTCAAACCATTAACAGTACTATTACACACCTACTGTGCCAAATGTGCTTTCCCCTCTAGAGGCCACCACTCCCTTTTTTTCTTTGCGTCGCAAGGCACCTAAGGCACTTCCTGTACCGTGGCCTTCTCCGTGATATTACCTGCTGCCTTGCTGGACCCCGTGCGAACCCCCATCCCATGATTTCCGACCACGTCTTTTCCCTTAACGTTGTCCCAGGGGTCAAGACATCGTCGGAATCGATGGGTAGCCCGCACGCTTCCTAGAAACAGCATCCTCACTATGTCAGTACAGAGGTGTTCTTGTGAATGTCAACTCAAACAGTATGAACCCTCGGACCCCCAAATCTCCGCAGGTTAGGCTACTGATTCAAAATCATCTAAACGTGCTCTCTCCTCACCTGAACACTTCAACAAAGCACACACGGCACAGAATCAATACTCATCGACGCACAAGGACGCTCAATGACATCAATCTTGGCCTTTCCATGTCACCCGGTTTCCCCTGCTAGAGGGAAGCTCACCGCTCACATGTTCCCTCATCTAGGAACAGTCCCAATGGAGAGTCACACAAGAGGACCTCTAATAGCAAGGCCCAAATCAACCTCAGCACTCACGATGTCAGGCGTGCAAGTCCTCGTCAATTTCGCTTCCGAGTCCTGGACGGGAAACCTCACCGTCCGGACGACGACCACATCCGAGGGCGGCTGTCGCTGATACATTGCAAACGCAATGTGATCTAGTCAGTGCCGCAGAGGCGGCAAGTTCGTCTCGTCCAGGATACTTAATGTACAACCTGGGTATGAAAATCCTCCAGGTTTATCGTACGAAGGAAATCGGCTGTCGTATGGACATTTCAAAGGAAGGACCCCTCTTGAAGACCAGCATAGATGCTTCAGACCACCGACCCATAGTAACTTGGTGGATCTTCCATAAACTTCAAAAGCGTGCACATATATCGACTTTGTTGGCCTCAATAGGCACATTTTGCACACACTACCCACTATAGTGTCGTGAAACTCATGCAACTTATACAGTGACTGCCGGGGTGGACTTTGCTTGCTTATATCCTGGGTACTGTTACAATCTGCTCGTAGGTCTGAATATCACAAACTTGGGGCTAAAATTCGGTTAAATCCATTCTTGGCGACACCACAACGCCGAGGGATTCACGCTGGATGCCATAGGTTATCACGAATGAATTCGCTGGCACTAACACATTAATCGATGCGCTGGTGATTGATACTTCGTGTTAGTTCAATACAAACCATTATTAACTCTCCGGCGAAACACAGCCGCCATTGTTTTGATGTATCAAAAACTCCTCCACCAGGTGTCGGGACCCGAGCATAACAGCTTAGACAACGCTCACACAACGTCTGAGCAGAGAAGTTACTTTTTATATTGAGTTTTTCTTCAGCAATGTTCAGCATTTCAAGAGATGTGCTTATTGGTTCTAAAATGGCAGTCCCTAGTAGGAAGGGTCCCCTTTTATATTTAGATCAAGTTAAGTTGCAATTACATTAATTAAGTGCACAATGTTGTTTAGTAACGTTTATAGTATCGGTAAACTCTTTTTTTATTCTTTTTGCTCATACTAATGAACCTTTTTTGCAGACCTTTGAGTTTTATGTAATGCCATTGGATATACCCACTCATTTCTCTATATACCTGTGTACGCTCTATGTTATTTATTTTATTGGCAATGTCTCAAAGATGCATTTGTGACGTGAGTATATAATTTTGCTCAGTATTTAGTTGAGTGTTTTTTTTAATGCACATCCATCTATGTGTCCCTGTTTATATGCATGTGTGTTCTGTGTGTGCATACTCTGTATTATGTACAGGTATATAAGCATTTTTTTCTTTCTCTGTAAATATGAGCTTAGTGTAAGATATTGTCTTTAACCACTATATGGGTGTGCCATATTAACCTCCCTACGGGAAGTCTCTTACTGTGACTTCAATTGATGCATGTATCCTATTAAGTAGTAGCCAGAGCTAAGTCTTTGCTAAAACCAGTGGAAGTATTCATTGAACATGAATTTCTTTGTTTACATGCTATATATATTTTAATTTTGATTTGTTCTTCTTGAATTAGTTTTAGGTATCCCTAAGCAAATTTTATCAATTATTTCTGTGTGTACTCACCTAGTGTGTGTGTGTGTGTGTGTGTGTGTGTGTGTGTGTGTGTGTGTGTGTGTGTGTGTGTGTGTGTGTGTGTGTGTGTGTGCGTGCGTGTGTGTGTTTGTGCTTTGCTTTTAATTACTGTCATGAAGGATGACTTAGTAGAGACTCACTGACTCACACAGTTGTTTATTCATGACCAAATTTCAAGGTACGACTGTTGTTTTTGTAGTACTTATAGTCGTCCTTAGTATTATGTAATACTCAATAAGGCTAACCAGTTTATTATTTTATTTTATTAGTCCAGTAGGAAAGTTCTCGTAATTATCTCTCCTCAGTTGTACGTCTGAGCATTTACTGGATACATAAGAACATAAGAAGGAACACTGCAACAGGCCTACTGACCCATGCGGAGCAGGTCCATGTCCCCCCCTGGATTATACCAATTTGACCCCCCCCCGGATTAGCCCAATGACCCACCCAGTCTGGTCACCTCCACTCAAGGATGGAGCACGGCACCAGACCCAGCAGCACAAGCTAGTCAGGTCCAACTCACACCCACCCACACCCACTCATGTATTTGTCTAACCTATTTTTAAAACTACACAACGTTTTAGCCTGAATAACTGTACTCGGGAGTTTGTTACTCATCCACAACTCTATTACCAAACCATTGCTTTCCTATATCCTTCCTGAATCTGAATTTTTCCAACTTGAAACCATTGCTGCGAGTCCTATCTTGGCTGGAAATTTTCAGCACGCTATTTACATCCCCTTTATTTATTCCTGTTTTCCATTAATACACCTGGATCACATCCCCCTAATTCTACGCCTTTCGAGAGAGTGCAGATTCAGGGCCCTCAGTCTATGGGATCATCTTTGTCATTCTCCTCTGTATGTTTTCCAGAGCATTTATATCCATTCTGTAATACGGTGACGAGAATTGAGCAGCATAGTCTAAATGAGGCCTAACCAAGGATATATAGAGTTGGGGAACAATCTGAGGACTTCTATTATTTATACTTCTAGATATGAAGCCATGAATTCTGTTAGCTTTATTGCGAGCACTAATGCACTGTTGTCTTGGTTTTAGATTACTGCTAACCAGAACTCCTAAATCCTTTTCGCAATCAGTAGTATGAAGATCTACATTATTTAGTTTATATTTGGCATTGTTATTTAACTGTCCAACATTTAGAACTTTGCATTTGTCAATATTAAACTGCATCTGCCACTTCTCCGACCATTGCATCAGTCTATTCAAATCATCCTGGAGTGCTCTAGTGTCCTCATTAGAATGAATTGGACGGCCTATTTTGGTGTCATCAGTAAATTTGCTTATGTCGCTATATATTCCATCATCTATGTCGTTTATGTAAACTGTAAACAACAACGGGCCCAACACTGACCCCTGAGGAACACCGCTTGTGACGTGCCCCCATTCTGATTTCTCCCCATATATGCAAACTCTCTGCTGTCTATTTGTCAGCCATGCCTCTACCTAGGAAAAAATTTCTCCTCCTATTCCGTGTGCCTTAAGTTTCCTCAATAGCCTCTGGTGTGGAACTCTATCGAAAGCCTTACTGAAGTCCATATACACAATATCATATTCATAACCATGATCTACCTCCTCAAACACCTTAGTGAAAAAAGTTAGTGAATTCGTAAGACAGGAACGCCCCTTTGTAAAACCGTGTTGAAATTCAGATGGCTACGAATTGCTTCGGCAGTTATTGATTCCATAAATTTTCCCACTATGGAGGTAAGGCTTATTGGTCTATAGTTCGAAGCCAAGGACCTGTCACCTGCCTTGTAAATAGGTATTACATTTGCCATTTTCCACTTATCAGGCACTATGCCAGTTTGTAGTGATATGTTAAAAAGATTAGCCAAAGGTATGCTAAGTTCCTCTTTACATTCCTTTAACACTCTTGCAAACAGTTCATCAGGGCCTGGGGATTTGTTAGGTTTTAGTTTCTCTATTTGTCTGAGGACCATGTCACTAGTTACCGCAATCGTACATAGTTTATTATCGCCCTGTTCTACATAATCTGTTATTTCAGGAATATCGCTAGTATTTTCCTGGGTGAAAACTGAGAGGAAGTAGGTATTTTGAATTTCACACATATCCTTATCACTGTCAGTGATCTGACCAGAGTTACTCTTAAGTGGGCCAATCTTGTCCCTAATCTTACTTCTGTATATCTGAAAGAACCCTTTTGGGTTAGTCTTTGAATCCCTAGCGATCTTAGCCTCATTATCCCTTTTTGCTTTTCTTATTCCTTTCTTTATTTCTCTCTTTAATTGAATATATTGATTTCTTAACTGTCCATCCCCTCTTTTGATATGCTTATATATGCCTCTCTTTTGACCAATGAGAGGGTTTTAATCCATTGTTCATCCATTTGGGATCATTTTTGTTAGATCTAATTTCCCAACTAGGAACAAAAGTTGTCTGGGCAGCTAGAACTATGCTCTGAAAAACGTCATATTGGCAACCAAGATCACCTACCTGACCCATAGTCAAGACATCCCAATTTAGCCCACGCTGGTAATTTTTCAGTCCCATGAAGTCAGCCAAGCGAAAATCTGGGACAGAGATTTGATTGCAGTTATCTGGGTAATTCCATGATATATTGAAACTAAGTGATTTGTGATCACTTTCTCCAAGCTCATCATTAACCTCAAGATTATTAATTAGTGCATCTTTGTTAGCAAGAACCAAGTCAAGCAGATTGTTTCCTCTAGTTGGTTCTGTTACAACCTGTTCTAAAAAGCAATCCTGAACCGTATCAATAAAGTCACTAGACTCAAGATTTCCTGTCATATTGTTCCAACCAGTTTGTCTAAAGTTAAAATCTCCCATTATCACAACATTTTCATATCTAGATGCCTTATGAATTTCGTCCCATAACAGCTTACTGCACTCCCTGTCAAGGTTTGGGGGCCTGTAAATCACACCCAAAATTAATTTGTCACATCCCTCGAGAAACTGTAGCCAAACAGATTCTGTGTTCGATGTTTCTAATCTTATATCATGTCTAAGACAACAATTTAAATATTCTCTGACTTACATCGCCACACCACCACCCTTCCTGTTGACCCTATCAGTGTGGAATAGTTTATAACCCTGCACGTTGCATTCAGAAGGCATTTCTCTACCAGGTGGAACCAGGTCTCTGTTATACCAATAATATCTATATTACCTACACTTGCAAGTAATCTTAGCTCATCTATCTTATTTCTTAGACTCCTACTATTTTTATAGTAAACCTTAAGGGAGCTAGTCACTCGTTGCCCTCTACTATCTCTCTTTGTTTGTTGATCAATTGATTTGCCATTACTAGCAACTTTATTTTGAATATTGTCTTTTAAACATATTCCTGAGGAATCCTGGTAATAACTGCTGTTTTTAACCCTAATGCTGCAGCCTGATTGTTTCCCACAAACACACACCCATACCTCTATAGTCTATCAGTTTAAATTCCTAGACAAATCATCAATTACCCTCTCAGTTGAATTAGCTAATGCAACCACTCCATCCCCAGAGAGATGAACCCCATCCCTTGCATACATATCACGTTTGCCAAAGATAAGGTCCCAGTTATCAATGAATGGGATTGCAAGTTCCTTGCAGTACCTGTCTAGCCAGCAATTTATACCAATTGCCCTAGACATCCATTCATTGCCCACTCCCTTTCTAGGCAAGATGCTACATATGACTGGAATCCCTCCCTTAGATTTAACTACTTCTATGGCTAACCTGTACTTATCCAGCAGCTCCTCTCTCCTGCCCTTCCCAATGTCATTACCCCCAGCACTAAGACAGATAATGGGCTTGTTCCCATTACCTGCCATAATATTATCCAACCTGCTGACTACGTCACCAACACCAGCTCCAGGAAGGCACACTCTCTGTCTGACCTTTCTGTCTCTGTTACAAAATGCACGGTCCATATATCTTACCTGGGAATCGCCTACTATTAAAATAGTCTTACCTTGATTAGCAGGGGAATTAGTGGTACCTTCAACCTCACTAACCACTGATGTACACTCGTCTTGGAGAACAGAGAATCGATTTCCTCTATTAACTCTCCTCATCTTCGTTCTTCCTGAACTGTGAACCACTTGCCACTTAAAGCGGCTGCCACTATCACTGCTGGTGACCATTCCTTCCTTACTAGCTAAATCCTTCACACGCTCGCGCCCAAACTCATCTATGCGAAGCTTTAGCCTCCTATTTTCCTCCTGAAGAAGTAGAATCTCCTTCTTCAACACTTGAACCTGAGATTCTAAAACACTACAACAAGCCATGGTGCTTGGTAACAGCCCACGCTAACTCCCAAGGGCTTAGGCAGTAACTGTGCTAAATGATAATTGATATCGTATTAATGTTCATCTTACAAAGCTTCACTTTTACCAACGTTTGTAGTTAGTGTGACCCTTACTAGTGACCTGTGAGTTGTGATCTGTGGGAGGAAAACTCATTCTCGTCTACCCCTCTATAACTGGTCTGTGGGTGAGGAAGGAAATCTTATGTTGTGAAAGTATTGCATATGACATCATTTTCTAGAACGCCTATGTAGCCAGGCTCACAAGAGTCATAGTCAACGTGACACTGAACGTCCCTGGCTCACACAGAGTGAGACCAGCCTTTCCTAAAAGGACGAATGTGTTAGCTGAACTTCCCAGATAACTCTCTGCTTCCTGCTAAGTGTGTCTGGCTAACGGAAGCAGCGAATAAACATGCTAAGACAAGGATCCAGTTCAGAAATAATTCACACTACTGTGTGTTAGTAGACCGGAATGATGTGATCAATGTTCTCCTTAAGCTGCTCCACCCTCAACCAGAGACTCAGCACGTTATGAAATGGGTAAACCCGTCCTCCTTGCAAAGTTTCAGGTTACGCCAGACTTCCTTCTGTTACACCAGTTGTGGAAGAGTTAGTCACCCCTGCTAGCTCACATGGAGCCAATGATCTGCCGCCAATCACACCAGTAACTACACGGGAATATGTGGAATATTAACCCAACAGAGAGACAGCTGCTACACTTGTGTCCGCATCGGAAGATTTTGATGAGGTACTCGCACAGGAATTACCTGCTAAGAATGATGAGTTGTCCTCTGGTAGTGCACTTGGCACCACCAGAGGATGCCAGTGTAACCATGATACGGGTTAATGTGGTAGTTGCTGAAGAAAGGACTTCCTCAGGAGTGTTTCTTTATGGAAAAGTATCAGACACATCTGCCCTTTGTCAAGTCGTAACAATGTTGCTTAAGAAAAAAAATCTCCAACAGGTGTTTACTAATTATATGATGACAGATATGATCACCATAAGTGCAACATTCTCAACTGAACTTCAAACAGTTTTTGAGAGAAACTAATGACAGTTGACTGCAAACATTGCCTTGGACTACCTACCTGGAGTCTAACTGGTGGGTAATCCGGGATGAACGCCCCCGCGGCCCGGTCCATGATTAGGCCTCCCGGTGGATCAGGGCCTGATCAACGAGGCTGTTCTGCTGGCCGCACGCAGTCCAACGTACGAACCACAGCCCGGCTGATTCGGCACCGACTTTAGGTATCTGTCCAGCTCCCTCTTGAAGACAACCAGGGGTCTACTGGTAATGCCCCTTATTGCTGGTGGGAGGCTGTTGAACAGTCTTGGGCCCCGGACACTTATCGCATTTTCTCTTAGTGCACCAGTGACTCCCCTACTTTCACTGGGGGTATGTTGCATCTCCTGCCAAGTCTTTTGCTTTCGTATGGAGTGATTTTTGTGTGCATATTAGGGACCAGTCCCTCCAGAATCTACCAGGTGTAAATTATGACATATCTCTCTCGCCTGCGCTTCAGTGAGTACAAGTCAAGTGCTTCCAGGCGTTCCTAGTAGTTAAGGTGTTTGATGGAACTTATACGTGCAGTAAAGGTTCTCTGTACATTCTGTAGATCTGCAATTTCACCTGCCTTGAATGGGGATGTTAATGTACAGCAGTATTCCAGCCTAGAGAGAACAAGTGATTTAAAAAGAATCATCATTGGCTTAGCATCTCTTGTCTTGAATGTTCTCATTATCCATCCTATCAGTTTCCTCGCAGATGTGATAGTGGCATTATTGTGGTCCTTGAAGGTGAGGTCTTCGGATATTACCACACCCAGGTCCTTCACATTACTTTTCCGCTGTATTGTGTGATTAGAGTTTGTAGTATAATCAGTCCTAGTTATTATCTCCTCCAGTTTTCCATAACGGAGTAGTTGGAATTTGTCTTCACTGAACATCATATTGTTCTCTGTTGCCCATTGGAAAACTTGGTTTAAATCTTCTTGGAGCTTTGCCGTGTCCTCAATGGATGACGCTCATATGCAGACCCTAGTATCGTCTGCAAAGGATGATACGGTGCTGTGGTTTACATCTCTGTCTATGTCTGATATGAGAATGAGGAACAGCATAGCTGCGAGTACTGTGCCTTGTGGGAAATATATATTATTGTTAACGTTTCAGGTTAGAACCTATTAACTCTGACAAGGGAGACGCGAGTGTGTATGTGTACCCGGCAATATGTCGGGCAAAAAATAATTTTTTTGGCCCCTCCCTAGTGACTTTGTTAGATGGGAACTTGGTCCCGTCTAACTGGTCTAGTGTCCAAGTGGGTGGAATTACATGAGGGGACACACAAAGAACTGCGTCTTGTAATTACACTCAGCAAAACAACCTGGAACTGTAGACTAGCTAGACGAGACGAAGCTCTCATCCAACTCACCCACCAGGGGTGAAATATGTTTAGAGAAAAAGGTTATGAAAATAACTATTGGTCAAACACTATTGCTCAAGCAGTTGTGTTTGCACGCTATTGCTTGAGCATCTAATGTGCAATAAATTGTAATAAATACAATGGATAGATTAAAAAAAATAAAGGATTATTGCCGCCATCACCAAAATGTTGCCTGATTTACAACACATTTGTGCAACCAAGAATATTGATATCATTTATTTGCGGGGGGTGTTAATGTTGCAGTTTAAAAACTGTAGTGTAAAGCACCCTTCTGGCAAGACAGTGATGGAGTGAATGATGGTGAAAGTTTTTCTTTTTCGGGCCACCCTGCCTTGGTGGGAATCGGCCAGTGTGTTAATAATAAAAAAAATTATTTGCGGGAATGTAGACCGAGATGTAGTACCTTCTCGTAATTTCCTTGGATATGTATCATATATCTTAAGATCAACTAGGTGTTGTGTGATCTATGTTAGAAAGAACTTGCTGCATTCACTCATTGATTTTCAAAGTCAAGTAAGCATGCAATATCATAGTGGAAATATAAACACAAATGCAGTATAATGTGATCCTTTATTGACAACGTTTCACCCACACAGTGGGCTTTTTCAAGTCACACACGGATCCGTGTGTGACTTGAAAAAGCCCACTGTGTGGGTGAAACGTTGTCAATAAAGGATCACATTATACTGCATTTGTGTTTATATTTCCATTGTGTCGGTATTTTATACCATTTATTTCCATGCAATATCATAGTGTTAAAATATTTGCAAGCAACTTTTACATCAACATCTTCAATCTTTATGCCCCAACTAATCATGTTCGACCTGGTATTTTACCAGATCACATCAATAGTGAACCTACCCTCATTCTTGGAGACTTTAATGCCAGACATAAGAATATTGGCGGGTTTGTAACAAGCGTCACTGGAACTAATCTAGTGAAATTTCTAAATGAGCATAATGTTAAGTAAAAGGGCACAAATGTAACTAATGCGACATTTTATTGTGGCATTAGGTGCACTGTGAAGCCGTAACGGCTTGATAAAGCTCCTGGAGAGCGAAACCATGCTGTAATAATATGTCGCATTAGTTGCACTTGTGTCCTTTTACTTAACATATTGTCGGTAATTCTACCAACATCAACATAATATTGGATTATTATTGGCACTATTGAGCTTATTCACACACATGGCTGCATATTTGATCAGCCCTTGGATTTAATGTATCATATACGATGCAATACTCTATTCGTTCTTAAACCAGAACACAGAGATAACTTCATTACATGCTTGGGTCAATGGTATAAGTTTTGCGAGCCCATTGGCATACGAAAATCCAGGGATAATTTAGTTTCCACCATTGAGAACTTGCTCACAGATCACGCAAATAGAAGAAGAGGACATAAATCTTCCACCATAAATAACAATAAGCACCCTTATAAGTATTATAATAATCAACAACTACGGAATTTAACACACGTAGACAGAAGCATTGGTAAAGCGTGTTGTGAATGTTAAACCCTCGACTTACTCAGAACTTTCCAAAATGCACTAACAAATGCAAGGAATAGAAAAGAAGAACCAAGGCAACAAGAATGGGACCACTTTGCAAGTTAATTAAATAGAGCTAACACTTTAAGTATAGTCTGAAAAGCAATAAATATAATAACCAAACAAATGAGTGGTAATGTTGCTCATCCTTTTCCTTTTGAAAAAGCAGATGACTTATAAATAACATCCTGGCATGAAAATCTCCCATCTCATATTAGGAGAAACCTATAGAGTGCTTCCGAAGGAAGCGTGAAATTGATTAACTTTACGAGCCAAAATATTGATGGGAATGACTGCCTCATCACTGAGTATGAATTTTGATGAACCGCCCCTAGAGAGGGTGATATAACTTATGATATCCTCAGAATTCTTGAACTACCGTCCACAGAATGGATATTTGGTGCACAATAAACTAGACACCGCGGCTGCAAATATCATAATCTAACATTTCGCTGTCCAGGAGGTTTGTCAAGCAGTTACAAACAATACATGGACACAGTGTATATATTGGTAACTATGTGAGGCGAAAAAGTATATGCACTGGAGTAGGCTAATTGGCCCATTCTGTTAGTAACAGTAATCGTAGTGGAGGTGACTCTGTTGCTTTGTGATGGCGGGGGTTTATTGTTTTGAGTAAAACTTATGCTAATACTTCGGAGATGACGAAGTTGCTTTTATACACCATAGGAAGGTAAGCATAGGCACCACTGTGACCACAAATGCCAGTTTTTACATAAGAATCTCCCGCCAGCGTGACCGTGACTAACTCGAGCTCAAGTCCCCTCAATGCCGAGTTAGTCGCAGCCACGCTAGCGGGAGATTCGTCTATAAAAATTTACATTTGTGGTCACAGTGGTGCCTATGCTAACCTTCCTATGGTGCATAAATATACCTAGTTGGATGAATCTTATTGTAGCCAGTTGGCCCTGTAGTTAACGCGTCGGTCTAGAGTTTTATGGCTCTCTGATCGCGGGTTCTATCCCCACTCGTGGTACAGTTAGTAAATTTCTAATAATTTCAATAAACAGGATAATATTTAACAAGCCTAATTAGATGACTCAATAGAGTTAACTTTATTTTCTGAGCAGATGTATGGCATCCTTGAGAAAATTATTGGGAATAAAACAATGAATGTAACAACCATTCATGAAATATGTATTATATATCAACAAATCATGGTTTATGGTTTGTTTGCAATCATGTCATCATGATTTCGTGAGTCATTAGAAATTTATTTGTTGGATTTATATTAGAAGGGATCATACATTTTGACCTTAGAGAAACTGGGTTAGGCAAGAGATTATCTACTATTGACTATGTTTAATGTTAAAACTGTTAGGATGAGCGTTTGCAGGTTTGACGAACCTATCCATTGGTGTTTAGCAAGGTGGACCACTTTATTCTAAAGGATATGCGTAATTATTGATAGAAGAATCATTCTTGTTATTATATACTTTCTGATTTATTGTTTATGAAACCAGGAGACATGAGTTGTGTTAAGTGGAAAAAAGGTATAACCCAGTTGTATAATTAGAGAAACCTTATCAAACTATGTTTTTATAGCATTACCTAATAGAATAATCGATTCTCTTGAATGCACTGTAACTCATCTGATGACCAAGTGAACTGTTACTGCACTACAGATCATTGATTTGATTTGATTAGATCTGATTATTAAATTATACGACTATATATAATAAACTGATCATTTTGTTATATTATTAACTGTAATGTTACAAAATTCTACAATTATAATGTTTCAAAATTGCAATGTTCAAACTCATTGTTTAAAATACTTAATTGTACTTGATATTGTAAATTGTCTACAGTAACTGTTACCATTAAATCTATTATAGCTTAGATAGTCTTAAGTTAATTTTAAGCCTGACCATAATGATCTGTATACAAGGGGCTTTTGACATGTACACCCAACTACTACAATACCTTGTACAACTATGTATCATGTCCTAATAATTATTATTATTATTATTATTATTATTATTATTATTATTATTATTACTATATCACTAATAAGGGTGTGAGACAAGGAGGGAGCCTCTCATCAATGAGTTTTAAATTATATATTGATGAATTGATTAAAGACGCAGATTTTGCAGAGGTGGGATGGAGACTCCTCTTCAGAAATAAATATCGTTGTATACATACATGATACTGTTCCTCTGGCTTATGCAAATGAACATTTACAAAAATTGAGTTATTGTTTTTTGCAGAAATTATCATTATATTGAGTTTTAAATTAACATGTATGTAACATATAGTAAAATATATCGGATTTCGAGAAAATAACAGATCCAAAATTTTGGATAATACTATCAGCCAGGATGAAATTGTTGAGCATTTTAAATGTTAAGGACATTACATATAAAGTTTTTATTTAAAGTATATTTTATGCTTGATTAAGGATTGCAACTCTTAAACGGTGAAAAAGTTTTTACTTATATGACTTTTAGAATTATTGATTTTTTTTTATTCCAGATGCTATGAAAAAAAAGTGTTTAGCCACTTATAGTTGTGGTCAAAATGGAGAACATTTATGTAATATATTTTTACTTCAGTGTAGTATATATACTACAGTATTACAGGCTAGGTACCGCCTGGAAAAGACCCGGGCCGGGACAACACCGGCGAACCTACTACGCTATGAACTTTAAAATACTGATTAAAAATTCTGTATATAGTGAACCCCCGGTTAACGAACTTTTTTCATTCCTGTAGTATGTTCAGGTGCCAGTACTGACCGAATTTTTTCCCATAAGGAATATTGTGAAGTAGATTAGTCCATTTCAGACCCCCAAACATACACGTACAAACGCACTTACATAAATACAGGCCTTCACTTTATTCATGTTAATGCAAGATCACTTCTTCCTAAATTGGCAGAGATTAGGATTCTAGCTAACAAAATTAGGACGGCAGTTATAACCATCTCTGAATCTTGGTTGGATGATACGGTGACTGACGACGAGGTCAAAATAGATGGTTACAATATAAAACGCTTAGATAGGAACAGAAAGGGTGGTGGAGTATGTGCCTACATTAGAAATGACTTAGCTTACAACCCAAGACCTGATTTAAATAACAACAAACTGGAGATTCTATGGTTTGAAGTGCTGCTTCCTAAGACCAAACCCATCTTAGTAGGAACTAGTTACCGCCCTCCTACCCAGGACCAGTTCTTAGAAGACTTTTCCAGAGTCTTGTCCGGAGTTGAAAACAATTGCGAGACAATAATACTGGGCGACTTCAATATCTGTTTTCAGCAGCAAAATAAACAGCACCATAGTCGTGGTGCTGTTCGCACCTACTCCTAGGTTGAGGGACTGATTACCTCATCTTCTGTACATAGTTCTACTGTCTTCAAGTTATGTCCTAGAATTTGTATTGATAAAGCCACTGGATGGCGAAACGTCTACAATAAAGATACCCAGATGTTGCACATGTGTCTTACTCTCATCTTGTCGGTATTATATACCATTCGTACACAACTTGTCAGACACTGCAACATCATGGAATCTTAATTCTGAGGACATGTACATAACCTTCACGACTACTACAACTAACCCATCTCTTTGGGAAGGACCTACTTCCACTGGGGAATCCCGCCTACCAGTGAATATGCCCTCGTCTGCTTCACCTGACGTTACTATATAAGCGCCAGGATTCTTTCTTCTGCTTCAGAATCTCCACGACTATGGTGCTGTTCGCACCTACTCCTAGGTTGAGGGACTGATTACCTCATCTTCTGTACATAGTTCTACTGTCTTCAAGTTATGTCCTAGAATTTGTATTGATAAAGCCACTGGATGGCGAAACGTCTACAATAAAGATACCCAGATGTTGCACATGTGTCTTACTCTCATCTTGTCGGTATTATATACCATTCGTACACAACAACAATCAATGAACTGTTTCGCCTTAACAACATGCCAAACTTCAACTTTCCAGACTCGCCACCATCACAAGACTTTCTCAAGCTAATTCCAGACATTGTTAACTTCACCTCAACCCCTGGGAATACTCGTATCTCTGACCAAGACTCCACTCCAGAACCAACACCACCGTCTGCTGCCACCTTTCACCACCCACCACCAGCCCAACAAACCACAACCAACCAACACTCCCTGCCTCCTCTCAACACAGTCACAGAAGACGAAATAGAACCAGAACATTATGAACAACCCTCGGACGACGACGAAGTAGTAGTCGAAGTAACCGAAGAAGAAACCACAGGCAACCGTTACCTAAGCCAAGCCTTTAATGGGTCTCTAACCTTCTACCCCACCCCAACCTCCCAACCGAATGAGCGCAGCTGATATGCTCCACTTAATGAAAGAAGGAGCTGTTAAGTACACCTGCACCAAACCTCACCAAATTCCTTTTGAAAACGTACTATCTTACCTCGTGACGAATCTGAACTGCTCCAACCTCAGAATGCAACTATTCCACATGTCCAAGAGAGACTTCAGAAGACTCAAGAGTGGCTCCATCACCAGCGAAGTGTAGCCAAACACACAACACCCTTCCCAACACCTGACGTCCAAACCAGCTCTTCACCTCAGCCTGAAGCATATCAGCCAGCGAGCACTGTCTGCAGTCTGCCCTCTCCTCTATGTCCTCAACATGCCCTCTCTACACTGCCTCGCAGTGCCACGCAGCTGGGTTTAGCCCTGGCTCTTTCAGCTACAACTCAAGACCTAGCTCTCACCGACTATTCTTCGTCTGTCCACACTTCCCCACTCACCCACCGGAGTCCCAACAAAAGAGCCTGCTATGTGTGTTCTCAATGTCTGTCCCATGATTAGGTAATCACACATAAACCAATTAAACTTAATCCATGTATTTAATTTAGGAAATATCCAAACGGTTTAATGCAAACAAGAACATTATGGTTTATAGGGTTCAAACCAGATAATCTCACTTGAATTTACTGAAAACTTTGTCAAATGAACATAATTTGTTAGTGAATAATGCATGGTGTATATAAACCATGCATGGTGTATATAAACCACGCATAGTGTATATAAACCATGCATGGTGTATATAAACCAAGCATGGTCTATATACATCATGCATGGTGTATATACATCATGCATGGTGTATATACATCATGCATAAAAAAACTGATAAAAGATGCTTAGAAAAAAGATAGGAATAACACGCGTAATTAAAATCAGTCACATGAACGTAACACCTCCGTGGCAAAGCATTACAATAATATTATACCTAATTACAAGTCGTATAAATTGCACGCAATTCACATAAACTTAAATGACACAAAATTCGTCTGTGTCTCACGTAAAATGCGCAAAACATAAAATAATTGAAATGTCTTGTCACTGTGTTTAATAGTTCTATAAATAACTTCTCGCTTGGTATAAACCCGTGTAAAGTGTTAAACCATTTAATTACTATATTGCGTCTGGTTAATTCTGGAGACAAAGGTGATGTTGGTGAGAGTGGTGGGAGAGATAGGACTGTTGGTCACAGTGGTGGGAGAGGTAGGACTTTTGGTCACAGTGGTGGGAGAGACAGTACTGCTGGCCACAGTGGTGGGAGAGACAGTACTGCTGGTCACGGTGGTGGGAGAGAGAGTACTGTTGGTCACAGTAGTAAGAGAGACAGTAATGTTGGTCACAGAGTGGTGGGAGAGACAGTACTGCTGGTCACTGTGGGGGGTAGAGACAGAACTGTTGGTCAAAGGGTGGGAGAGGGGAGAGCTGTTGGTCATAGTTATGGGCGTGACCATATTCTTGGTCACACTGGTGGGAAAGACAGAGCTGTTGGTCACAGCGGTGGAAGAGACAGATGTGTTGGTCACAGCGGTGGAAGAGACAGATGTGTTGGTCACAGCGGTGGGAGATATAGTACTGTTGGCCACAGTGGTGCAGAGTGAGAGCTGTTGGCCACAGTGGTGCAGAGTGAGAGCTGTTTGCCACAGTGATTGGAGACAGCTGTTGGTCACAGTGGTGGGAGAGACAGAGGTGACACACGAAATCGTAATGACACGATTGCGAACAAACCATACCACGGGCGGGGATAGAACCCGCGATCAGAGAGTCTCAAAACTCCAGACCGTCACGTTAGCCACTGGCCCAGCTAGCCACAGAGGTGTTGGTCACAGTGGTGGGACAGAGGTGTTGGTCACAGTGGTGGGAGAAAGAGATGTGTTGGTCACAGTGGTGGGAGAGACAGATGTGTTTGTCACAGTGGTGGGAGAGACAGATGTGGTCACAGTGGTGGGAGAGACAGAGGTGTTGGTCACAGTGGTGGGAGAAAGAGATGTGTTGGTCACAGTGGTGGGAGAAACAGATGTGTTTGTCACAGTGGTGGGAGAGACAGATGTGGTCACAGTGGTGGGAGAGACAGAGGTGTTGGTCACAGTGGTGGGAGAGACAGAGGTGTTGGTCACAGTGGTGGGAGAGACAGATGTGGAGTTCATGTATTTATTCGCTGTGTTTAGTGCTCACTGACTATTGTGTTCACTGCATATTGTGCTCACTGTTTACTGCAAATTGTGTTCATTGAATACTGTGTTAACTCCGAACTGAGTTCCATGTGTGTGTGTCCACCACGTATTGTGTTCACTAGGTATTGTTTACTCCATTCGGTGTTCATTGCACGTTGTGTTCACTATGTATTATGGTCCCTAATTATTGTGCTCAATACGTAATGAATTCAGAACATTCAGTGTATGGTGTACAGTGTTTACGGTGTACAGTGGTCACTGTGCACAGTGGTCACTGTGAACAGTGCTCACTGTGTAGGGCAAACTGTGTACAGAGATCACTGTATGTTGTGCTGGCTCTGTGTTAAATTGTTTATCGTCTCTGTCTATCGTGTTGCCTCTGTATTTTTGTTGTCCAATATATTCGCTTTGTATTTGTACTGGACAAGATAATTACTGTTGTGGCTGGCTGGACAGTGTAACTACCACTGTGGCTGGCTGGACAGTGTAACTACAACTGTGGCTGGCTGGACAGTGTAACTACCACTGTGGCTGGTAGGACAGTGTAACTACCACTATGGCTGGCTGGACAGTGTAACTATCACTATGGCTGGTTAGAGAGTGTACCTACCACTGTGAGTAGCTGGACAGTGTAACTACCACTGTGGCTGGCTCAGCAGTGTAACTACTACTGTGGCTGGCTGGACAGAGTAACTACCACTGTGGGTGGCAGAACAGTATAACTACCATTGTGGCTGGCTGGACAGCGTAACTACCACTGTGGCTGGTTGGACAGTGTAACTAAAACTGTGGCTGGCTGGACAGTGTGAATACCACTGTGGCTGGCTAGACAGTGTAACTACCACTGTGGCTGGCTAGACGGTGTAACTACCATTGTGGGCGGCTGGACAGTGTAAGTACCACTGTGGCTGGCTAGACAGTGTAACTACCACTGTGGCTGGCTGGACAGTGTAACTACCACTGTGACTGGCTAGACAGTGGGCGGCTGGACAGTGTAACTACCACTGTGCCTGGCTGGAGAGTGTAACTACCACTGTGGCTAGCTGGACAGTGTGACTACCACTGTGGCTGGCTGGACAGTGTGATTACCTCTGTGGCTGTCTGGACAGTGTAACTACCACTGTGACTGGCTGGACAGTGTAACTACCACTGTGGCTGGCTGGACAGTGTAACTACCACTGTGGCTGGCTGGACAGTGTAGCTATGTGGGGGGCAGAACAGTATAATTACCACTGCGGCTGGTTGGACACTGTAACTACCACTGTGGCTGGCTGGACAGTGTAACTACCACTGTATCTGGCTTGACAGTGTAACTACTACAGTGGCTGGTTGGACAGTGTAACTGCCACTACGGCTGGCTGGAGAGTGTAACTGCCACTGTGGCTGGCTGGACAGTGTGTTCATCACTGTGGGTGGCTGGACAGTATGACTACCACTGTGGCTGACTGGAAAGTGCAACTACCACTGTGGCTGACTGGACAGTGTAACTACCTCTGCGTTTATTTGAACAGTGTAACTTCCACTGTGGGTGGCTGAACAGTGTGACTACCACTGTGGCTGGCTGGACAGTGTAACCACTGTAGGGGGCTGGACAGTGTAACTACCACTGTGGGTGGCTGGACAGTGTAACTACCACTGTGGCTGTCTGGACAGTGTAACTACCACTATGGCTGGCTGAGCAGTGTAACTACCATAGTGGGGTGCTGGACAGTGTAACTGCCACTCTGGCTGGTTGGACAGTGTAACTACCACTCTGGCTGGCTGGACAGTGAAAACTACCACTGTAGGGTTGCTGGACAGTGATAACTACCAGTGTGGCTGCCTGGACAGAGTAACTACACTGGGCTGGACAGTATAGCTGCCACTGTGGGTTGGCTTGACAGTGCAACTTCACTGTGGTTGGCTGGACAGGTGTAAACTACCACTGGTGGGGGGCTGAGACAGTGTAAACTACCATTGTGGCTGTCTCGGACAGTGTAACTGCCACTGGGTCCTGTCTGGATGTATAAAGTACCATTGTGGGTGGTGGACAGTGTAACTACACTGTGGCTGTACGTGTAACTTTCACTGTTCTGTCTGGGACAGTATAAACTACCACTGTGGGTGTCTGGACAGTGTAAACTACCATGTGGATGTTGACTGTGTAACTTACCACTGGGCTGTCTGGGACAGTGTAATTCCCACTTGCTGTACATTTGGGGGAACTTCCACTGTGTGCTGTCTGGACAGTGTAAACAACACTGTGGATGACTGGGCAGTGTAACTACCACTGTGGCTGTCGCCCCCCCCAACCCGGACAGTGTAACTACCACGTGGTGTCGGGACAGTGTAAACTACACTGTGGATGATGGGCGTGTAAACTACCAGTGGCTGTGTGGACAGTGTAACGACACTGTGGCTGTCTGGGACGTATAACTACCACTGTGGGGTGTCTGGACAGTGTAACTACCACTGTGGATGTCTGGACAGTGTAACTACCACTGTGGCTGTCTGGACAGTGTAATTACCACTGTGGCTGTACATTGTAACTTCCACTGGGCATGTTGGACAGTGTAATACCTCTGTGGCTGTCTGGAAGTGTAACTACCACTGTGGCTGTCTGGACAGTGTAACTACCACTGTGGATGACTGGGCAGTGTAACTACCACTGTGGCTGTGTGGACAGTGTAACTACCACTGTGGCTGTCTGGACAGTGTAACTACCACTGTGGCTGTGTGGACAGTGTAACTACCACTGTGGCTGTTGGACAGTGTAAAACTACCACTGTGGAATGGACTGGGCAGTGTAACTACCACTGTGGCTGTCTGGACAGTGTAACTACCACTGTGGATGACTGGGCAGTGTAACTACCACTGTGGCTGTCTGGACAGTGTAACTACCACTGTGGATGACTGGGCAGTGTAACTACCACTGTGGCTGGCTGGATAAAGTAACTACCACTGTGGCTGGCTGGATAAAGTAACTACCACTGTGGCTGGCTGGATAAAGTAACTACCACTGTGGCTGGCTGGATAAGTTACTACCTCTGTGGCTGGCGGATAAGTAACTACCACTGTGGCTGGCTGATGAAAGTAACTACCACTGTGGCTGGCTGGATAAAGTAACTACCACTGTGGCTGGCTGGATAAAGTAACTACCACTGTGGCTTGCTGGATAATGTAATACCAACTGTCGGGCTGGGCTGGATAACGTAACTACCATGTGGATGACTGGGCAGTGTAACTACCACTGTCGCTGTCAGTACAGTGTAACTACCACTGTCGCTGTCAGTACAGTGTAACTACCACTGTGGCTGGCTGGATAAAGTAACTACCACTGTGGCTGGCTGGATAAAGTATGCCCTATTACCACTAATTGTTTGACTTTGTATTTTCGCTTTGGATATTGTTTAATAAATTTAATCAGGCCTTAAATTTATTTTTTACTATAATGTTAATCAGTGTTGTGTTTGTCTTATTACGCCACCGATGATTTTCATCTTTTTTTTTAAGTCTGGTTATGTTTTCCCACTACGAGCTACCAAATTTCGTTATATGATGACTGGTGAAGCTATCACCATCCTGGTTTTCTTGTCACGTTATATTGAGCTTGATGAAGTTATCATCATTCTTGTTGTCTTGTGGCATTATGTTGATTAAGATAAAGCATTCATGGTTTTTCCTGTCTTGTTACGTTATGCTGAGCTTGAAGCTATTACCTGGAGTTTACCTGGAGAGAGTTTCGTGGGTCAACGCCCCCGCGGCCCGGTCTGTGACCAGGCCTCCTGGTGGATCAGCGCCTGATCAACCAGGCTGTTGCTGCTGGCTGCACGCAAGCCAACGTCGAGGCCACAGCCCGGCTGATCAGGAACTGACTTTAGGTGCTTGTCCAGTGCCAGCTTGAAGACTGCCAGGGGTCTGTTGGTAATCCCCTTATGTGGGCTGGGAGGCAGTTGATCAGTCTCGGGCCCTGACACTTTTTGTATGGTCTCTTAACGTGCTAAGTGACACCTGCTTTTCATTGGGGGATGGTGCATGTCTGCCAAGTACTTTGCTTCGTAGTGAGGATTTTCGTGTGCAAGTTCGGTACTAGTCCTCTAGGATTTTCTAGGGGTATATATCATGTATCTCTCCCTCACTGCGTTCCAGGGAATAAGGTTTAGAAACTCAAGCGATCCCAGTAAATTGAGGTGTTTTATCTCCGTTATGCGCGCCGTGAAGGTTCTCTGTAATTTCTAGGTCGGCAATTTCACCTGCTTGAAAGGTGCTGGGAGTTTACCTGGAGTTTACCTGGAGAGTGTTTTCGGGGGCTCACGCCCCGCGGCCGTCTGTGACCCAGCCTCCTGGTGGATCAGCGCCTGATCTACCAGGCGTGCTGCTGGCTGCCTGCAAACCAACGTACGAGCCACAGCCGGCTGATCAGGAACTGACCTTTTAGGTGCTTGTTCAGTGCCGCTGAGACTGCCAGGGGTCTGTTGGGAATCCCCTTTTGTGTGCTGGGAGGCTGTTGAACAGTCTCGGTCCCCTGACACTTATTGTTTTAGGGGGGGGTCTCTTAACGTGCTAGTGGACACCCCCCCCCCCTGCTTTTCATTTGGGGGATGGTGCATCGTCTGCCAAGTCTTTTTGCTTTCGTAGTGAGTGTTTTTCGTGTGCAGTTCGGTATAGTCCCTTAGGATTTCCAGGTATATATAATCATGTTCTCTCCCTCCTGCGTTCCAGGACTACAGGTTTAGAAACCTCAAGCGGCTCCCGTTATTGAAGTTGTTTTTCTCCGTTATGCGCCGCCGTGGAAAGTTCTCTGTAACATTTCTAGGTCGGCAATTTCACCTGCCTTGTATGGTGCTGTTAGAGTTGCAGCAATATTCCAGCCTAGATAGAACAGTGACCTGAAGTGTGTCATCTATGGGCTTGGCCTCCCTAGGTTTGAAGGTTCTCATTATCCATCTGTCATTTTTCTAGCGATGCGATTGATACAATGTTATGGTCCTGAAGGTGAGATCCTCCGAATAATCACTCCCAGGTCTTTGACGTTGGTGGTTTCGCTCTATTTTGTGGCCAGAATTTGTTTTGTACTCTGATGAAGATTTATTTTCTCATGTTTACCATTCTGAGTAATTGAATTTCTCATCGTTGAAACTTCATATTGTTTTTGCAGCCACTGAAAGTTTGGTTGAAGTCCGCCTGGAGCTTGCAGTGTCTGCAATGGGAAGGACACTGTCATGCAGATTGGTGTAATCTGCAAGGGAAGACACGGTGCTGTGGCTGACATCCTTGTCTATGTCGGATATGAGGGAAGAGGAACAAGATGGTAGCTAGGACTGTGCTCCTTGTGGAAAGAGCTTTTCACCGTAGCTGCTCGGGACTTTACTCTGTTGACGGACTACTCTCTGTTGTTCTGTTAGTGGAGGGAAATTTAGATCCAACGGACCAAAACTTTCCTGTTATTTCCTTTAGACGCGCATTTTGTGCGCTTTACGCCATGGTCACACTTGTCGAAGCTTTTGCAAAGTCTGTATATAGTTATCTGCTTCTTTTTGTCTTCTAGTTGCATATAGGACCTTGGCGTAGTGATCAGTAGTTGAGACAGACAGGAGCGACTGTTCTAAACCCATGTTGCCTGGGTTGTGAACCTGATGGGTTTTCTAGATGGGGTGGTGATCTTGCTTCTTGGACCCTTTCAAAGGTTTTATGATATGGGATGTTAGGTGCTTTTGGTTGTAGTTCTTTGCTTTGCTTTATGCCCCCTTTGTGAGTGGGGCTATGTCTGTTGTTTTTAGTAACTGAGGGACGGACCCCGTGTCCATGCTCCCTCTCCATAGGATGGAAAAAGGCTCGTGATAGGGGCTCTTGCAGTTCTTGATGAACACAGAGTTCATGTGTTGGCCTGGGGGAGAGTGCCATGGGCATGTCATTTATCGCCTGTTCGAGTCATTTGCGGGCATCCCGGATAACATCCGGATAGCTTGTGTTAATCAAATTTTGTGGCTTCTCACTCTAAAAAATTCATTTTGATCTTCGACTCTCAGTCTGTTAGCGGCTTGCTTTTTTTTTTCTAACAAACTGAGTCAATTGGATTGAGTAGCTCACTCATTTCCTTGCTGTTCATTGTGTAGGACCCTTCTTGTTTAAGTAGGGGCCCAATACTGGACGTTGTTCTCGATTTGAATTTGGCATAGAGATGAAATACTTTGGGTTTTCTTTCGATTTCATTTTATGGCTTTTAGGTTCGTCCGCGATTCCTGACTCCTAAAGGAAATTCTTTTAGCTAAGTTCGAATGCTTGCTATTTCTCTGGACAGTGTCTCCCTGGCATTTTGGTATATTGACCCTCTTTTTGCCGCTCTGTTATTCTTTTCCGTGCCTGAAAGGGAGCGCCTGTCTCTTTTATTTTACTCTACTCCTCTTTTTCTTAGAGGAATAAGCCTTGTGCATAATGAGTGCCACCGAGTTAATCTGTTCTTTGGCATTTAAGTTTGGATTCTGTGTTGCTTAGTTGATATCTTCCAATCGTATTTCGGTTAGGACTTGGTTTACTTGGTCCACTTTATGTTTTTTGTTATTGAAGTTGTATTTGGTGAATGCTCCTCGTGGATAGTCTCATTTTGTCGGGTCTGAGGCTCCACGCATACAGGGTCTGAACCTCAATTATGTTGTGATCTGAGTATATTGTTTTGATTATGTGACATTTCTTATCAGATCATCATTGTTAGTGAAGTGAGGTCTAGTGTATTCTCCAGTTCTAGTAGGCTCTATTATTTGCTGGTTTAATTGAATTTTGGCAGAGATTTAAACGACTCGTGTGAGTGTGAGTTTTCATCAGAGCTGCCTCCTGGTGTTTTACTGCAACATATTATTTGCTATATTCCTCCATTTTAGGTGCCTTAAGTTGAAAATTTTTTTTCCCCAGGTGCAAGCTTTTTGGTGCGGAGCTGGAGATTTTCCAGGTCAGTGGTAATTTTTAACAGCTGTCTGGAATTGCTGGGATGTTGCATCCGGAGGCTTGTAGACTACCACAATGATAGGTTTTGGTTCTCGACCTTTACTGCTACATCTTCCACTAGTCATTTGAGATTAAGCAGTTCTGTGCAAACAAGTGACTCCTGAATGTACCGGCCAACCCCCCCTTTGGCCTGTTCCTCTGGTTCACAGCTGTAATAGGTTGTAACCTGGGATCATATTTCGTTGTCCAAGTGTTCCTTTATGTGGGTTCTCAGTGAAGCCGCGAACCTTGCCTTTGCCTCTGCAGCAGTCTCACGGATGAAGGTATTTTGTTGTTTATTGCTGGCTTTTAGACCCTGTATCTTTGCAAAGAAGCATGTTATCGGACTGGTGGTATTGTTGGTACGGGGGGGGATTTTTTTTTCCGCATTTGTATCTGTATATGTTGGTTTGGTGTGGAGGCCACGGACCTGTGTTCACTCAGGAATTGACTGGGATTTGTGTACGATTTTGCCATTTCTGCCAGTTTTTTTTCCTTCTGGCCTAAAAAACTTCCCTCTTGAGTGCTGTGCTACCCAGGTTTTCCATGGCTGGATGTTTTTATCTTTTTGTCCCCTTTAGATGGTATGCTGGCATTTAAGGTTTAGCACAGTCTTTCCTGTACTGAAGAGGTACAATTTCAGGGTGAAAAAGCTTACAGGATGGGAGTTTGGCATTTTCATGTTGTCAATATGGGCATTGACATTTTCTAGGGTGGTCATCAGTTGCATGTCCCATCTGTTTTTCCAGTTTTCCCATGCCAGCAGATACCAAGTGCATAGTATGTGCACAGGCTTGTTTTCCGTTTGCCTTTGGTTTTGTGACTGTCATTCATATGTGTGCATGTTTCCTGTCTTATTCCTATCCTCCCTAGCACCAACAATGGAGCTCCCACTGTTGTTTTTGGTAATTTATCCTCACTATTGCTATGGAGTCCTCTTGTTTGTATTTCCTGCGGTATTTCTGGTTTGCATATTGGTTTTATTTTTCTTTGATTCACTTGTTTTCCCTACTATGGCTCCCTGTCCTCTATGAGGTCATTTATATGATATTCCTTCCTGGTTTAATTCCCGACTACCTGGACAAAATCTCCAGCTATTCACATTACTGTCTACCAGGACAGTTATCCAGCTTACCATTTCTGTCCCAGGACAGCACTCCAGCTTCCCCATTACTGTCTCCCAGGACAGTATCTCCAGCTTCTACCATTACTGTCTCCCAGGACAGCACTCCAGATTCACTTACTGTCTCACAGGGGATCAGTCACCTCCAAGCTTCACCATTACTGTCTCCAGGGACAGCAACCTATCAGCCCTACATTTACTGACTACAGGACATCACCTCAGCTTACAGTTTGTGACTAACATGGCCAGTATCAAGGGCAGTACCATCAGCCCGGACTTGTTATGTTTCCCATTGTTGTAGAAAGCTTCAGGTTTTCTATGTAAGCAGCTTTGATGTAATCCTCTTTTAATACCCTTGTGATTTTATGTCCACAGATTTTCCTCATTGGCATAACCCAAAAACACGTCTCTGTTTTAATACTGCTTGGAGCTAGTTCTGGGATATCTGCACAAGGCGGTGGACACCAATTTCCACAAAAATGCACAATTTATCCATGTGGTAGCCGTTTGTTGACTGACCAAGACTACACAACAACTTATTAATGATTTGAATGTTTGATTTACTGCAAGTCTACTAGCAACCTCTTGAATATATATTTATTAACCTTAAATGAGTCTTGCTTATTTGTATTTCTGTTTCTAAATCTTTTTGTATAATGGACAAGCTTACCGTCCGTTGCCTGTTTTTAATTGTTGTGTTTATAAGGGCGCCTACTAAAACCCAAATAATCCGGGGGTTTTTTTTACAGTCTGCTTTATTGTCAATGAACGTTTGAACCAGTCCGGGTTCGGACCAGTCATGGGTTCGGGACCAGTCGATCTGATCTGATAGTGGGTCACTTATTTAAAACATTCACTGGTCGGTGATTGAGCTAACACATGAAGGATCTACTGGAAATTATCTTACCGAGTATATGTGATTTGACTGATACAAAAAGTATAATTGCGTGTTGAAGAGCGGTGATATTCTGGCAGCTCCTACATGAAGTTACAGTCGACTCTTTGTTTATCCAATCGCTGTATCTGGCTTTTCTATTTTTGTTTTCCGTCTCCACACAATAAATGCTAGATTATCACTTTAGTTGACTGGTGCAAATTTTGGAGGGAAGGGCGCTTTTTCCTGTAGTAATAATTGCTTCTCGTGTGTTATTCGAAAGCTGGTAACTACCAGGTTATATGAAATTCACAGTAACGTCTCGTATTTCAAGAAATGAGTACAGAATATTCCAGGCCCTAGATGATACAAGTGACCTGTTGAGTGTCATTCTATGGGCTTTGCCTCCTAGTTTTGAAGGTTCTCATTATCCATCCTGTCATTTTTCTAGCAGATGCGTTTGATAACAATGTTATTGCCTTGAAGGTGGATCCTCCGACAGAATTCACTCTAGGTCTTTGACGTGGTGTTTCGCTCTTATTTGTGGCCAGAATTTGTTTGTACTCTGATGAAGATTTAATTTCCTCATGTTTACCATATCTGAGTAATTGAAATTTCTCATCGTTGAACTTATATTGTTTTCTGCAGCCCACTGAAAAGATTGTTGATGTCCGCCTGGAAGCCTTGCAGTGTTACTGCATATGGAAGACACTGTCATGCAGATTCGGGTGTCATCTGCAAAGGAAGACACGGTGCTGTGGCTGACATCCTTTGTCTATGGTCGGATATGAGGGATGAGGAACAAGATGGGAGCTAGTACTGTGCCTTGTGGAAACAGAGCTTTTCACAGTAGCTGCCTCGGACTTTACTCTGTTGACGACTACTCTCTGTGTTCTGTTAGTGTGGAAATCTCATAGATTCCATCGACCGACTTTTCTGTTATTCTATAGCCGCATTTTGTGCGTTATTACGCCTGGTCACACTTGTCGAAGGCTTTTGCAAGTCTGTATATATTACATCTGCATTTCTTTTTGTCTTCTACTGCATTTAGGACCTTCTCGTAGTGATCCAGTAGTTGAGACAGACAGGAGCGGACCAGTTCTAAACCATTTTGCTCTGGGTTGTTGTAAACTGATGGTTTCTAGAGGGTGGTTGATTCTTGTTCTTAGGACCTTTCAAAGTTTTTATGATATGGGATGTTAGTGCTATTGGTCTGTAGTTTTTGCTGTTGCTTTACTGCCCCCTTTGTGGAGTGGGGCTATGTCTGTTGTTTTTAGTAACTGAGGGACGACCCCGTTGCCCCCCCCCCCCCCCCCCCTCCACCCCCCTCGTCATGCTCCCTCTCCATTAGGATGGAAAAAGCTCGTGATAGGGGCTTCTTGCAGTTCATTGATGAACACAGTTTCCATGAGTCTGGCCCTGGGGCAGAGTGCATGGGCATGTCATTTATCGCCTGTTCGAGTCTTTTGGCGTCTGGATAACATCGGATAGGCTTGTGTTTAATCAATTTTGTGGCTCTCTCATAAAAAATTAATTTTGATCTTCGACTCTCAGTTGGTTAGCGGCTGCTAAAACTGAGTTCATATTGGGACTTTGAGTAGCACACTCATTTCTTGCTGTCATCTGTGTAGGACCATCTTGTTTTAAGTAGGGGCCCAGATACTGGACGTTGTTCTCGATTTGATTTGGATTGGAGAGTATTACTTTGGGTTTCTTTCGATTTTCATTTATGGCTTTTAGTTCTTCTCCGCGATTCCTGACTCTCCTAAAGGATCTTTTAGCTTAAGTTCGTTGCTTGCTATTTCTCTTGACCAGGGTCTCCATGCGCATTCAGATATATTGAACCTCTTTAGGCCGCTCTGTTATTCTTTTCCGTCGCCTGTAATGGGAGCCCCTGTCTCTTTCTATTTTACATCTACTCCTCCTTTGTCTTAGAGGAATAAAGCCTTTTGTCATACATCGAGTTGCCACGAGTTAAATCTGTTCTAGGCAAAGTTTGGGTCTGTGTTGCTTAGATATTTCTTCCCAACGTATGATCGGTTAGGACTTGGTTACTTGGTCCCACTTTATGTTTTTGTTATTGAAGGTTGAATTTGGTGAAGGCTCCTGTGATAGTCTCATTTTGTCGGTTGGGGCTCCACGCATACATGTCTGAACCTCAATTATGTTGTGATCTGAGTAAATTGTTTTTGATATGGTGACATTTCTTATCAGATCCTCATTGTAGTGAAGATGAGGTCTAGTGTATTCTCCAGTCTAGTTGGCTTATTATTTGCTGGTTTAAATTGAATTTTGTGCAGAGATTTAAAAGCTCGATGGGTGTGAGTTTTCATCTGAGCGGCCTCCCTGGGTGTATTACTGCAACAATATATTTGCTATATTCCTCATTTTAGGTGCCCTTAAGGTTGAATTCCCCCAGGAGCAAGAGTTGGGTGCAGGAGTGGAAGATTTTCCAGACAGTGGTCATTTTAACAGCTGTTCTTGGATTTGCTGGGGATGTTGCATCGGAGGATTGTAGACTACCACAATGACTAGGTTTTGGTTTTCGACCTTTACTGCTAAAACTTCCATACGTCCTTTGAAGGCATTAAGCCAGTTCGGTGCAAACAAGTGACTCTGCAATGTACAGGCCAACCCCCCCCCTTTTGCTGTTCACTCTGTCACATCTGTATAAGTTGTAACTGGGATCCGTATTTCGTTGTCAAGTGATCCTTTATGTGGGTCTCAGTGAAAGGACGCGAAACATGGCCTTTGCCTATGCAAGCAGTCACGTTGAAAGGTATTTTGTGTTGTTGCTGGCTTAGACCCGTATATTTTGAAAGAAGAATGTTATCGGGGAATGGAGGTATTGTTTGGTACTGGGGGGGATTTTTTTTCCGCTATTTAGTATCTGTATCTGTTGGTTTGGAGTGGAGGCCATGACTGTGGTTTCATCCCAGGAATGACTGGATTTGGTGTACGATTTCTGCCATTTCCGGCCAGTTTTTTTTCCTTCCTGGCACTAAAAAACCTCTCCCTCTTGAGTGGGCTGTGGCTACCCAGGTTTTCCATGGCCTGGATGTTTTGTATCTTTTTGTCCCTTTAGATGGTTGCCTGGCAATTTAAGTTTAGCACAGTCTTTCCTGTATGAAGAGGTTACACATTTTCAGGGTGGAAAAGCTTACAGGATGGGAGTTTGCATTTTCATGTTGTCATATGGGCATGGCATTTCTAGGGTGGTCATAGTTGCATGTCCCATCTGTTTTTCCAGATTTCCATGCCAGCAGTTACCAAGTGATAGTAATGTGAACAGGCTTGTTTCCGCTTGCCTTGGTGTTCTGTCGACTGTATTCCTGTTGGTGCATGATTCTCTGTCTTACTTCTATCCTCCTAGCACCAAAAATGGAGCTTGCCACCAGTTTTTGTTTTTGGTAATTTATCCTCACTATTGCTATGGAGTCCTCTGTTTGCTATTTCCTGCGGTATTTCTAGTTTGCATATGGTTTTAACTATTTAGACTACCACTTGTTTCCATACTATGGTTCCTGTCCCCTATGAGTTCGTTTATATGTATTCCTCCTGCGTATAATTTCCCGATACCTGAACAATCTCCAGCTTCTCATTAATGTATCCCAGGACAGTATTCCAGCTTCACATTACGTCTCCCAGGGGAACTGATCTTCCTCGGGTCACCATTACGTCCTCCCAGGGACAGCACTATAGCCCCACATTTACTGGAACTACAAGGACATCCACCTCCAGCCTTACGTTTGTTTGAGGGACACATGGCCAGTTCAAGGGCAGTAACCATTCAGCCCAGACCTTTTTATGTTCCATCTGTTGTAGAAAGCTTTCCAGGTTGTCTATGAAAGCAGGCCTTTGATGTTGTCCTCTTTTATTACCCTTGTGATTTTAGTCCACAGATTTCCTCATTTGGGCTTCCCAAAAACACTCTCTGTTTTTATACTGCTTGTAGCTAGTTCGGGGATTATCTGCACTAGGGGCGTGACACCAGTTCCACAAAATGACAATTTATCCATGTGGAAGCAACCGTTTTTGTTTGACTGACCCACAGATACACACAGCTTCATAATGATTTGATTGGGTTGATTTACTGAATTCTTACTAGCAAACTCTTGATTTTTATATTAATAACTAATGAAGCTCTAGTATTTGTATTTCTGGTTCTAACTCTTTTTGTATTATTGGACAGCTTTGTCACGTTCCTGATTTTTAATGTTTGTGTTTATATGAGCGCCTACCAACCCCATCCATTACAGTCTGCTTTATTGTCCTCCACGAATACTGTTTGAAAACAGTCCCGGGTGTCGTACAGCAAGGGTTCGGACCAGTCAAGGTTCGGACCTGTCGATCTGCCTCCTGTTCAGTGGAGTCACTTTTTTAAAACATACTGGTCGGTGATTGAGCTAACACATGAAGGATCTACTGGGAAATTATCTACCCGAGTAATATGTGTTTGTTTGGTACCAAAGTATAACTTGCGTGTTGAAGAGCCGGTGTAGACTACTACAACTAAAACATCTCTTTGGGAAGGACTACTTCCACTGGGGAATCCCGCTTCCAGGGAATTTGCCATCGTTGCTTCACCTGACTTACTCTTATAAGCGCCAGATTCTTTCTTCTGCTTCAGAATCTCCACGGACTATGGTGCTGTCGCACCTACTTTCCTAAGGTTGAGGGACTGATTACCTCTTCTTTGTACATAGTTCTACTGTATTCAAGTTAGGTCCTAGAATTTGTTTGATTAAGCCACTGGATGGCGATACGTCTACTATATAGTTACCAGATTTGCACATGGTCTTACTCTCATCTTGTCGGTATTTTATTACCTATTGTACACAACACAATCAATGATAGGTTCGCATTAAAACATTGCCATTACTTCACTTCCTGAATCGCACCATCTCAAGACTTTCTCAAGCTAATTCCGACATTGTTAATTCACCTCAACCCTGGAATACTCGTTCTCTGACCATGACTCCACTCCAGTAACCAACCACCACCGTCTGCTGCCACCTTTCACCAACCCACACCACCAGCCCAACAAACCACAACAACAACACTCCCTGCCTCCTTCAACACAGTCACAGAGACGAAATAGAAAC
This sequence comes from Cherax quadricarinatus, assembly GCF_026875155.1. Taxonomy (NCBI): domain Eukaryota; kingdom Metazoa; phylum Arthropoda; class Malacostraca; order Decapoda; family Parastacidae; genus Cherax; species Cherax quadricarinatus. Next base: position 49,612,196 of record NC_069424.1, read on the forward strand.
CAGAACATATGAAAAAACTCGGACGACGACAAGTTAGTAGTCGAAAGTAACGAATGAAGAAACCACAGGCAACCGTTACTCTAAGCCATGCCTTTAATGGGTCTCTAACCGTCTAACCAACCCCCAACCCCCAACCGAAATGAGCGGCAGTGATATGGCTCACTAATGTAAGAAGGAGCTGTTAAGTACACCTGCACCAACCTCAACAAATTCCTTTTGAAAACGTTATATCTTACCTCGTGACGAATCTGAATGCTCCAACTCAGATATGCAACTATGCCACTGTCCAGAGAGCTTCAGAAGGACTCAAGAGTGGCGCCATCACACGCGAAGTGTATGCAAAACACAAACACCCTACCACACCTGACGTCCAAACCTGCTCTTCACCTCAGGCCTGAAGCATATCGCCAGCGGTGCATGTCTGCAGGTTCTGCCCTCTCCTCTATTCCTCAACATTGCCCTATCTACACTGCTGCAGTGCCACGCAGCTGGGTTTAGCCCTGGTCTTTCAGCTACACTCAAGACCTAGCTCTCACCGATATTCTTCTCGTCCACACTTCCCCACTCACCCACGGAGTCCCAACAAAAGAGCTGCTTGTTGTGTTCTCAATTGTCTGTCCCTGATAGGTAATCACACATAAACCAATTAAACTTAATCCTGTATTTTAATTTAGGAAATATAAAATCGGTTAATGCAACAAACATTATGGTTTATAGGGTTCAAACCAGATAATCTCACTGATTTACTGGAAAAACTTTGTCAATTGATAACATAATTTGTTAGTGAAATAATGCCATGGTGTATATAGACCATGCATGTGTGTATATAAACCACGCATAGTGTATATAAAACCTGCATGGTGTATATAAACCAAGCATGGTCTATATACATCATGCAGGTGTTGTTGTATATACATCATGCATGGTGTATATACAGTATGCATAAAAAAACTGATAAAAAGATGCTTAGAAAAAAGATAGGGTATACACGCGTAATTAAAATCAGTCACATGAACGTTAACACCTCCGTGGCTAAGCATTACCAATAATATTATACCTAATTACAAGTCGTATAAATTGCACGCAATTCACATAAACTTAAATGTCACAAAATTCGTCTGTAGTCTCACGTAAAATGCGCAAAACATAAAAATAATTGAAATGTCTTGGCCACTGTGTTTAATAGTTCTATAAATAACTTTCTCGGCTTGGTATAAACCCGTGTAAGTGGTGTTCAACCATTTAATTACTATATTGCCCCCCTTTGTTGGTTAAGTCTGGAGACAAAGGTTGTGTTGGTGAGCGTGGTGGGAGAGATTAGGACTGTTGGTCACAGTGGAGGACAGGTTGGACTTTTGGTCAACGTGGTGGGAGAGAGACAGTACTGCTGGCCCAGTGGTGGGAAGAGACAGTACTGTGGTACGGTGGTGGGGAGAGAGAGTACTGTTGGTCACAGTAGTTAAGAGAGACAGTAATGTTGGTCACAGAGTGGTGTGAGAGGCACAGTACTGTGGTCACTGTGGTGGTAAGGACAGAAACTGTTGGTCAAAGTGGTGGGAGAGGGAGTGCTGTTGGTCATTGTTATGGCGTGACCATATTCTTGGTCAACTGGTGTGTAAGACAGAGCTGTGGTCACAGCGGTGGGAGAGGACAGATGTGTTGGTCACAGCGGTGAAGAGGACAGATGTGTTGGTCACAGCGGGTGGGAGAGATGTACTGTGGCCACAGTGGTGCAGAGTGAGAGCGGTTGGCACAGTGGTGCAGAGTGAGAGCTGTATTGCCACAGTGATTGGAGACAGCTGTTGGTCACTGTGGTGGGAGAGACAGAGGTGACAAACGAATATCGTAATGACACGATTGCGAACAAACCATACCAGGGCGGGATAGAACCCGCGATCAGAGAGTCTTCAAAAACTCCAGACGTCACGTTAGCCACTGGCCGACTAGCCACGAGTGTGGTCTCAAGTGTGGGACCGAGGTGTTGGTCACAAGTGGTGGGAGAAAGAGATGTGGTGGCCACAGTGGTGGGAGTGGACAGATGTGTTTGTCCACATTGGTGGGAGAGACAGATGTGGTCACAGTGGTGGTGAGACAGAGGTGTTGGTCACAGTGGTGGGAGAAAGAGATGTGTTGGGTCACAGTGGTGAGGAGAATACAGATGTGTTTGTCACAGTGGTGGGAGAGACTGATGTGGTCACAGTGGTGGGAGAGGAAAAGTATTCTAAAAATTTTAATTATATTAATGATATCTCGATTTAATCTTTCATTCTTGAAGGACTAAACCCATGTGGGTCTTCCCCAAAAGATGGGGGGGTTGCAATCAACCAGTCATGCTACCCGAGAATGTATACTAAAATTTTGTAAAAGTGCGCAAAAAAATTCCCATTATTTGTTTTTCCGGAAATTAAAAAGCAAATTAAACTTTTGTTTTAAAATTAGTATTTACGCGTTTTCTTCTCGTACCGAAAATATCAAATTGAAACGTATCTGCATTATTAAATATTTAAAACGCTGTTGTTGATTGTTGACTATAAATTGAATCGAATAGTTGCAAATAACGTTTTTTTTAATTTAAAAATTTTTTAATTGACGGGGGAAGAAAACCTATTTTTTTCATCAATGAGAAATATAAAATTAATTTTGTAACAAAAAAATAAAAAAAAAGTTTTTTTTTTTTTATTTTATTTAAAAAACGCATATACATAATACTTTGTATTATTTAAAAAACAAACCACAGTAAAAAATAAATAAAAGTAATACGTGAACTTCATACCTCTCCGAACTGAAATTAAACACAACATTAAAAAAATAGCAAAAAACCCAAACCCACATCCACTGTAACTTTATAAAAGTATTATATTGATAAAAAACATACATCACATACATAATTTACTCAAAATATATATATATAAATTAATATATACAATATATTTTATACACAACACAACACCAATCCCTAATTTTTAATTTAAAATTTAAATATAAACTCAGAGGGATCAGAACAAATACATATGTTTACTTCCATGTCACAAGTACTTGCTAAACAGGAGCACCATACCTAACACATACACAGAATATTGAAACCCAACCTTCCACAACCTTACAATACAAAATTTTTTATAAACAGACAAATACAATAATGATAAGTAAAAAATTTAAAAACCAAACTAGGATTAAAAACCTCTAGTACACAATCCCGTACATTTTTAAACACCATAGATCAAGGCCCCAATTACAACCATAATAACCCCACAACCATAAAAAACCTAAAAACCCTCCTTTTAAATAATCAATTACTGCAAAACACAGCTGACACTTTCTACCCCCCTCTCCCCCGTTTTACAGTCCCCTTTTCAATAACATACATTGAATTATCCTAATGAAAGTCATACCCTACCCATAAAACCCAAAAAGTTGGTAGGGTTGAACAAGAAAAAAACAAAAAAATTCACAGACAAAACAGATATGAAACTTTACTTTCCTAACCATACACTGTAAAAGTAGAATTATATACCCCACCAAATGATATCAAATATTAATGTTAACCATAAATTCAAAATTCAAAACATTTGCATATATTATTCAACAAAAATTACAAGAAAATCACCACATCCCCCATAGTAGGGGTACAATACTAGGCTATGAAAAAATAATTTAAAGAACCGAGACTTAAATAAAACCAGAGTATTTAAAGACAAAAGGCTCTGAAAACCCTCCCAAAAGAACTGACACTATCTCAAAAAAATTTTGTGTTGAACCAACGTGCAATCTAATTACTTAAAAAGAGACCTAAGGGCTCGGTATCCTCTTAAAGGGAAAATTTTTTAACCCCCAGGAACATAACCTAGGCTTAGAAAAGTAACCCTGGAAACCAATTATATCTCATTGAAAAACTTTCTTTTGAACATGGCTTCCATCCATACCAAATTTCTCACAACCTTCCTTTACAACATCATTTTCCAAAAAACCCAAAAAAAACAACCCCCCCCCCTTTACATCCCCCCAAAAGGGGAGACCACTCCTTTGTCCATCCTCAGGGACCCCGCCCAAGGGAACCCCAGGGAATTCCATAACCCCGGGGAAATTTTTTTCCCCAAGACCCCCATAAACCAACTTTTTCCCTAATTTCGCCTATAGAATTTTGGCCCCCAACGCTTTACCCTCATATCCCCCCTTAATCCCCCCTCTTTCCCCATGAAATTCCCCTAACCCTAATTACATTATAGCCCTTCCACCCCGGAAATCCCCCCATCCAAGTTAAACCCTTTAAAAAGGAAAAAAAACGACCCCCCCCCCAAATCAAAAAAACCCCCCCACCATATCTCACCCCCTCCGGAGCAAAAAAAAAACCAATAAACCTTTAAACTCCCACAAAACTCAAAAACCCCCCAAATCCCATACCGTAACCCCTCCTTAAACCCCAGAATCCCCTTTGAAATAAAAAATTCTCTTCTTAGCCGTACCCGGGGCCCCACAAAACTTTAAAAAACCCCCCATCATGTTGGCGGCTCCCCCTTGATTTCCTTGCCTTTTTCACCCCCTCCCCCTTTTCCTTTGAATACCTTTTTTGCCGCAAAAAAAAATTAAACAATCTTACAAACCCTCAATTTTCCCCTCCAAAATTACTGCCTTCCCCAAACCCCCTTTACTTTAGCCCTACCCCCCCTTCCCTTTCCCCCCCCCCTTGATTTCGCCTCTCTCGCAAAGAACAAATTCCCCTTGAATTTTTAAACTACCTTTACTTAAAATGCCCCCCCAAACCCCACACAAACTTCAGCACCCCCCGCATTTCCACAAATATCTCGTCCCTCTAAGGGAAAAAACCTTTGCCACCCCCCATCCTTGCTTAGCCAAGGAATTTTCCACCACTCCCTCTAAATTAAAGCTAAGTCCCCGCATTTAAACCTCCTAGTTATTTAAAACCTACCCTTGACAACTAAAATTTCCCCTTCTGCATGCCTGCACTTCCGCCAAATAACCAATCCACATACTTATTCTTTTTCAACCACTGTCCATCCTAACCCTACCCCCAAGCCCCCCCCTATCCAATTACCGACCTCTAGTAACCTGTTTAACCGAAAATTAACTCTCATTCCGTATTCATCCCAAAACATCTGAATCACTCTTCCCCCCCCTTAACCCCCTCCCCCCTTAGCATAACGGGTATTTTCCACTACCCAACGACCCCCCCCCCTTTCCCCCCCCTTTTCCATCCCTGATTGTTCATTCCCTCTCAACAGACCAAAAAAAAAGGATTTCCACACACGCAAAGAGCAGTTTGGGACATCGGCGCCCTGTCTCAAACCTCTCTCCATTGGTCACTTTACCCAACCTCCCATTGACCTGTACCCTCACCCCACCCCCTCTACAGGGTTTCACCCACCTCACTACCCCCCTCCCGAAAACCCCCTCCTTTAAACAAACCCCAAAAAATCTCTGTCCACGCAATCATAAGCATTCACCCAAACTAAACCTTTTCCCCCTCCCGAAAATCCCCCCTAGAAAACCCCAATCACACCATGTCCATCCCTCCTTCTTCCCGGAATTCCCAACTGTCCCCTATGTAACACTAAACCCCCAAATTTCCCTTCTGTTGCCCAAAACCTTAGCAAAAATCTTGTAATCCGAGCACATTAACGTAATCGCACGATAACATTCAAAAATCGGCTTCCTTCTTTTTGGGCACTAAAAAACCCTGACACCGTTCTTTGTGATTTCCCCCCCTCCCACTATTTAACATACAATTCAAAACCCCCCCCCAAACAATGCCGTACACTCCCCCCAATGAAACCCATAAAAAAAGTTTGGTAGCCCTCTTTGCCTGGGGTTTTTCCCCGGCACATCCCAAAAAATGCCTTCCTCCACCTCCTCTACAGTATACTACCCTCGATTCTGTTTCTGTCCTGCTCCTAATACTTTTAAAAACCCTTTATCCCTAAACCGTCCCCCCCACTCCCCCGCCCTCCCTCCTTTCCCCTTCTCCTAAACCAAAATCTGCATACAAACTAAATTTTCCCTGGTGGATAGGGCCTTACCCCCCTCAAAGCCCCCCCCCCCCCCTGTACCTACCTCAATTTAAAAGCCCAAGGGGGCTTCGCCTGCCCTTCCTTAAAAACCCCCTTTACAAAACCCCGATGGCCCATCTCCCCCTTTAAGAAATCCTCCAACCCCCTAACTCGAATTGCCTCAAATTTTTTTATTTTGAATTTTTCCCCAACCCATTTTGCAAAAAGTTTCCCTGTCCCCACCCGCCCCACACGTTCCTCCCGCAAACAGTCATTTAACTGACCCTCAAGATAAAATTTTTAGGCCCAAGCTCCCCCTACCATCTCCTACCCCGTACTTTAAAAAATTTCCCTATTTCAACTTTAAGCCCTCATTTCCCCCCAATCCAGCAAAAACCTTTCCATTTTCCTGTCCCCACAAGGATTTCCCCAAATCTTCAAACCCCCTAGGTTATCCTTTTCCCCGTGCCTCACATTTAATTTCCAATATCCTGCAAAAAACCCCACTATCCCTCTACCCCAAATCTCTAAAACACACATATCAGAAAAACCCACACGATAGTCCTCCCCTTCCACACCTTGCCCTGCCTAAATAAAATCCTATCTAACCTTTCCTCTATCCCCTACGAATAAAAGTGTGCTCCCCTCCATATCCCCTACTTCCCACCACATCTACTGCCCAAATCTCGCAAAACATCCGAGGACCCCAAAAAAACAACCCCCCCCCTCGGGGAAACCCCATCACCCTTCCTAATGACCAATTTCCCCAAACCCCACCAATCACCCTAAAAGCGGGAAACCTCTCAAAATGATTACCAGAACCCGCGTACAAAATCCCCCTTACTCTAGTGTTTACTTTGCGGCATGTACACACCCACAAAAAATAACCCCCTGGCCCCCCCAAAACCCCTCCACCCTGACAACCCTCCCACCCCCCCCCTCCTCCCAACCCAGGATACGCAAGGGTGGTCCCTTTACCGCCCCAGCCACACCTCCTTTCAACCTCAAAGCATCACATGAAAAAAAACCCTTTAAACCCTTTTAACAACAGCTCCATCCTAACCTATGGTTATGTTCCGCAAAAAAAGAATCAAGCTAAATCCCTCAAACCCACTCTAAACCTACCCTTTGACCTCGTTTTTTAAAACCCTTTACATTGAAATTACAACCTAATTTTACAAGAAAGGCGGCTTTCCCCTGTGCCGCTGAGGGTTACTTTGGTCCCCCTTTCATAGGGCTCGGTTCTTCTCTATCAATCCTCGTTCCTGCCCCCAAACCCCTCCCGTCCCCTTCCCCCCTGCTCCCCTTGCCCCCCCCCTTTCCCCCCTGACTTGCCTTTGCAACCACGCGCCCCCAACTTCTTCCCCCCTCTGCGCTGGTGTGGGACCTCGTCATGTTTATGCCCCCGCGATCTCTTGCGGGAGCTACCCCCTAATACATTTTTTCTTCAACACATCTTCTTGATGGGCCTCCACCACCCATTGCCCCTTTCGAACCTCCTCAAATCTTTCCTTTCCCGCTTCTGTTATCCATCACCCTTTCATCACCTACCTCACATCACTTTCCACACCAAGCACCGACTCTTCCAAAAAATCCTTCAGCACAGCCCCCAAAATCCCGTCCCGACTGACTCTGATTACTAACGGCCTGTCTGACGGCGTATTCCCTCCCCTCCCCTTTCCACTGGTAGTGTAACACACGCTCCAAAACCACCCCTCCCCGTCACCTCCCCCCACCCCCTAGGCCTGTCCCGTCTTTCCCCTTCATCCCTCAAACTCCGTTTGGGTTTAATGGGGTATCCACAGCAGCTGTCTCCTGACCCTAGGCTCCGTCTCCTGGGGCATTGTCCACCTTGCTCATAAGATCACAAAACGGCACGTCTTCCTCTGCCCCGCAAGTGAAAAAAACCTGTGTTTTATGGTTACGCAAGTAACATATGATGGGATCGGTCTCCCAGGGTCATTTTTTCAGTGTGCATGATCCTTCCCGGGATCCCCCCATAAGGGCCTCCCTCCACATTCCCCGCTCGTCGAGTGTACAGTTCCCAAACCACTAACACATCTTGGGTGCTGTATGCTGTTTCCAAAAGGTACATTCCTTACCTTCACCCAAGTAAAAACTTTGACACATCAGCAAATTTCTTCCACTGCCGAATTTAACCTCCGTCTTTTTGAAATTCATCTACGTGGTAGAGTAGAACAGCCCCTGAACTTTACGAAGACCCTTGACATTCCATTCAGGCCACACCATACGCTCTTCGTTGGGATGCCCCTAAAATCCCTATAATGCTGGCAGGGGAACGTTTATCGTGTCGTTGCTTTTAAAAATTCCCCTAACCAGCTGAATGCGACAGTATTAAAGCGCCCGGACGTCGGTCCGCCATCTTGGGGCTAATATATGTTTTCCTCACCAGGTGGGTGCAAGAGAACCAGTAGAAGCGTCCTCTCCCCCGCAGGTCGAGA
>NC_069424.1:49621162-49679126 GCF_026875155.1 Cherax quadricarinatus
ATCTCCAGAACTCAAGTCCGGCCTGCCGGTTTCCCTGAATCCCTTCATAAATGTTACTTTGCTCACACTCCAACAGCACGTCAAGTATTAAAAACCATTTGTCTCCATTCACTCCTATCAAACACGCTCACGCATGCCTGCTGGAAGTCCAAGCCCCTCGCACACAAAACCTCCTTTACCCCCTCCCTCCAACCCTTCCTAGGCCGACCCCTACCCCGCCTTCCTTCCACTACAGACTGATACACTCTTGAAGTCATTCTGTTTCGCTCCATTCTCTCTACATGTCCGAACCACCTCAACAACCCTTCCTCAGCCCTCTGGACAACAGTTTTGGTAATCCCGCACCTCCTCCTAACTTCCAAACTACGAATTCTCTGCATTATATTCACACCACACATTGCCCTCAGACATGACATCTCCACTGCCTCCAGCCTTCTCCTCGCTGCAACATTCATCACCCACGCTTCACACCCATATAAGAGCGTTGGTAAAACTATACTCTCATACATTCCCCTCTTTGCCTCCAAGGACAAAGTTCTTTGTCTCCACAGACTCCTAAGTGCACCACTCACTCTTTTTCCCTCATCAATTCTATGATTCACCTCATCCTTCATAGACCCATCCGCTGACACGTCCACTCCCAAATATCTGAATACGTTCACCTCCTCCATACTCTCTCCCTCCAATCTGATATTCAATCTTTCATCACCTAATCTTTTTGTTATCCTCATAACCTTACTCTTTCTGTATTCACCTTTAATTTTCTTCTTTTGCACACCCTACCAAATTCATCCACCAATCTCTGCAACTTCTCTTCAGAATCTCCCAAGAGCACAGTGTCATCAGCAAAGAGCAGCTGTGACAACTCCCACTTTGTGTGTGATTCTTTATCTTTTAACTCCACGCCTCTTGCCAAGACCCTCGCATTTACTTCTCTTACAACCCCATCTATAAATATATTAAACAACCACGGTGACATCACACATCCTTGTCTAAGGCCTACTTTTACTGGGAAAAAATTTCCCTCTTTCCTACATACTCTAACTTGAGCCTCACTATCCTCGTAAAAACTCTTCACTGCTTTCAGTAACCTACCTCCTACACCATACACTTGCAACATCTGCCACATTGCCCCCCTATCCACCCTGTCATACGCCTTTTCCAAATCCATAAATGCCACAAAGACCTCTTTAGCCTTATCTAAATACTGTTCACTTATATGTTTCACTGTAAACACCTGGTCCACACACCCCCTACCTTTCCTAAAGCCTCCTTGTTCATCTGCTATCCTATTCTCCGTCTTACTCTTAATTCTTTCAATTATAACTCTACCATACACTTTACCAGGTACACTCAACAGACTTATCCCCCTATAATTTTTGCACTCTCTTTTATCCCCTTTGCCTTTATACAAAGGAACTATGCATGCTCTCTGCCAATCCCTAGGTACCTTACCCTCTTCCATACATTTATTAAACAATTGCACCAACCACTCCAAAACTATATCCCCACCTGCTTTTAACATTTCTATCTTTATCCCATCAATCCCGGCTGCCTTACCCCCTTTCATTTTACCTACTGCCTCACGAACTTCCCCCACACTCACAACTGGCTCTTCCTCACTCCTACAAGATGTTATTCCTCCTTGCCCTATACACGAAATCACAGCTTCCCTATCTTCATCAACATTTAACAATTCCTCAAAATATTCCTTCCATCTTCCCAATACCTCTAACTCTCCATTTAATAACTCTCCTCTCCTATTTTTAACTGACAAATCCATTTGTTCTCTAGGCTTTCTTAACTTGTTAATCTCACTCCAAAACTTTTTCTTATTTTCAACAAAATTTGTTGATAACATCTCACCCACTCTCTCATTTGCTCTCTTTTTACATTGCTTCACCACTCTCTTAACCTCTCTCTTTTTCTCCATATACTCTTCCCTCCTTGCATCACTTCTACTTTGTAAAACTTCTCATATGCTAACTTTTTCTCCCTTACTACTCTCTTTACATCATCATTCCCCCAATCGCTCCTCTTCCCTCCTGCACCCACTTTCCTGTAACCACAAACTTCTGCTGAAACACTCTAACACTACATTTTTAAACCTACCCATACCTCTTCGACCCCATTGCCTATGCTCTCATTAGCCCATCTATCCTCCAATAGCTGTTTATATCTTACCCTAACTGCCTCCTCTTTTAGTTTATAAACCTTCACCTCTCTCTTCCCTGATGCTTCTATTCTCCTTGTATCCCATCTACCTTTTACTCTCAGTGTAGCTACAAATAGAAAATGATCTGATATATCTGTGGCCCCTCTATAAACATGTACATCCTGAAGTCTACTCAACAGTCTTTTATCTACCAATACATAATCCAACAAACTACTGTCATTTCGCCCTACATCATATCGTGTATACTTATTTATCCTCTTTTTCTTAAAATATGTTTTTACCTATAACTAAACCCCTTTCTATACAAAGTTCAATCAAAGGGCTCCCATTATCATTTACACCTGGCACCCCAAACTTACCTACCACACCCTCTCTAAAGTTTCTCCTACTTTAGCATTCAAGTCCCCTACCACAATTACTCTCTCACTTGGTTCAAAGGCTCCTATACTTTCACTTAAAATCTCCCAAAATCTCTCTCTCTCCTCTGCATTCCTTTTCTTCCCAGGTGCTTTACACGCTTTTTTGACCCACTTCTCGCACCCCCCCCTTTTATTTTAAATTTCCACATAATTCTTGAATTTAAAATTTTCAAAATTCTTTTTTCCCTCCTTCCATAACGATCTTTTTAACATTACTGCTCCCCTTTTTCCCTTTTGCTCTAACTCTTCAGATACTCCGATTTAATCCCTTTTAAATTTCCCCCCCAACTAAAAATTCTCCTACCCCCTTGTTTTGGTTTCGCTTGGGGCCCAGAAATCCAACTTTTTTTCTTTTCAAACACAGAAATTCATCTTTTCTTGTCCCGGGCACTACACCCACGCACATTTAAGAAACCCAAAGTTTTTTTAAATTTTTCCCTTTTCTCTTTTTTAGAAAATTGTATACGGGAAAAGGGGGTTTACTACCCCCATTGCCCCCGGCTTTTTAAGTCCCCTCATACAACACGCAGGGCTTACGGAGGAAAGTTTCCCTTTTCCCAAATTCCCCCATGGAAAATAGAAGAAAAAAAAAAAACAAAAAGCTTTTTAAAGAAAAAGGAGAAAAACCTAATGTATGTATATATATATATGCATGTGCGTGCCCTGTGAAGTGTGCCCAAAAAGGTTATAGGGAAAAAGAAATTTTTTATCCCTGTTATTTTTAGCGTGTTTAAAAGAAAAAAAGAAACCAGCAAATCCTCCCCTTTAATCAAAAAAAATTACGGGTTTTTTTTTTCACAGTCATCGGGCAAAACGGTAGAAATTCCGGGGGTTTTCGTCTCCCAAACCTCTTTACTATAAAATATAAATAAATATATATATATATATTTATATATTATATATAAAAATATATTTATATATATATATATATAAATAAAAATTTATATATTAATATAAATATATATATATATATATAATATATGTCGTCCCGAATAGAAAAATTTTGCGCCCTTGGTTTTAAATAGAAACGCCATTTGCCTTTATAAACAAGTGAAAAATTTTTTGTATGCAATTTTTTCCGAAAAAATTTCATTCTAAACCCTAATGAAAAAAAATTTTTTGGTTTTTTGTTTAGTTTTTAAAATTATTGTAAACGTATCTAAATTATTTTATTTTGGGATTGGGCAAAAATTTAAATTCCCCCTTTGTTATGATAAGGTTGGTAAGTTTTCTAAATTTTTTTCCCGGTGCTAAATTATAAACTTTTTTTTTTAAACCCTTAAGGGGAAAAAAATATATATTTAAACATATAAAAAAAATTTTAGAAAAAAACTTTTTTTTAAATGGTTATTGCTAATTGGCCCGTTTTAACCCATTTGGTACGACACAAACACACCCTATATATATATTATATTTAAAAAATATAAATATAAAACTATATTTTTATATAATTATTTTTTAATTTTTTTTTTTTATCACACTGGCCCCTTTCCCCCCAAGGGAAAGGGGGGCCCGAAAAAAAAAAAAACCCTTTTACCATTCATTCACTCCAAACACTGCCCTTTCCAGAAGGGGGGTTTACACTACGTTTTTTAAAAAGCAACATTAACACCCCTCCTTTAAATGCAGGGGCCCGTAAATTCCCATCTCCGGGTCAAGTCCGGCCTGCCCTTTTCCCCGAACCCCTTCAAAAAATTTTACTTTGCTCACACTCAAACCCGCACGTCAAATATTAAAAACCAAATTTTTTTTCCCCTTCATCCTATCAAACACGCTCATGCCCTACCTGATGGAATTCCCAAACCCCTCGCCCACAAAACCCCCTTTACCCCCTCTCTCCAAAAACCCTTTTCCCAGGGCCGACCCCACCCCGCCTTCCTTCCCCTACAACGGGCAAACTCTTTAAGTCATTCTGTCTCGCTCCATTCCCCTCTACATTCCCCCCAACCCCCCTCAACAACCCTTTTCCCCAGCCCTTGGGGCAACATTTTGGTAAAACCCCCCCCTCCCCCCCTAACCCTTTCCCAAATAAAGAAATTTTCTGCATTAATTTCCCCACCACACATTGCCCTCAGACCGACATCTCCACGCCCCACCCTTTTCCCTCGTTTTCAACATTCCCTCACCCCTGCTTCCAACCCCCAAAAGAGCGTTGGTAAAAAATATAAATCCATACAAATTTTTCCCCTTTTTCCTCCAAGGACAAAGTTTTTTGGGCTCCCAGACCCTAAGTGCACCACTCACCTTTTTCCCTCATCAATTCTTTGATTCACCCCATCTTTCATAGACCCATCCCCTGACACGTCCCCCCTCCCAAAAATCTGAATACATTCACCTCCTCCCATACTCTCTTCCCCCCCAATCTTTATATTCAATCCCTTTTTTCACCAATTTTTTTGTTATCCTCATGACCCTTTCTCTTTCCCGTATTCACCTTTTAATTTTTTTCCTTTTGCACACCCTTTAAAACCCAAAATTCATCCACCAATCTCTGAAACTTCTCTTCAGAAATATCCCAAGTGCACAGGGGGGTGTCATCAGCAAAGAGCAGTCTGTGACAACTACACACTTTGTGGCTCGATGATTCTTATCTTTTAACTCCACGCCTCGTGTCAAGAACTCGCATTTTTACTTCTCTTACAACCCATCTAAAATTATATTAATACAACCACGGTTGACATCAAACATGCTTGTCTAAGGCTACTTTTACTGGAAATAATTTCCCTCTTTCCCACATACTCTAACTTGAGCCTCATATCCTCGTAAAAAACTCTTCACTTGCTTATCAGTAAACCTACCTCAACCATACACTTTTGCAAAATCTGCACATTGCCCCCTATCCACCTGTCCATACGCCTTTTCCATATCCATAAATGCCACAAAGAACCTCTTTAGCCTTATCCTAAATACTGTTCATTTTATGTTTCACTGTAAAAACCCCTGGTCCACACACCCCCTACCTTTCCTAAAGCCTCCTTGTTCATTCTGCTATCCTATTCTCCGCTCCTTACTTTAATTCTTTCAATAATAACTTACCACACACTTTACCAGGTATACTCAGCAGGACTTATCCCCTATAATTTTGACACTCTCTTTTATCCCCTTTGGCCTTTATACAAAGGAACTATGCATGCTCTCTGCCAATCCCTACGGTACCTTACCCTCTTCTATACATTTATTAAAATAATTGCACAACACTCCATAAAACTATTTCCCCACATGCTTTTAACATTCTATCTTTATCCAATCAATCCCGGCTACCTTACCCCTTTCATTTTACCTACTGCCTCACGAACTTCACCCCACTCACAACTGGCTCTTCCTCATCTTCAAGAGTTATTCCTCCTTGCCCTATACAACGAAATCACAGCATTCCCTTCTTCATCACATTTAACAATTCTCAAAATATTCCTACCATCTTCCCAATACTCTAACTCTCTATTTAATAACTCTCCTCTCTATTTTTAACTGACAAATCCATTTGTTCTCTTGGCTTTCTTACCTTGTTATATCTCACTCATAATTTTTCTATTTTCAAACAAAATTTGTTGATTAACATCTCACCCACTCTCTCATTTGTACTCTCTTTTTACATGCCTTCACACGCTCTTAACCTACTCTTTTTCTCCATAACTCTTACTACTTGCATCTATTCTACATTCAAAAAAATTCCTAATATGCTTAACTTTTTCTCCCTTACTACTCTCTTTACATCATCATTCCCCAATCGCTCCTCTTACCTCCCGCACCACTTTCATGAAAACACATACTTATGCATGAAAAAACACTTACACTACATTTTTAAACCTACCCCATACCTCTTCGACCCCATTGCCTTATGCTCCACCACTAATTAGCCATCGTATCCTCCAATAGTGTTTTATAATCTTACCCCTAACTGCCTCCTCTTTTAGTTTATTAAACCTTCACCTCTCTCCTTCCTGATGCTCTTATTCTCCTTTTATCCCATCTACCCTTTTATCTCAGTTTAGTACAACTAGTAAGTGATCTGATATATCTGTGGCCCCTCTTAAACATGTACATCCTGAAGTCTTACTCAACGTCTTTTATCTACCAATACATAATCAACAAACTTACTGTCATTTCGCCCTACATCTATCTTGTATACTTATTTATCCTCTTTTTCTTAAAATATGTATTAACCTATACATATATCTTCCTCTATACAAAGTTCAATCAAAGGGCTCCCAGTTTTCATTTACACCTTGCACCCTCAAACTTATCCTACCCACACCTCTCTAAAAGTTTCTCCTACTTTAGCATTCAGGTCCCCTACCGCAGATGGCATCGATTAACGTAAATCCGACCAGCGATACATTTTACGATCAAAAATTTTTTGCCTCGATAGCGCTAAAACTCGACTCAACCACTTTCGTCCCGTCTGAGATGAGTCCACTTCTGGCCACAGATGTTTACAAGCCATGCCAGCCACCGCGGTCGCTTCAAGCACAAATGGGAAACATTTCTTATTATCACAGCCTTTTTAGTGATTGCACTGCAAAATAAGTCACCATGGGCCCCAAGGAAAGCTTCTAGTGCCTGCCCTCAGCAAAAGGGTGGGAATTTACTATGGATATGAAGAAAGAGATCATTGCTAAGTATGGATAGTGGACGGCGTGTGTCTGAGCTGGCCAGGTTGTACACAAAACCCCAATAAACCATCGTACTATTCGTGGTTAAGAAAATGGCAATCAAAGGAAGCTGTTCTTGCCAAAGGTGCACTATGTTTCGAAACTGAGATCGGCAAGTGATAAAGATGTTGAGAGGACTGTTATTGGTGTGGATAAACGAAAAACAGATAGCAGGGAAATAGCATCTCTCAAGAGATCTTATGTGTAAAGGTAGGAACGCTGCATGAGGATTTAATTAGAAAAATGCAGCAACTTGTGGTGATGTGAGTTTAAGGCCAGCAAAAGGTTGGTTTGTGAGATTTAAGAAATCGTAGTGGCATTTACATAGTGGTGATAAGGCATGGTGAGGCTGACAGTTTCGGACCAAAAGCAGCTGAAAATATGTGCAGGTATTAAAGGGAGTACAAGACAGTGAAGAATTGAAACCTGAACAAGTGTTATTGTGACATATGACAAGGTTGTGAAACACTTTAGGAAGTCATAAAGGAATGGGAGGTACAGGCCTCTATGGACAGATATGTTGTGCGACTGAGGTCAGTCCAGTGACTCTCAAGTTGTCCTAGTGGCATTAAAGAAGAAGGGAAGTTACCCCGAAAAGGAACTTGCCACCTCAAGTCCTAATGAAGAAGGGGATTCCCTTATAAACATATAAGAAGATCAACACTCTCCCTCCTCCCATCCCATCAATCATCATCAGATCTTCAATAAAGGTAAGTGTCATGAACTGTGCATGTCTTCAGGTTTATAGTGTATTACATATTAATATTTCATGTGGTAATAAATTTTTTTTTCAATACTTTGGGGGTCTTGCTCGGATTTAATTTGAATTCCTTATTTCTATTAATGGGAAAATTAACTTGACTATCGTTTATTTCGATTATCGATTGAGCTCTCTGCGATCGGATTAAATATCGCTGGTTGAGGGTCCACTGTTGTTGTGCGTATTATGGTTAATAAAGAGATATTGATTGATTTTGTTACATCTTGAACCTCTTAAGTAAGAGCCATGAATTCATTTTAAATTTAGAGCATCGACAGGTCCGGACGTTTTTAGCGCTGTTCTATGATAAAAAAAAATTTAATTTTAATCTTTGAAAATTACTAAAGTTTGGTTAGGTAAGGTTTGTGAGGAAACAGACAAGGTGTTTCAGACGCGGGGCTTAGTTATACCTTTTACCTATAGGTACATGCCGGTACCATCATAAAAAAAAATTTTATTATAATTTAAATCAAAATTATTTAAGAGCCATAAGAACATAAGAAATGGAGGAACACTGCAAAGAAGGGGGACTACGGGCCCCCATACAAGGCTGGGTCCTTATCAAAACGACCTCTACCCTAAGTACCAAGCATTAACTCCGTAACATATGACACTAATCAACCCAGCCCTCCCACTCATATATTTGTCACAGTCTTTCTTAAAGCATACCAAAGGTCATAGCCTCTACTCACCCATGGGAAGATTGTTACACGCATCCATAACTCTGTTAGAAAAAACCCAGTAGTACTTTACTATGTCCCTTTCTCAATCTAAAATTTATCCATCTTATAATCTTTATTTCTGGTTCTTACATGGTTCGACACCTCACAAATACCTTATTATATCTCCTTTGTTGATGCCCGGTCATCCACTTCTACACATCAATGATATCTCACTCTATTCTAAGTCTCTCCAGAGAGTGAAGTTTTAGGCTTAAGTCTTTCTTGTACGGGGAGATTCCATACACAGTAAATCTTTTTAGGCTTCTTCTCTGTAGTTTCTCCATGAGTCTATGTCCATCCTGTAGTAAGGAGGACCAAAAACTTGAGAAGCTAATCTAATGTGGCCTAACTAGTGGATGTATAGAGCTTAAAGCTGCAAACCCTGTGCTCATTCAACACAACATTCAATTGATACTGTTTCCTCTAACAACATGCCAAACCTTATACTTTCCAGTCTCGGCCACCATACAAGTTTCTCAAGCTAATTCCAGACTTTGTTAACTTCACCTCTTCCCATGGTAATACTCGTATCTTGACCATGAACTCCACTCCAGAACCAACACACGTACTGCTGCCCACTTTCACCCACCCACAACAGCCCAACAAACCACAACCAACCAACACTCCCTGCCTCCTCTTCAACAGTCTAAGAGGACGAATTAGTTCCAGATAAAAAAAAATAAAAAAAATCATTATGAACAAACCCTAGGACGATGACGAAGTGTAGTCGTAAGTAACCGAGAGAAAACCACAGGCAAACGTTACCTAAGCCAAGCCTTTAATGGGTCTCTAACCTTCTACACCACCCCAAACTCCCAACCGATATGAGGCGCAAGCTGATTATGCTCCACTTTATGAAAGAGGGAGCTGTTAAGTACACCTGCCACAAACCTCACCAATTTCTTTTGGAAAACGTACATCTTACTCGTGACGTATCTGAACTGCTCCAACCTCAGAATGCAACTATTCCTCATGTCCAAGAGAGGACTTAGATGAATCGAGAGTGGCTATCACACAGCGAGTTGTAGCAAACACACAACACACTTCTGCAACACAAGTGAGACTCCCGACACTGACGTCCAAACCAGATCTTCACCTCAGCCCTGAAGCATATCAGGCAGCGACCACTGTCTGCAGTTTCTGCTCTCCTCTATATGTCCTCAACATGCCCTCTCTTACACTGGCCTAGCAGTGCACGCAGATGGGTTTAGCCCTGGCTCTTTCAGCTTCATATCTCAAGACCTAGCTCTCACCCGTACTATTCTTCGTCTGTTCCACACTTCCCCACTCACCTCACCTGAGTCCCAACAAATGAGCCTGCGATGTGTGTTAACAATGCTCTGTCCCTTCTGAATTATGATTAGGTAATCACACAGAAACAAAGTAAAACTTAATCAATGTATTTAATTTAGGGAATTATCCAAACAGTTTAATGCAAACAAGAACTTATGGTTATAGGGTTCAAAACAGATAATCTCACTGATTACTGCAAAACTTGTAAAAAATGAACATTTAATTTGTTACGGTGAATAATGCATGGTGTCATATAAACCACGCCATGGTGTATTTAAACCAGCATAGTGTATATAAACCACGCATGGTGTTTATAAACTTGCATGGTGTATATACATTCATGCATGGGTGTATATACAGCTATGCATGGTGTTATATTACATCATGCATAAAAAAACTGTAGATAAGTGCTTAGAAAAAAGATAGGAATAACACGCGTAATTAAAATCATTCACATGAAACATAAACACCTTCGTGGCAAAACATTCAATAATAATATACCAAGGACTTACTCTCTACCTAATTACAAGTCATATAAATTGCCACGCAAAATTGCACTAAAACTAAAATGACACAAAATTCGTCCTGTGTCTCACGTAAAATGCGGCACAAAACATAAAATAATGAAATGTCTTGTCACTGTGCTTAATAGTTCTAATAAAATAAACTTCTCCGCTTGGTATAAACCCCCCACGTGTTAAAAGTGTTAAACCTTTAATTACTTTATTGCGTCTGGTTAATTTGGAGGACAAAGATGATGGTGTGAGAGTGGTAGGTAGAGAGAGGTAGGACTGTTGGGTCACAGTGGTGGGAGAGATGGACTGTTGGTCACAAGTGGTGGGAGAGTTAGGGACCTGTTAGAGTCACAGTGGTGGGAGAGTAGTGGAATGTTGCGCACAGTGGTGGGAGAGATAGGACTGTTGGTCACAGTGGTGGGAGAGATAGGGATGTTGGTCATGTGGTGCGGAGAGATAGGACTGTGGGTCACATGGTGGGTGAGATAGGACTGTTGGTCACAGTGGTGGGATGTGATAGGACTGTTGGTCACAGGGTGGGTTAGTCAGTACTGCTCGGCCACCAGTGGTGGGAGAGACAAGTACTGCTGGTCACGGTGGTGGGAGAGAGAGTACTGTGGTACAGTAGTAAGAGAGGTCAGTACTGTTGACACAGATTGGTAGGGAGAGACAGTACTGATGGTCACTGTGGTGGTACGAGACAGAACTGTTGGTCAAAGTGGTGGAGAGGAGAGAGCTGTTGGTCATATTTATGGGCGTGACCATATCTTGGTCCACCACCCCAAAACTTGGTGGGAAAGCACAGAGCTTGTTGGTCACAGCGGTGGTGGATGAGGACAGTCATGTGTTGGTCACAGCGGTGGAAGAGACAGATGTGTTGGTCACAGCGGTGGAAGAGACAGATGTGTTGGTCACAGCGGTGGAAGAGACAGATATGTTGGTCATCAGCGGTGGAAGAGACAGATGTGTGCGTCACTGCGGTGGGAGATTAGTTAATGTTTGGCCACAGTGGTGCAGAGGTGAGAGCTGTTGGCCACTGTGATTGGAGGACAGCTGTTGGTCACAGTGGTGGGAGAGACAGAGATGTTGGTCTCAGTGATGGGAAAGACAGATGTGTTGGTCACAGTGGTGGGAGAGACAGAGGTGACACACGAAAAATCGTAATGACACGATTGGAACTAACCATACACGGCGCGGGGCGGGCGATCGAAACGACGATCCAGAGTGGTCTCATAAACTCCAGACCGTCGCGTTTTAGCCACTGGACCAGCTAGCACAGAGGTGATGGTCACTGTGGTGGGGACAGAGGTGTTGGTACACAGTTGGTGGGGAGAAAGAGATGTGTTGGTCACGTTGGTGGGAGAGACAGATGTGTTTTCACAGTGGTGGAGAGACAGATAGTGTGTCACAGTAGGTGGGAGATGTGAGAGAGAGACAGAGGTGTTGGGTCACAGTGGTGGGGAGAACAGATGTGGAGTTTGTATTTATTCGCTGGCGTTTAGTGCTCACTGGATATTGTGTTCACTGCATATTGTGCTCACTGTGTACTGCAAATTGGGTTCATTGAAACTGTGTTAACTCCGAAAATGAGTTCCATGTGTGGTGGTCCACCGCGTATTAGTGGTTAACTAGGTATTGTTTACTCCATTCGGTGTTCATAGTGCGTTTTGTGTTTCATTGCACGTTTGTGTTCACTATGTATTATGGTCCCTAATTATTGGTGCTCAAGAGTAATGAATATTCAGAACATTCCAGTGTATGTGGTGTACAGTGTTTACGGTGTAAAGTGGTCACTGTGCACAGTGGTCACTGTGAACAGTGCTCACTGTGTAGGGCAAACTGTGTTCAGAGATCACTGTATGTTGTGCTGGCTCTGTGTTACAGTGTTTAACTTCTCTGTCTATCCGTGTTGCCTCTGTATTTTTGTTGTCCAGTATATTCGCTTTGTATTTGTACTGGAACAAGATAATTACTGTTGTGGGTGCTGGACAGTGTAACTACATTGTGGCTGGCCTGGACAGTGTATCTTACCATTGTGGGTGGACTGGGTCATGTAACTACTAATGTGGGTGGCTGGACAGTGTATAACTACATGTGGGTGGCTGGAACATTGTAATACACTTGTTGGTGGCTGGACAGTGTAACTACACTGGTGGCGTAGGCTGGACAGTGTATCTATATATGTGGGTGGCTGGACCAGTGTAACTACTTGTGGGTGGCTGGGCAGTGTAAACTACCACTGTGGGTGGATTGACAGTGTAATACCTCTGTGGGGTGGCTGGGACAGTGTATACTCCTCTGTGGGTGGATGGGACAGTGTAACTAACCTTGTGGGAGGTGGTGGACAGTGTAACTACACTGTGGGTGGACCTGCGACAGGTGTAACTCACCACTGTGGTGTGGCTGGTCAGTGTAACTACCATTGTGGGTGGCTGGACAGTGTAACTACCCATGTTGGCTGGCTGGACTGTGTTGTAACTACCACTGTGGTGGCTGGACAGTGCAAATAACACTGTGGGTGGCTGGACAGTGGTAACTACAATGTGGGTGGCTGGAAGTGTAACTACATTGTGGGTGGCTGGAAGTGTAAACCTACATTGTGGTGGTTGCTGGACAGTTTTAACTACACACTGTTGGTGTGGCTGGACAGTGTAACTACCACTGTGGGTGGCTGGACGGTACCACTACTGTGGGTGTGGACAGTGTACTTACCACTGTGGGTGGCTGGGACAGTGTAAACACTACCTCTGTGGGTGGCTGGACAGTGTAACTACCATTGTGGGTGGCCTGGATCAGTGTAACTTACCATTGTGGGGTGGGCTGGACTGTGTAACTACCACTGTGGGTTGAGTTTCTGGACAGTGTAAACTACCACTGTGGGTGGCTGGACAGTGTACTACCATTTGTGGGTGGCTGGGACAGTGTAACTACATTGTGGGTGGACATGGGACAGGGTGTATAATCTACCTTGTGGGTGGCTGGACCGTTGTAAATACCATTGTGGGTGGCTGGTCTGTGTAACTACCATTTGGGGGCCTGGAACTGTGTAAAACTAACCATTGTGGGTGGCTGGACAGGTGTAAACTACCATTGTGGGTTGCCTGGACTGTGTATACTACATTTGTGGCGGGTGGACAGTGTAATACCATGTGGGTGGCTGGACAGTGTAACTACCATTGTGGGTGGCTGGACAGTGTAACTATCCACTGTGGTGTGGCTGGACAGTGTAATACCTTTGTGGGTGGCTGGACAGTGTATAACTACCTTTGTGGGTGGCTGGATAGTGTATAAAAAAAAATAAAAAAACAAAAAATAACACTGTGGCGTGGCTGGACAGTGTAAAACTACCAACTGTGGGTGGAACTGGAAAGTGTAACTTACACTGTGGGTGGCTGGACAGGTGTAAAAACTACCACTGTTGTGTGGTGGACAGTGTAACTACCACTGTGGGTGGGCTTGACCCCAAAAGTGTAACTACCCACTGTGGGTGGACTGGGACAGTGTAACTACCACTGTGGGTGGATGGACAGTGTAACTAAACGTGGGTGGCTAGGACAGTGTAACTACAACTGTGGTGTGGTTGGACAATGTAACTACACTGTCCGGGGTGGCTGGACGTGTAACTACCACTGTGGGTGGTGGACAGTCGTAACTACAACTGTGGGTGTGGACAGTGTAACTTCCACTGTGGGTGGCTGGGACAGTGTAACTACCACTGTTGGGTGGTCTGGACAGTGTAACTACACTGTGGGTGGCTGCGACAGTGTAACTAACCACTGTGGGCGGAGGGACAGTGTAACTACCACTCGTGGGTGGCTGGACAGTGTAACTAACCATTGTGGGTGGCTGGACAGTGTAATACCATTGTGGGTGGGCTGGACAGTGTAAACTATCCATTGTGGGTGGCTGGGACAGTGAACTACCACTGTGGTGGCGGACAGTGTAACTACCATGGTGGGTGGCTGGACAGTGTAAATACCAATGTGGGTGGTCACTGGACAGTGTAACTACCATGTGGGTGGCTGGTCAGTGTAAACTACTCTGTGGGGGTGACTGGTACAGTGTAACTACCCACTGTGGGTGGCTTGACAGTGTAACTACCATGTGGGTGGTGGACAGTGTAACTACCACTCTGGGAGGGCTGGTCAGTGTAACTACCACTGTGGATGGCATGGACTAGTGTATATAACTACCAATGTGGGTGGCCTGGACAGTGTAAATACCACTGTGGGTGGGCTGGAATGTGTAAACTTCCAATTGTGGGTGGCTGGACAGTGTATACTACCTTTTTGTGGGTGGCCTGGGACAGTGTTAACATACTCTGTGGGTCGGCTGGGACAGTGTATCTCCACTGTGGGTGGCTGGACAGTGGTAACTACACTCTGTGGCTGGAAAGGGTCTGTGGTGAGGTTAGTAATAAGGTGCGGTGGGGAAACCAAAGGGTATGGGGTTTTTTCGGTAAAGGGAGGAGCTCGGCACAGGGTAATGGTGGGGGGGTTAGTACTGGGGGGGTGGCCATGGACAGTGTAACTTCAACTGTGGGTTGGATTGGAAAGTGTAAACTACCATTGTGGGTGGCTGGGACAGTTTCGTATCTACAAATGATGAGCTGAGCCCTGGACAGCTGTAAATTACCACTGCTGGTCCGGTGGCCCCCCCTGGACAGTGTAATACCACTGTGTGGCTTGTGGACAGTGTTTGTTTTGTAACTATCCATTTGTGGGTGGCTGGACAGTTGTAACTACCACTGTGGCTGGGCTAGGACAGTGTTACTACCACTGTGGGGTGGCTGGGACAGTTTGTGTAAACTACATTTGTGAGGTCTTGAACTGGAACTGGACAGTGTATCTCAACTGTTGGGCTGGCCCCCATGGTACAGTTGTAACTACCACATTGTGGGTGGCTGAGACAGTTTGTAATAACTTTGTGGATGGCTGGTACAAGTGTGATACTACAACTGTGGCATTGGCTGGACAGTTTTGTAACTACCCTCTGTGGTGGCTGGACAGTGTTGTCAACTAAACTGTGGCTGGCTTTACAGTGTAACTACAACTGTGGTGGCTGGGACAGTTTTGTGTAAAACTACCATGTTGAGTGGACTGGACAGTTCGTAACTACAACTGTGGCTGGCTGGACTGTCTGTAACTACAACTGTGGCTGGCCTACTGGACAGTGTAATACCACTGTGGGGTGGACACTTGGACAGTTCTGTAACTACCCTAAACCACCACCCCACTCAAACTGCCAGCCGCGCTGGCCTGGGACAGTATATGTAAAACTACTGTCGGCATAGGCCCCCTGGGACAGTGTATCAGTGTAATCTACCCTCTGTGGCTTGGTAGGGGACAGTGTAATACCTCTCTATGGCCTGGCACTGGACAGTTTTTTGTGATAAACTTACCACTATGGCTGGATTTTAGAGTAGGTAGAGTGATTTGTACCAACCACTGTGAGTAGCTGGACAAGTGTTAAACTACCACTGTGGCTGGCTGGAGAGGTGTAATACAACTGTGGCTGTGACAATGTAACTACCACTGTGGCTGCCTGGGACAGGGTAAACTACACTGTAGCTGGCCTCTGCAGTGTAACTGCCTACTGTGGCTGGACTGGACAGGTAACTTTTACCACTGTGGGTGGCAGAACAGTATAAACTACCATTGTTAATTTTTTTTTTTTTTTTTTATGGCTGGCTGGACTGCCGTAACTACCACTGTGGCTGGTTGGGACAGTGTAACTACCACTGGGCTGGTTGGACGTGTACTAAAACTGTGGCTGGCTGGACAGTGTGAAATACACTGTGGCTGGATAGACAGTGTAACTACCATTGTTGGCGGCTGGACAGTGTAGTACCACTGTGGCTGGCTAGGACTGTTGTAAACTACCACTGTGGCTGGCTGTCAGTGTAATATACACTGTGTACTGGATAGACAGTTTAATCTACCTTTGTGGGCGGCCTGGACAGTGTAACTACCACTGTGGCTGGTGGACAGTGTAACTACCTCTGTGGCTGGCTGGACAGTGTAACATACAAACGTGGGTGGTGGAACTGTGTAAACTACCCACTGTGGGTGGCTGGGGACAGTGTAACTTCAACTGTGGCTGGCTGGACAGTTGTAACTACAACTGTGGCTGGCTGGACAGTGCCAACTACCACTGTGGGTGGCTGGGACAGTGTAACTACAACTGTGGCTGGGGACAGTGTTTACTACAAACTTGTGGCTGGCTGGACAGTGTAACTACCACTTCGTGGCGGGTAGAGACTGTGTAAACTACCACTATGGCTGGCTGGACAGTGTAACTACCACTATGGTGGTTAGAGAGTGTACCAAACCCACTGTGAGTTAGCTGGCAGTGTAAATAACATGCTGCTGGCTGGAGAGTGGAAACTACAACTGTGGCTGTCCTGGACAGTGTAACTACCACTGTGGCCTGGCTGGACAGGGTAACTTCCACTGTGGCTGGCTCAGCAGTGTAACTGCTACTGTGGCTGGCTGGACAGAGTAATACACTTGGGTGGCACAGAAACAGTTTATGACTACTTGTGGCTGGCTGGCAGCGTGTCGTAACTACACTGTGGCTGGTTGGACAGTGTAACTACCCTGTGGCTGGATGGACAGTGTAACTAAAACTGTGGCTGGATGGGGACAGCTGTGAATTACCACTGTGGCTGGCCTAGACAGTGTAACTACCATTGTAGGCGGCTGGACAGTGTAAGTACCACTGTGGCTGGCTAGACAGTGGTAATACCACTGGTGGCTGATGGAACCAGTGTTTCTAACACTGTGAATGGCTAGACAAGTTGTATCTACCTTGTGGGGCGGCTCTGTCGTGTAACTACCACTGTTGGCTGTCTGGACGTGTACACTTACCCAATGTGGCTTGGTGGACAGGGTTATATCTACCACTGTGGCTAGGCTGGACAGCTATGTGGACTACCACTTTGGCCTGCTGACAGTGTGATTACCTCTGTGGCTGTCTGGACAGTGTAAACTACCACTGTGACTGGCTGGACAGTGGTACCTACCCACTGTGCTGGCTGGACAGTTGTTAACTACCACTGTGGGTGGCAGGTCAGGTAACTACCACTGTGGCTGGCTGGACAGTGTAAATATGTGGGGCAGAACCAGTTTATAATTACCCATGCGGTGGTTGGAACACTGTAACTACCAATGTGGCTGGCTGGACAGTGTAACTACCACTGTATCTGGCTTGACAGTAGTAACTATACAGTGGCTGGTTGGACTGTGTAACTACACTACGGCTGGCTGGTAGAGTGCGAGTGCCAAACTGCCTACTGTGGCTGGCTGGACAGTGTGTTCATCATTGTGGGTGCTGGACAGTTGTAACTACACACTTTGGCTGCTCTGGACAGTTTGATTACCACTGTGGCTGGTGGGGCAGTGGGACTTTAACCGTGGCTGGCTGGAAAGTGCATCTACCACTGTGGCTGATGGACAGTGTAAACTACCTCTGCGTTTATTTGGACAGGTAACTTCCACTGTGGCGTGCTGAACTGTGTGACTACCTCTGTGGCTGGTGGCCAGTGAACCACTGTAGGGGGCTGGACAGTGTAGCTACCACTGTGGATGGCTGGACAGTTGTAAATAACACTGTGGCTGTCTGGATGTAACTAACATTTTGGCTGGCTGAGCAGAAGTGTAACTACCATGTGGGGTGCTCTGAACAGTGTAACTACCACTGTGGTGGCTGGTCAGTAGTAAACTGCCACTCTGGCGGTTGGACAGTGTAAATACCACCTCTGGTGGCTGACAGTGAAACTTACACTGTTGGGTGCTGAGACAGTGTAACTACAGTTGTGGCTGACTGGACTGAGTAACTTACCACTGTGGCTGGACAGTCTAACTGCCACTGTGGATGCCTTTGACAGTGAAACTACCAATGTGGTTGGTCTGGACAGTGTAACTACCACTGTGCGGGTGGACAGTGTAACTACCATTGTGGCTGTCCTGGAAGTGTCATGCCATGTGTCTGTCTGTCTTGTATAAGTACCATTGTGGGTGGCTGGACAGTGTAACTACCACTGTGGCTGTACAGTGTAACTTCCACTGTTGCTGTCTGGACAGTATAACTACCACTGTGGGTGTCTGGACAGTGTAACTACCACTGTGAATGGCTGGACAGTGTAACTACCACTGTGGCTGTCTGGACAGTGTAATTACCACTGTGGCTGTACAGCGTAACTTCCACTGTATCTGTCTGGACAGTGTAACTACCACTGTGGATGACTGGGCAGTGTAACTACCACTGGGGCTGTCTGGACAGTGTAACTACCGTGTTACTGTCAGTACAGTGTAACTACGACTGTGGCTGGCTGGATAAAGTATGCCCTATTACCACATAATTTGTTTCACTTGTATTTTCGCTTTGGATATTGTTTAATAAATTTAATCAGGCCTTAAATTTATTTTTTACTATAATGTTAATCAGTGTTGTGTTTGTCTTATTACGCCACCGATGATTTTCATCTTTTTTTTTAAGTCTGATTATGTTTTCCCAATACGAGGTACCAAATTTCGTTATATGATGACTGGTGAAGCTATCACCATCCTGGTTTTCTTGTCACGTTATATTGAGCTTGATGAAGTTATCATCATTCTTGTTGTCTTGTGGTATTATGTTGATTAAGATAAAGCATTCATGGTTTTTCCTGTCTTGTTACGTTATGCTGAGCTTGATGAAGCTGTCATTACCTTGCTTGTCTTGTTTCGTTATGCTGACCTTGATGAAGCTGTCATTACCCTACTTGTCTTGCTACATTAAACTCACTTTCCTCAGACCACGGCGAGTCTCGCCTTCCTTCTCATGACCTTCTAATCATTGTAAATTTTGTTTTTTACTGTTTCTAGTTCATAAATTTACACTTTCATTATACCTTTGCTTACCTGATGATTAAAAGGGAGCTCATGCATGCACGAGGGCCCCATATTCAATTTTTATTCATAAATTTTGAAAATTCCTGAAAGTCGTAGTGTTACAGCCTAGTTGATCTTTTTTCCAAATATCTTCGTAATTTGGTATTGTAGTAAAAAACACACTAAAACTTTATTATTCTTGTTGATGTGTGACCAAAATCATCCCTATTCTTTTTTTTTTTATTTTAATTTTAAAATCTCCCATTTAATATCTAACATTTTTCTTTCTTTCTGTGAGATAGTGTCCTTAATTTTCCTTATGTTTTTAATTTATATTTGAATTCTGGCATCTAATGAGTTGCATTTCTCTGTGCATTAATGTTTTGTTCTCTTTATTTTATTATCGGTGCAGACACTTTATTTCAGTGCATATTTTAATTTTGGGACCAGCGTGTGTTGTAATTTACTAACATCACCATCTATATATCTGGCAATTTTATGCTTCCCATAACAGTTCTGTCATTACTGCGTTGTGGTACTACTGGATACAATATTGCAATGAGCCAATTTAAGACCTTTGTGTTTATTTTATATTTAATGATTTTCCTCTTTTCTCATTTTCCTGTCTAGAAAAAACAAGCTTCAGCATTTCACCGAAGCCATAGGCTGTCACACAAGCTTAAACAAAAACTGCTATCTATTATGGGGGACTCCATTGCACGAGCTTCGATGAAGCTTTCATGTTGCTTCTCATATTATATAAGTGCGGTTATCGTAGGGGCTGTTTAACCTGTTTATTCATACTTCATAAGGATTGTCTATCACAAAGAAAACGCAATTTCATTAGCCCTAGCTAACGCTTTATATTTTATCTACATGTCTCATTTCAACCTAATTCTATGTCGCATTTACCAAAATAGTTATGCTACATTCTGATAGCTGAGGAAGTGAATATAATTTTTCCGACAAAATCACTAAATGGAAAACCTTGATTGAAACAACGATTCGCTTGGATATCAACTTTTTTCAAATCGAGATTCCGAAAACCTCGTGCCTCTAACACTTCCCTCCTCCCATCCCATCAATCATCATCAGATCTTCAATAAAGGTAAGTGTCATGTAACTGTGCATGTCTTCTTCAGTTTGTGTGTATTAAAATTAATATTTCATGTGGTAAAAAAAAATTTTTTCAATACTTTGGGGTGTCTTGCACGGATTAATTTGATTTCCATTATTTCTTATGGGGAAAATTAACTTGACTAACGATTATTTCGATTAACGATGAGCTCTCAGGAACGGATTAATATCGCTGGTTGAGGGTCCACTGTATGTGTGTGTATTATGAAATAAAGGATATTGATTGATTTGTTACATCCATGACCTCTAAGTAAGAGCCATGAATTCTTATAAATTTAGAGCACGACAGTCCGACGTATTTTAGCTCGCTGTTCTATGATAAAAAAAAATATAATTTTTAACTTTGAAAATTACTAAAGTTAGGTTAGGTAAGGTTTGTGAGGAAACAGACAAGTGTTTCAGACGCGGGTCTTAGTTATACCCATTACCTATAGGTACATGCCGGTACCATCATAAAAAAATTATTATAATTTAAATCAAAATTATTTAAGAGCATAAGAACATAAGAATGGAGGAACACTGCAGAAGGCCTACTGGCCCATACAAGGCAGGTCCTTATCAAAACGACCTCTACCCAAAGCTACCTAAGCATTAACTCCCGTACCCAATGACACTAATCAAACCCAGCCCTCCCACTCATATATTTGTCCAGTCTCTTCTTAAAGCTACCCAAGGTCCTAGCCTCTATCACCCCACTGGGAAGATTGTTCCACGCATCCATAACTCTGTTAGTAAACCAGTACTTACCTATGTCCTTTCTAAATCTAAATTTATCCAACTTAAATCCATTATTTCTGGTTCTTACCTGGTTCGACACCCTCAATACCTTATTAATATCTCCTTTGTTGATGCCCGTCATCCACTTATACACCTCAATGATATCTCCTCTCATTCTACGTCTCTCCAGAGAGTGAAGATTTAAGGCTTTAAGTCTATCTTGATACGGGAGATTCCTTACACAGTAAATCATTTTAGTCATTCTTCTCTGTATGTTCTCCAATGAGTCTATGTCCATCCTGTAGTAAGGAGACCAAAACTGAGCAGCATAATCTAAATGAGGCCTCGCCAGTGATGTATAGATCTGTAAAGCTGCAAACCCTGGCTCATTCAACACAACAATCAATGAACTGTTTCGCCTTAACAACATGCCAAACTTCAACTTTCCAGACTCGCCACCATCACAAGACTTTCTCAAGCTAATTCCAGACATTGTTAACTTCACCTCAACCCCTGGTAATACTCGTATCTCTGACCAAGACTCCACTCCAGAACCAACACCACCGTCTGCTGCCACCTTTCACCACCCACCACCAGCCCAACAAACCACAACCAACCAACACTCCCTGCCTCCTCTCAACACAGTCACAGAAGACGAAATAGAACCAGAACATTATGAACAACCCTTGGACGACGACGAAGTAGTAGTCGAAGTAACCGAAGAAGAAACCACAGGCAACCGTTACCTAAGCCAAGCCTTTAATGGGTCTCTAACCTTCTACACCACCCCCAACCTCCCAACCGAAATGAGCGCAGCTGATATGCTCCACTTAATGAAAGAAGGAGCTGTTAAGTACACCTGCACCAAACCTCACCAAATTCCTTTTGAAAACGTACTATCTTACCTCGTGAAGAATCTGAACTGCTCCAACCTCAGAATGCAACTATTTCACATGTCCAAGAGAGACTTCAGAAGACTCAAGAGTGGCTCCATCACCAGCGAAGTGTAGCCAAACACACAACACACTTGCGCAACACAACGTGAGCCTCCCGACACCTGACGTCCAAACCAGCTCTTTACCTCAGCCTGAAGCATATCAGCCAGCCTTTGCTGCTGGGTTAAGCCCTGGCTCTATTTCTACGACTAAGAACACTCCTCTCCAGCACTATTCTTCGTCTGTCCCGTCTTCCCCGCTCATCCCATTTGGGATCTTACCTGAACTTTCGTTCGTTCGTTATATCAGCCAGCGACCACTGTCTGCAGTCTGCTCTCTCCTCTATGTCCTCAACATGCCCCCTCTACACTGCCTCGCAGTGCCACGCAGCTGGGTTTAGCCCTGGCTCTTTCAGCTACAACTCAAGACCTAGCTCTCACCGACTATTCTTCGTCTGTCCACACTTCCCCACTCACCCACCGGAGTCCCAACAGAAGAGCCTGCTATGTGTGTTCTCAATGTCTGTCCCACGATTAGGTAATCACACATAAACCAATTAAACTTAATCCATGTATTTAATTTAGGAAATATCCAAACGGTTTAATGCAAACAAGAACATTATGGTTTATAGGGTTCAAACCAGATATTCTCACTTGAATTTACTGAAAACTTTGTCAAATGAACATAATTTGTTAGTGAATAATGCATGGTGTATATAAACCACGCATGGTGTACATAAACCACGCATGGTGTATATAAACCACGCATGGTGTATATAAACCAAGCATGGTGTATATACATCATGCATGGTGTATATACATCATGCATGGTGTATATACATCATGCATAAAAAACCTGATAAAAGATGCTTAGAAAAAAGATAGGAATAACACGCGTAATTAAAATCAGTCACATGAACATAACACCGTGGCAAAACATTACAATAATATTATACCAAGGACTTACTCTCTACCTAATTACAAGTCATATAAATTGCACGCAATTCACATAAACTTAAATGACACAAAATTCGTCTGTGTCTCACGTAAAATGCGCAAAACATAAAATAATTGAAATGTCTTGTCACTGTGCTTAATAGTTCTATAAATAACTTCTCGCTTGGTATAAACCCGTGTAAAGTGTTAAACCATTTAATTACTATATTGCGTCTGGTTAATTCTGGAGACAAAGGTGATGCTGGTGAGAGTGGTGGGAGAGATAGGACTGTTGGTCACAGTGGTGGGAGAGATAGGACTGTTGGTCACAGTGGTGGGAGAGACAGTACTGCTGGCCACAGTGGTGGGAGAGACAGTACTGCTGGTCACGGTGGTGGGAGAGAGAGTACTGTTGGTCACAGTAGTAAGAGAGACAGTACTGTTGGTCACAGAGTGGTGGGAGAGACAGTACTGCTGGTCACTGTGGTGGTAGAGACAGAACTGTTGGTCAAAGTGGTGGGAGAGGGAGAGCTGTTGGTCATAGTTATGGGCGTGACCATACTCTTGGTCACACTGGTGGGAAAGACAGAGCTGTTGGTCACAGCGGTGGAAGAGACAGATGTGTTGGTCACAGCGGTGGAAGAGACAGATGTGTTGGTCACAGCGGTGGAAGAGACAGATATGTTGGTCACAGCGGTGGAAGAGACAGATATGTTGGTCACAGCGGTGGAAGAGACAGATGTGTTGGTCACAGCGGTGGGAGATATAGTACTGTTGGCCACAGTGGTGCAGAGTGAGAGCTGTTGGCCACAGTGGTGCAGAGTGAGAGCTGTTGGCCACAGTGATTGGAGACAGCTGTTGGTCACAGTGGTGGGAGAGACAGAGGCGTTGGTCACAGTGGTAGGAGAGACA
The DNA here is from genome assembly GCF_026875155.1 of Cherax quadricarinatus. Classification (NCBI taxonomy): domain Eukaryota; kingdom Metazoa; phylum Arthropoda; class Malacostraca; order Decapoda; family Parastacidae; genus Cherax; species Cherax quadricarinatus. The sequence goes on from NC_069424.1 coordinate 49,645,209, forward strand.
GAGGTGACACACGAAATCGTAATGACACGATTGCGAACAAACCATACCACGGGCGGGGATAGAACCCGCGATCAGAGTCTCAAAACTCCAGACCGTCGCGTTAGCCACTGGACCAGCTAGCCACAGAGGTGTTGGTCACAGTGGTGGGACAGAGGTGTTGGTCACAGTGGTGGGAGAAAGAGATGTGTTGGTCACAGTGGTGGGAGAGACAGATGTGTTTGTCACAGTGGTGGGAGAGACAGATGTGTTTGTCACAGTGCTGGGAGAGACAGATGTGGTCACAGTGGTGGGAGAGACAGAGGTGTTGGTCACAGTGGTGGGAGAGACAGATGTGGAGTTCATGTATTTATTCGCTGTGTTTAGTGCTCACTGACTATTGTGTTCACTGCATATTGTGCTCACTGTTTACTGCAAATTGTGTTCATTGAATACTGTGTTAACTCCGAACTGAGTTCCATGTGTGTGTGTCCACCGCGTATTGTGTTCACTAGGTATTGTTTACTCCATTCGGTGTTCATTGCGTTTTGTGTTCATTGCACTTTGTGTTCACTATGTATTATGGTCCCTAATTATTGTGCTCAATACGTAATGAATTCAGAACATTCAGTGTATGGTGTACAGTGTTTACGGTGTACAGTGGTCACTGTGCACAGTGGTCACTGTGAACAGTGTTCACTGTGTAGGGCAAACTGTGTACAGAGATCACTGTATGTTGTGCTGGCTCTGTGTTACATTGTTTACCTTCTCTGTCTATCGTGTTGCCTCTGTATTTTTGTTGTCCAATATATTCGCTTTGTATTTGTACTGGACAAGATAATTACTGTTGTGGCTGGCTGGACAGTGTAACTACCATTGTGGCTGGCTGGACAGTGTAACTACCATTGTGGCTGGCTGGACAGTGTAACTACCATTGTGGGTGGCTGGACAGTGTAACTACCATTGTGGGTGGCTGGACAGTGTAACTACCACTGTGGGTGGCTGGACAGTGTAACTACCATTGTGGGTGGCTGGACAGTGTAACTACAACTGTGGCTGGCTGGACAGTGTAACTACCACTGTGGGTGGCTGGACAGTGTAACTACCACTGTGGGTGGCTGGACAGTGTAACTACCATTGTGGGTGGCTGGACAGTGTAACTACAACTGTGGCTGGCTGGACAGTGTAACTACCACTGTGGCTGGTAGGACAGTGTAACTACCACTATGGCTGGCTGGACAGTGTAACTACCACTATGGCTGGTTAGAGAGTGTACCAACCACTGTGAGTAGCTGGACAGTGTAACTACCACTGTGGCTGGCTGGAGAGTGTAACTACAACTGTGGCTGTCTGGACAGTGCAACTACCACTGTGGCTGGCTGGACAGGGTAACTACCACTGTGGCTGGCTCAGCAGTGTAACTGCTACTGTGGCTGGCTGGACAGAGTAACTACCACTGTGGGTGGCAGAACAGTATAACTACCATTGTGGCTGGCTGGACAGCGTAACTACCACTGTGGCTGGTTGGACAGTGTAACTACCACTGTGGCTGGTTGGACAGTGTAACTAAAACTGTGGCTGGCTGGACAGTGTGAATACCACTGTGGCTGGCTAGACAGTGTAACTACCATTGTAGGCGGCTGGACAGTGTAAGTACCACTGTGGCTGGCTAGACAGTGTAACTACCACTGTGGCTGGCTGGACAGTGTAACTACCACTGTGACTGGCTAGACAGTGTAACTACCATTGTGGGCGGCTGGACAGTGTAACTACCACTGTGGCTGTCTGGACAGTGTAACTACCACTGTGGCTGGCTGGACAGGGTAACTACCACTGTGGCTAGCTGGACAGTGTGACTACCACTGTGGCTGGCTGGACAGTGTGATTACCTCTGTGGCTGTCTGGACAGTGTAACTACCACTGTGACTGGCTGGACAGTGTAACTACCACTGTGGCTGGCTGGACAGTGTAACTACCACTGTGGGTGGCTGGACAGAGTAACTACCACTGTGGCTGGCTGGACAGTGTAACTATGTGGGGGGCAGAACAGTATAATTACCACTGCGGCTGGTTGGACACTGTAACTACCACTGTGGCTGGCTGGACAGTGTAACTACCACTGTATCTGGCTTGACAGTGTAACTACTACAGTGGCTGGTTGGACAGTGTAACTACCACTACGGCTGGCTGGAGAGTGCAACTGCCACTGTGGCTGGCTGGACAGTGTGTTCATCATTGTGGGTGGCTGGACAGTGTAACTACCACTTTGGCTGGCTGGACAGTATGATTACCACTGTGGCTGGCTGGGCAGTGGGACTATCACCGTGGCTGGCTGGAAAGTGCAACTACCACTGTGGCTGACTGGACAGTGTAACTACCTCTGCGTTTATTTGGACAGTGTAACTCCCACTGTGGGTGGCTGAACAGTGTGACTACCTCTGTGGCTGGCTGGACAGTGTAACCACTGTAGGGGGCTGGACAGTGTAGCTACCACTGTGGGTGGCTGGACAGTGTAACTACCACTGTGGCTGTCTGGACAGTGTAACTACCACTATGGCTGGCTGAGCAGTGTAACTACCATAGTGGGGTGCTGAACAGTGTAACTACCACTGTGGGTGGCTGGTCAGTGTAACCGCCACTCTGGCTGGTTGGACAGTGTAAGTACCACTCTGGCTGGCTGGACAGTGAAACTACCACTGTAGGGTGCTGGACAGTGTAACTACCAGTGTGGCTGCCTGGACAGAGTAACTACCACTGTGGCTGGACAGTATAACTGCCACTGTGGATGGCTTGACAGTGCAACTACCACTGTGGGTGGCTGGACAGTGTAACTACCACTGTGGCTGGCTGGACAGTGTAACTACCATTGTGGCTGTCTGGACAGTGTCACTGCCACTGTGTCTGTCTGGATAGTATAATTACCATTGTGGGTGGCTGGACAGTGTAACTACCACTGTGGCTGTACAGTGTAACTTCCACTGTTGCTGTCTGGACAGTATAACTACCACTGTGGGTGTCTGGACAGTGTAACTACCACTGTGGATGGCTGGACAGTGTAACTACCACTGTGGCTGTCTGGACAGTGTAATTACCACTGTGGCTGTACAGCGTAACTTCCACTGTGGCTGTCTGGACAGTGTAACTACCACTGTGGATGACTGGGCAGTGTAACTACCACTGGGGCTGTCTGGACAGTGTAACTACCGTGTTACTGTCTGTACAGTGTAACTACCACTGTGGCTGTCTGGACAGTGTAACTACTGTGTTACTGTCTGTACAGTGTAAGTACCACTGTGGCTGTCTGGACAGTGTAACTACCGTGTTACTGTCTGTACAGTGTAACTACCACTGTGGCTGTCTGGACAGTGTAACTACCGTGTTACTGTCTGTACAGTGTAACTACCACTGTGGCTGTCTGGACAGTGTAACTACCGTGTTACTGTCAGTACAGTGTAACTACCACTGTGGCTGTCTGGACAGTGTAACTACCACTGTGGCTGTCTGTACAGTGTAACTACCACTGTGGCTGTCTGGACAGTGTAACTAACGTGTTACTGTCTGTACAGTGTAACTTCCACTGTGGCTGTCTGGACAGTGTAACTACCACTGTGGATGACTGGGCAGTGTAACTACCACTGGGGCTGTCTGGACAGTGTAACTACCGTGTTACTGTCAGTACAGTGTAACTACCACTGTGGCTGGCTGGACAGTGTAACTACCGTGTTACTGTCTGTACAGTGTAACTACGACTGTGGCTGTCTGGACAGTGTAACTACCACTGTAGCTGGCTGGATAAAGTAACTACCACTGTGGCTGTCTGGACAGTGTAACTACCGTGTTACTGTCAGTACAGTGTAACTACCACTGTGGCTGGCTGGATAAAGTAACTACCACTGTGGCTGTCTGGACAGTGTAACTACCGTGTTACTGTCTGGACAGTGTAACTACCGTGTTACTGTCTGGACAGTGTAACTACCACTGTGGCTGGCTGGATAAAGTAACTACCACTGTGGCTGGCTGGATAAAGTAACTACCACTGTGGCTGTCTGGACAGTGTAACTACCGTGTTACTGTCTGGACAGTGTAACTACCGTGTTACTGTCTGGACAGTGTAACTACCGTGTTACTGTCTGGACAGTGTAACTACCGTGTTACTGTCTGGACAGTGTAACTACCGTGTTACTGTCTGGATAGTGTAACTACCGTGTTACTGTCTGGACAGTGTAACTACCGTGTTACTGTCAGTACAGTGTAACTACCACTGTAGCTGGCTGGATAAAGTAACTACCACTGTGGCTGGCTGGATAAAGTAACTACCACTGTGGATGGCTGGATAAAGTAACTACCACTGTGGATGGCTGGATAAAGTAACTACCACTGTGGATGGCTGGATAAAGTAACTACCACTGTGGATGGCTGGATAAAGTAACTACCACTGTGGCTGGCTGGATAAAGTAACTACCACTGTGGCTGGCTGGATAAAGTAACTACCACTGTGGCTGGCTGGATAAAGTAACTACCACTGTGGCTGGCTGGATAAAGTAACTACCACTGTGGCTGGCTGGATAAAGTAACTACCACTGTGGCTGGCTGGATAAAGTAACTACCACTGTGGATGGCTGGATAAAGTAACTACCACTGTGGATGGCTGGATAAAGTAACTACACTGTGGCTGGCTGGATAAAGTAACTACCACTGTGGCTGGCTGGATAAAGTAACTACCACTGTGGCTGGCTGGATAAAGTAACTACCACTGTGGCTGTCTGGACAGTGTAACTACCACTGTGGCTGGCTGGATAAAGTAACTACCACTGTGGCTGGCTGGATAAAGTAACTACCACTGTGGCTGGCTGGATAAAGTAACTACCACTGTGGCTGGCTGGATAAAGTAACTACCACTGTGGCTGGCTGGATAAAGTAACTACCACTGTGGCTGGCTGGATAAAGTAACTACCACTGTGGCTGGCTGGATAAAGTATGCCCTATTACCACATAATTTGTTTCACTTGTATTTTCGCTTTGGATATTGTTTAATAAATTTAATCAGGCCTTAAATTTATTTTTTACTATAATGTTAATCAGTGTTGTGTTTGTCTTATTACGCCACCGATGATTTTCATTTTTTTTTTTTTTAAGTCTGATTATGTTTTCCCAATACGAGCTACCAAATTTCGTTATATGATGACTGGTGAAGCTATCACCATCCTGGTTTTCTTGTCACGTTATATTGAGCTTGATGAAGTTATCATCATTCTTGTTGTCTTGTGGTATTATGTTGATTAAGATAAAGCATTCATGGGTTTTCCTGTCTTGTTACGTTATGCTGAGCTTGATGAAGCTGTCATTACCTTACTTGTCTTGTTTCGTTATGCTGAGCTTGAAGCTATCATTACCCTGCCTGTCTTGTTACGTTATGCTGAACTTGATGAAGCTGTCTTGACCTTGATTGTCTTGTTACGTTATGCTGAGCTTGATGAAGCTGTCATTACCTTGCTTGTCTTGTTACGTTATGCTGAGCTTGATGAAGCTGTCATTATCCTACTTGTCTTGCTACATTAAACTCACTTTCCTCAGACCACGGCGAGTCTCGCCTTCCTTCTCATGACCTTCTAATCATTGTAAATTTTGTTTTTTACTGTTTCTAGTTCATAAATTTACACTTTCATAATACCTTTGATTACCTGTGATTAAAAGAGCTCATGCATGCCCGAGGGCCCCATATTCAATTTTTATTCATAAATTTTGAAAATTCCTGAAAGTCGTAGTGTTACAGCCTAGTTGATCTTTTTTCCAAATATCTTCGTAATTTGGAATTGTAGTTTATTATTCTTGTTGATGTGACAAAAATCATCCATACTTTTTTTTCTTTATTTTAATTTTAAAATCTCCCATATAATATCTAACATTTTCTTTCTGTCTGTGAGATAGTGACCTTAATATTCCTTCTGTTTTTTAAATTTATATTTGAATTCTGGCATCTAATGAGTTGCATTTCTCTGAGCATTTAATGTTTGTTCTCTATATTTTATTTTCGGTGCAGACACTTTATTTCAGTTGCATATTTAATTTTTGGACCAGCGTGTGTTGTAATTTACTACATCACCATCTATATATCTGGCAATTTTATGCTTCCCATAACAGATTCTGTCATTACTGCGTTGTGGTCTACTGGTACCAATATTTGCAATGAAGCCAATTTAGACCTTTGTGTGTATTTTATATTTAATGATTTTCCTCATTTTCTCATTTTCCTGTCTAGAAAACAAGCTTCAGCATTCACGAAGCCTAGCTGTCACACAAGCTTAAAACAAAACTGCTATCTTTATGGGGACTCCATTGCACGAGCTGAGGCTTTCATGTTGCTTCTCTATTATATAAGCTGCAGTTATCGTAGGGGCTGTTTAACCTGTTTATTCATACTTCATAAGGATTGTCTATCACAAAGAAACGCATTTTCATTAGCCCTAGCTAAACGCTTAATTTATCCTACATGTCCTCATTTCAAACCTCATTCCTACTGTCGATACCCAAAATAGTAAGCTAACATTCTGATAGCTGAGGAAGTGAATATGATTCCGACAAACTCACTAACTGGAAACCTTTATTGAAACAACGTTTCGCTTGGATATCAACTTTTTTCAAATCGATGATTTCAGAAACCTCGGCCTCTAAAGCGAAATGTTGTCACAGTAGTCTCACGACACTGAACGTGGGTCTCTTGACTTCGAGCCGAGGCAATACGATTGAGCAATGAACCAATGATTCTGGCTTTCTTACCATTTCTCTCTCCCTCCCCACTTAATAAAGGTTCAGAGGTAACTACGAAGTCGTCTTTTTATTTTCAGTCTGTGGGTTTGTTGCGGGTTGTTTCAGCCACGACAATGAGACTTCCATTATTTTATTTAGTTTATAAAAGTATTCTAACAATTTAATTATATTAATGATATCTCGATTTTCAATCTTTCATTCTGTGAAGGACTAAACCCATGTGGGTCATTCAGCGCAAAGACTGGTGGAGGTATGATCAATCAACCAGTCATGCTACCCGACGAATGTAATGATATCTGAAAGCTTGTAAAAGTGCGCAATAATTTTCCATTATTTGTTTTGCCGGATTATAAGCATAATTAAACCTTGTGTTATTAAAATTAGTAGTTACAGCGTATTCATTCTGGTACCGAAAATATCAAATTGAAACGTATCTGCATTATTAAATATTTAAAACGCTGTTGTTGATTGTTGACTATAAATTGTAATCGAATAGATTGCAAATTACGTTTTATTAATTATGAATATTTAAATTGACGTGGGAAGAAAACCTATTTTTTACATCAATGAGAATATATAAAATATAAATGTGTAACTAAAAATAAAAAAAAAAGATTAAGTAAATTTATGAGTGAGAATTATGGAAAATCAAATGTTTTTTCGAGTTTAACACACTTGATGGAGTAACAAGCCATTAAGTAGGGCGGTCCGTAACGTGAGTACACTAGTAGGCATACACACCTGCCACATCTTTACTACTAATCTCTTAATTGTTAATTAATTAAATTGTAGAGCCTTATATTAAGTACACAAGTTAAACTAAGAATGTAAGTTAAGTAGCCTAGTATATACACTATCTTCCATTAGGAGTCCACACCTGACACGAAAGTGCCACCCTCTTGAGGTGAGAACAGCCTACCAGGGCCTATAACTGTTAATCTCTCACAACAGCCTACAAAGTGAGGACCCACGTCCTACCATCTGGCTAGTCATGGCATTAATAAATGGCTCATCACAGTTTATTTCGCGGGATTTCAGAAAATTCGTGACCTACACACTCCACATTCATGTTATCAGCTGAATGCGCATTTATGAAGGTAATAAGAAATTAATGCAGAGGAATCCGTCTATACACAGCTGAATATTTCTCTATCTGGACAGAGGTAAGAAATAAATCCTTTAGGGAACTTGGAAAGGCAGGTGTTTTTGGAGGATTTAATTAACGCTCTGACTGGGGAATTAGCTAATGTCAGGTCGCCAATCAAGATAGCACACAAGACAAGAGTAAAGAATAATAATTCGCAGTACCGTGGCTGAAACAATTATAGTAAAACTCACACTTAGGAAACGAACGTTTCGGGCCGTCCTGAAATATTGTCAAGGCACGACTGGGAGAGAAAAGTTGAAAAGGTCTACAAACAATACAGCAGAGGGCGGGGAGAATAATTAGGTGTGAGTAGGATATGTTCACATGTTTCTGTAATATTAATATTGAAAACTTATACTAAACTTGCATATAAAAAGTTAAATCATGTCAATGAAATTTATTTGTTGTTTGCATACTCTATAAATAATATTAAAACAACATTTATTAACGTATGAGAATGAGAAGCATAATACAGAACGGAGGAACGTATCTCATGATAAACAGTATAAAAATAAAGAAATAAGTTCGTAGGAGTGTAATTACAAACGAAAGTCTCGAGGCTTTTGTGAATTTATTTTGAAACTATATAAGAGTTTTAAAAACAAATAAAAGATGATTGAATGCAAAAGAAACTATGTGTGTCAATTTGCTCATGTATTAATAACGAAAAATAAACATTAATATACTAAGGGTCAGAAGCTGCAACTCTAGGTAAACTATTATTCATAATCAGTGGTCATCAATTTTTGAAAAGTTGTATGCTTCTTTAATGAAATTAGTTAATTCTTATGTATTTTCATGTCCTGAATCCAAATATCACCTTGAAAAATGCTTATTGGCTATACGTTAAAAGATACGAGATATGTAATGTTTGATTATTTTATTATAACGTACAATATGTGTCAGTATGTTTTAAACTCTAATCCGCACCTACTCTCTGCCTTCTTTTACTTGACGCTTATAGTGGGCTGAAGAATCATCTCTTGCCAATGTCCAACAATAGTCTGCAAGCATTCTTGTGCCCCATTTGCCCTGGTACCATTTTTCCATGGTTGAAATATCTTAGTGAAACCTTTCACCATGTTCGTCACTAACTGCCCCAAAGTTCGCTGGAAAAACGTCTAAATGAGAGTACAGATAGTGAATTTTAAGTGACATGTTGCATCCCATGTTTTTGTAAGCCTTGATGAGGTTTTCAACTAATTCTTCATAATTGCCTTCCCTTCTGTTTCCGAGAAATCCCTTCGCCACTAACCTGAATGCTTCCCAAGCAGCTTTCTCCTCCCCATGAATCAAATTCACCATCTTTAAGAAGCTCTCGAATCTGAGGGCCATTGAAGACTTCCCCTCTTTATCATAGCGTCGCTCAGTGAGGGGGAATTTTGATGTTAATTTCTTGAATCCCTTACCGGATTTGTCCATAGATTTTACAAAGTTTTTCATGAGCCCCAGTTTTATATGTAGTGGTGGTAGCAAAATTTTGTTTGGTTCAATGAGAAGTGGATGTTGAACATTTTTCATCCCAGGCACCAATGACTGACGAGGTGGCCAGTCTCTCCTGATGTAGTGGGAATCTCTTTCACAGCTGTCCCATTCATATAGAAAGCAGCAGTAGTTGGCGTATTATAAGTGTAAAAAGTGCTTGGCTAAGAAAATCACCTACCTAACACTTCAAAATATAAACTTGCACATCACAACCACCTGCTATGTCTACTGGAACAATAATGAAGGTCAGTGAGACTGTGAGTGTGGTAAGAAACACACTGTCTCAAGCCTGTTGGAACCTGTTTTGACACGTAGGTGTATAATGAAAAGTAGAGCTAACAAACAATTTTAACCATGATATTCATTATCAGTGACATAAAATTAGTTGGAAATTGCTACTCTGGTCTCGGAAGCATTTTGGGTGTTAACTAGTGTATAATTAATCATATTTTGGGTTCAGTGATGTATTCATGGTCAATATCTTAATGAAAATTAAACATGCTGCGCATTTGAGGTTAAATTAAGGCTTAATTATTACTGATGGCTAGTTATGACATAAAATATTGTCCTGAAATATTGCTTTTCGCAGGAAAAGTTGGTAGATGGATCTATAATTTCCTAACAAATAGAACACAAAGAGTAGTAGTCAACAGAGTAAAGTCTGAGGTGGCTACGGTGAAAAACTCGCTTCCACAAGGCACAGAGTACTCGCTACCATCTTGTTCCTCATCCTCATATCGGACACAGACAGGGATATAAGCCACAGCACCGTGTCTTCCTTTGCAGATGACACCCGAATTTGCATAACAGTGTCCTCCATTGAAGACACTGAAAGACTCCAGGCGGACATCAACCAAATTTTTAAATGGGCTGCAAAAAACAATATGAAGTTCAATGATGAGAAATTTCAATTACTCCTATATGGAAAACGTGAGGAAATTAAAACTTCATCGGAATGTAAAACAAATTCCAACCACACAATAGAGCATAAAATAATGTCAAAGACCTGGGAGTGATCATGTCAGAGGATCATAATATTGTATCAATCGCATCTGTTAAAATGACAGGATGGATAATGAGAATTTTCAAAACCAGGGATGCCAAGCCATGATGACACTCTTCAGGTCACTTATTCTATATAGGCTGGAATACTGCTGCACAGTAACAGCAGCTTTCAAGGCAGGTGAAATAGCTGACCTAGAAAATGTAGAGAACCTTCACGGAACACATAACTGCGATAAAACACCACAACTACTGGGAACGCTTCAAGGTCCTCAACCTGTACTCCCTAGAACGCAGGCGGGAGAGATACATGATTATATACACTTGGAAAATCCTAGAGGGACTAGTACCAAACTTACAGATAAAAATCACTCACTACGAAAGCAAAAGACTCGGCAGATGATGCAACATCCCCCTAATGAAAAGCAGGTGTGTCGCTAGCACGATAAGAGACAACACAATAAGTGTCAGGGGCCCAAGACTGTTCAACTGCCTCCCAGCATACATAAGGAGGATTACCATTAGACCCCTGGCTGTCTTCAAGCAGGCACTGGACAGGCACCTAAAGTCAGTACCTGACGACCCGGGCTCTGGTTCGTGCGTTTGATTGCGTTGATTAGACCCTGATCCACCATGAGGCCTGGTCACAGACCGGGCCGCGGGGGCGTTGACCCCCGGAACTCTCTCCAGGTATACTCCAGGTATATGCATGTTTAACTTTTATTTTTTTTCGAAATTTCATATTTTGATTAACATTTGACTACTAATCAGAAAAGGAACTGAAATGGTATGGAAATTCCGAAAAATGTTGAGGGATACTTAAATGAAATGGGCACCTTCATTAATGAAAACGTTTCGGCCACAGAGTAGGATTTATCAAGTTAACGACTTGATAAATCCCTTTATATAGGTGTTACGTTCTCTTAATGCAGGTATCCACTGATGTGTTATTAATTTCAGTAAATATAATACATAAACAATTGTTCGAGCTATATATTATTAACAGAAATTAGGACTTATTTAATATTAGTACGTCTAACAGTTACTAACATTCCTAACCAGGACCTTTATGAATCGTGTAAATAAAAATTAAACAAAACGTGATTACGTTCATTGAGAATCTTCACGTTGTTTATCTGCCTGGTGGTCAGCAGGTAAGTAGGCAACAAAATTAGGAAACTGTATGATCTAACGTGCTTAGCTCCAAACATAATGCTTAATGTTTGGGTAGAGACACCCTACGAGATGTCTCCGCTGACACTTTTCTCAATGTCAGGTGTTATGTTGTAATAGATCACCCTCCTGTTAGTCAAATAATGATTGGTGGGATCAGTAACAGTCATGTAAGCAGAGTACTTGTGAAGATGACAACTTTCTAGACCTCTCGTGTGAAGATGCAATTGATTAACCCATAATCAAAATATAATGTATAAGTTGTAATTAGATATAAAACCGTTATATTAAATGTAAAGGTGTAAGATTGGCTCAAAGAGGGACATAATTTAATTTTAAGTGCGCAAGAATTCTGTGAAAGTGAGGCAGAGAGAGTAGCCTCGAATTATATTACTCATAAAAGTGTTACCCAGCTCATGAAATTTACCTGGGAAATGGTAAAAGCAGCGTCTGTTGTCAGGAGGAGAAAGACGATGAAATAGATAGCAAAGAACAATTATGTAGACTGTAGAAACGAGTATAGGTGTAATCTATTAGGAGGAGGATTTGTGAATGTTGTATTTCATGAATAAAATATAATACCGACAGGTAGATAAATAACACATGTGCAACACCTCAGTACCTTTATTATCGAAGCGATTCGCCTGCGGAGAAGTTATTGATATTATGGTGACATTCGAAGAGGTGGAAAGCCTATGAGGTGTTCAGCCCCTCAGCTTTGATAGAAGTGGTGAATTAATTTAGAAGTGTTCACTCCCTCAGCCTTGATAGAAGTTTATTGGTCATACCAAATTCTAGATAATAAAAACAATTGTTCAGTTTAAATCCACAATCTACAATCCACAGTCTGATCAAAACAATTATATTAGCATATGATAGAATAATGAGTTCCGTTCATTCATGACAGCAAGAGATACTCCATCAGACCTCAAGTAAACAAAGCTGCAGTATTATATCTAACAAGCAGAACTCTTCCTTTGCTGAAAATGTGAGGTCAGTCATGAGAGACGTGCTTAAGTTATTTCTCTTGATCCAGCGATTCCTACTTTATTAAATATATTATTAAAATGTAAAAATTTTATCTACAAAGCCTAAGCTGATAAATTAGACACATGTGCAACTCTTGGGTATCTTTAATGAGGAAACGTTTCGCCACACAGTGGCTTCATCAGTCCATACAAAGGAGAATCTTGAAGAACAGGAGGAGAATGAGGTAATCAGTCCCTCAACCTTGAGTCGATGTGGTCAGTCCATCAATCTTGAATAGAATACGGCATACGTGCGGAGAAGCTTATAAACCGTTGGTAGGAGAGGTGCAGCAGTCATAGGTGGTGTCACATTTGTTCAGTGTTGAAGTAGGTCGTGCCCAAGAATTAGGCAAGCGAAGAATTCCCAAGTATTAAGATCCCAAGAAGTTGCAGTGTCTGACAGGTTTGTAGATGAATGGCTCAGAGAACCGACATGTTGATAAATTAGACACATGTGCAACTCTTGGGTATCTTTATTGAGGAAACGTTTCGCCACACAGTGGCTTTGTATGGACTGATGAAGCCACTGTGTGGCGAAACGTTTCCTCAATAAAGATACCCAAGAGTTGCACATGTGTCTAATTTATCAACATGTCGGTTCTCTGAGCCATTCATCTACAAAGCCTAAGCTAACTAGTTACCAACCTCTCCATGAGGATACGTAAAGTGCTGATGATCGAAGCATTTCATTAGAGTCATATTCAAGTTATTTTCCCGAAAATAATAGCACACTTCATGAAACAGAAATATAGCGCCTACACTAACAGTAATCCCAGTCTTCTTCTAAGTAGAATGCACTAATGCTGAAAAGCCCACAAGAAGGATTTGTCATGTTTTTACATATAAAATCCAGGACTAATTTAAATGAAACTGACCAAAGGGCACCGGCACATGTAGATCGGGAGACGCGTTATTAAGTTCTAATACAACACCTAGGAGGCAGAAAAAAATCAGGCAAACATTTAATGGTACCCATTTTCTGTTTGCCTCGGGAATACTCGTGTTTTGTTGTTTTGCTTCCCACTTAGCTGGGATTCAAACATACTGGGTTCAAACCCCTCAGGTCTGCAACGGAAAACAATGATCGTAATATACAATCCGTTGTCGTGCCTTAGCAGTACAACGATGCTCATGATGCGTACAGCTACATGACCTTCACACCTACTACAACTAATCCATCCCTTTGGGTAGGACCTTCTTCCACTGGGGAATCCCGCCTACCAATGACAGTGCCCTCGTCTGCTACCCGTTCCTATCTACTGACGCCTATATAAGCGCCAGCCTTCTTGCCTGTGCGCCAGAATGATATACACATGACACAGACACAGAGTCTCCCTACGATCCCCGTTGGGGAGGGGAACCTTTACCAGCGTTGTCTTCGCCTTGACTTGCACGATGAGCTACGCAAATCGTGTCAAGATCAAGCCAAACAGTGGTAGTGTTGATGACTCGATAAAGCTTGCTCTTGCAACTGTCGTTCAGGGAGCATTGCATGTGAAATTCAACGCTATTCTGTCACTCAAAGAAGCTTTCATTGTCGTGTGTCACGATGATGCTGAAGCAGAGAAGATACTACAGAAGCCACCACTACTCTTACTGCTCAAGGATTTATTGTTATATCCTCTCCTGCTCTCAGGGCAAGGAAATCAGTATTCCTGAAAAAAACTTGACAAGATTCTGACTTCTCTACCTATTGTTGAACTCAAAACATCTATTGAAACTCAAAATACTTGGGCTACTGTCGACAGCATCACTAAAAAGTCCCGAATGCAACGTCTATGCTCAAGGTCACCTTTACCGACGTGAACATGGCTGCCACTGCTCTGAACGAAGGTCTTGCTGTTTACTACTACTACATCAGTCCCACCTACATAGAAGCAGAGAGATACCACTACATCCAACATTGCTGGAACTGTTATTCTTATCTTCACACCACCAAAGCATGTCCAGTAAAAGACAAGAAGTTGTGCACTACATGTGGTAGTGAGGGACACACCTTCAGTTCCTGTACCGCTGCTGCTCCAACACAACCAGCGTGTTTAAACTGCAAAAGTAATGATCACTATACACTGGCAGCAAAATGTCCTACTAGAAATTATATTATGAAGAAAGCACAAGATACAGCAAAGAAAAAACCTACTAACAACACACCAACGTTTGCCGCAATTGCAAAGTTACAAGCAGACATACAAAATTACTTCAAGCATCTACTCAGCCCGCCTCCACCACCACCACCATCACTCCTCCAACATGTGACGTAACGAAGTTCCACTATTGTCTACTATACGCTCACATGCAAAACATGGCTGTACCTGGATCCTTTAACTCTACCGTCAACGAGTTATTTGCATTAAATAACATGCCATAATTTACATTTCCAGCATCTCCACCTTCTGAAGAAATTCTCAAATTCACCAAGGACTTAATCACCAACTCTGCGGCAGAAGCTCCATCACCACCACCAACTAGTGACGTCACTCAAACAACGTCCAATGAGAAGCCTCCACCGCCACCACTCCTCACTGAATCCAACCAATCAGAAGCCTTGCCACCTGAAACATCTTCTAATTCGTCTACTGAAGTTGACAGCGTATCTTCACTTCCACCTTCAACACCTCTTGAAACTGACCAATCAACGACTTCACTTGCTCCTTATTCTAAGGATGAACGAATTTATAATACGTTACGTGGATTCTCTTTCTACACTACTCCTGATTATCCTAAAGAAATGGATGCACAGACATTGATCCCCCTCCTCCAGAGAGACGAAGTCAAGTACGTCTGTAGTCCATCACGTTTTCTCTTCCTTAGAGAACTCATCAATTTTCTTAATTCTCCAAAGGTCGACCAAGTCCGCAAATTCAGAATCAGGCACATGCCAGTACCGAAGTTCAAGACTCTTTCTAATGGGACAGTAGCTTAACACACCTCAAGCTGACCACCACCATTACAACTCAACCTGCTTGCTGCCTTCAGATACTCCCAGCTCCTGCCGCCGCCTTCATCATTCTCTCCTAAGCAAGTACCGACACCATTCAAGCCTCTCCATCTACGTCTCCAGTCAGTACTTTGTACCACATGTCCCAAAGTGGTTGGGCCACTTGTCTTGTTTCCTCCTCTTCCCATCCTTTTCCAGTTATTTCCATTCTTCCTTATCCTTCTTCCTTCCCATCTCACGACAGCTCTCGTCGTCCACTTCGATTCGATTCGACTGCGCCAGAATCTCTACAACCACGGTGCTCTTCACACCTACTGCAAGGCTGAGGGACTGATTACCTCATCTTTTGTATATGATTCTACTGTCTTCTAATTAAGTCTTAGAATCTGTACTAATAAAGCCACTGGATGGCGAAACGTCTACAATGCAGATAAGCAATGTTGCACATGTCTCTTAACTTTCATTTTGTCGGTAATGTATACCTTTCTTTCATATTAGGCAAAGCCTAATGTGCAAGAGTTCGTGATGACGTGTAACTGGTTACTGAGTAAGACGTATATGCAACGTTTGGTTTCTTTATTGTTGAAACTTTTCGCTTAAGCGGTAGGCTTTTTTTAGTCAAGTACAGATAATGGATTGTAGACAGCATTCGTGGTAGCAGTTTTAATGATGCAGCACCCATGGTAGCAGCTTTATTGATGCAGCATCCATGGTAGCAGTTTTAATGATGCAGCACCCATGGTAGCAGCTTTATTGATGCAGCATCCATGGTAGCAGTTTTAATGATGCAGCACCCATGGTAGCAGCTTTATTGATGCAGCATCCATGGTGGCAACTGTGATGTAGCATCCATGGTAGCAGTTTTGATGATGTAGCATCCATGGTAGCAGTTTTGATGATGCAGCATCCATTGTGGCAGTTGTGATGATGCAGCATCCATTGTGGCAGTTGTGATGATGCAGCATCCATTGTGGCAGTTGTGATGATGCAGCATCCATTGTGGCAGTTGTGATGATGCAGCATCCATTGTGGCAGTTATGATGATGCAGCATCCATGGTAGGAGCTTTAATAATCTAGAATCCATGGTGGCAGCTGTATTGATGCAGCATTCATGGTGGCAGCTGTGATGATGCAGCATCCATGATGGCAGCTACAACGATGCAGCCTTCATAGTGGTAGCTGTGATGACGCAGCATCCATTGTGGCAGCTGTGGTGATGCAGCATCCCTGTTAATGCATAGTGCAAATGTTTATTTCGGGCAATATTTTTGTTTGTAAGTCAGTCAGATCCGTTATTGTTCATGTGCATGTTTAATATTTTCATTCATTACGTCTTTGTCTTCCGTTTCTCCTGAGTGTCTTTACAGAATAATCTTTCATATAGTCTTCATGGCTTAAGTTATCTGCAGATTTCCCTACCAACATGTACAGATTCTTCTCTAACCTTCCCATCCTTTTGTCCCTTCATTCCTTGTTCAGCTGCACTGCTTCTTTGTATTGTACTGCAGTCATTCTCCTGAGGCTACGCTTTCTAGCCTAGGTTAGGTTAGGTTTCGCTCTTCGCTGCTATCTTGTTCTACCATTTCCCTTTATTTTCCTGTGCTATCTTTCTCCGATATCTGTATCTGCCTCTGCCATTTACCTTTGCTAATTTCCTCTCCCACTGTTGTCATCCCTTCCCATCAACCTAATTTCACTTCCTCTCATTGACTCCTCTATGTATATAAGCCTATTATTGTCTTTTAAGTACATTCTGTCGACTTTTCCAGCTACTTTACCCTGCTGTTAGGACGGTTGGGATTGCTTTGCACATATCACAAGTGATATATATATATATATATATATATTATATATATATATATATATATATATATATATATATATATATATATATATATATATATAATATATATATTCATGTTTGTGTTTTCTGTAAATGTATTCTGTCTATTAATAAATTTTCCCATAGAATATAAAATATAGGGGCGGTAGGAGAAGAAAATATTCAAACAGCTCCAGGGAGAACCTAGAGTTTTCCCTGAGGTATATATATATATATATATATATATATATATATATATATATATATATATATATATATAATATATATATATATATATATATATATATATATATATATATATATATATATATATATATATATATATATATATATATATATATATATATATATATATATATATATATATATATGCCGTGCCGAATATGTAAAACTGGTCAATTAGCAAGAACTCATTTAAAATTAAGTCTTTTCTGAAATTTTCTCTTATACGTTTCAAGATATAATTTTTCCATTAATGCTAATGTAAAATTTTTGAAATTTGCACCAAAAGAATCCTAGAAAACTTACCTAACCTTATTATAACAAGAGCAATTTATTTTAGGCTAACCCCACTAAATATATTTTAAATACGTTTACAATAATTTAGTACTAAACAAACAAAATCAAATATATATTTTTCGTAAGGTTCAGAATGATTTTGGCGAAATTATTGCATACACAAATTTTCACTTATCCTATATGGCAAGATTAGCGTTGCTATTTAAGCCAAGATCGCAAGTTCTGCCTATTCGGCACGACATATATATATATATATATATATATATATATATATATATATATTATATATATATATATATATATATATATATATATATATATATATATATATATATATAATATATATATGATCCCAGGGCAGCTAGTTTTCTGTTCCAGCGGCTCAGTGCGGCTGTTCAAAGGGGTAATGCCTGCTGTATTTTGGGCACACGCCCCAGCTCTGAGGAGCTGGATGAGATTTTCGTCTTATAATCGGTGATACACACGTAACAACATGTACCGTATATGCCACCTTTATATCAACAATGTATCTCTTAAATCTTCTGTACCATATTATGTAATAATATATATATATATATATAATATATATATATATATATATATATATATATATATATATATATATATATATATATATATATATATATATATATATATGTCGTGCCGAATATGTAAAACTGGTCAATTAGCAAGAAGTCATTTAAAATTAAGTCCTTTCTAAAATTTTCTCTTATGCCTTTAAAGATATATTTTTTCATTAATGTTTTTTTTTTTTTTTTTTTTTTCGCCGGTACTCTCCCGGCCCGGGTCTTTTCCAAGTAGTGGTGACCCCGCCTTGGCTCCCTATCTGGGGAGTGTATCGAGACTTAAGTCTCCCATGGGAGGAGGTACAAGTACCTCCTCATCTTTGGGACCAACTGTCCCCAGGCCTAGCCACATTCCCCGCCCTCACGGGGCTCGTAGGGAGAAGCTAGGCCTCTGGTCTGCCATCTGCCCCGCCCTAAAAGGGCTCGTGGGGATGGCAGTCTTATGAGCTGCAGATGGTAGCAAGCTCAGGCTTTTTTCATTAATGTTAATGTAAAAATTTTTAATTTTGCACCTAAAGAATCTTAGAAAACTTACCTAACCTTATTTTAACAAGAACAATTTATTTTAGCCTAACCCAACTAAATATATTTTAGATTTCTTTGCAATAATTTAATACTAAACAAACACGCTTGTCTTATATGGCAAGATGAGGGTTGCTATTTAAGCCAAGATCGCAATTTCTGCCTATTCGGCACGACAAATATATATATATTTTTATAATATATAATATATTATATAAAATATTATATATATATATATATAATTAATATATTTATAAAAATTTATTTATATATTTTTAAAATTATATATATATATAATAATATATATTTATAATATATAATATATATATATAATATTTTTATAATTTGGTGTTTGTGTGTGTTGTGTGTGTGTGTGTTTTTGATAAATTTGGTACTCACCTAGTTGTTACCTAATTGAATTGAGGGGTTGATCCAACCCCCGGGCCCCCGCCTTTCACGGGCGCTACTAGGTCATCCCCCTAAACCGTGAGCTTTATCATACCTCGCTTAAAGAATGTATGGATCCTGTTTCGAAAAAATCGTTTCCCAAAACAAATCCATTTCCCTGATACTCGTGGTGAAAAATACTTCCTAACACCCCTGTTTCATCTGTGTCTTAAACTTCCAACTGTGCCCCTTTTTGCTGTGTCCATCTCTGGAACACCTTTGTCTTTGTTCCCCTTGTCAATCCTCTCGATTTTGTCTGTTATCTGCCCCCCCCTATCTGCCTTCCCTCCAGTTCGTCGGTTGATTTTCCCTTAACCTCTCCTCGTAGGACTACCTTTACTCTGGAACTGTTTTGTTGAAAACCCTTTTGCACTTTTTTAGTTTCTTTACGTCTTGGCAGGTTGGGTTCCAAACTGGTCCCCGCTACCCAAAGGGGTCTAACGTACACTTTTGTACAGGTCCTGAACGATTCCTTTTTAAAGAGTCGGAATGCTTTTTAGGTTGATTGCGCCCATATGCTGCGCCTTTTTTTTGGTTTATGTCCCTTGGAGATGTGCCTGTGTTTATATTTTACCCCAAGATTTTTTTCCCTTTGAGTGAGGTTTGTAGTCTCGGGCCCCCCTGCTTCTCGTCTGGGGTCTTCTTTGCCCTTCCCCAATCTTCATGACTTTGCACTTGGTGGGGTTGAACTCCAGGAGCCAATTGCTGGACCAGGTCGTGCGTGTGTGTGTGTATATTAAGTTCTTTCTTTTTTTATTTATGTTTTTAAACGTGAAGGATACTATGATTGTACTTTTCCCTGCCTTTTCAGTGGAGTCATGTGTTTAACCATTGTGGCAGCCTGTTCCCAGTACTCCCGCTGACAGCCTTTCTTCATTGTTCTTGTTCAGTGGCAGCCTCTTTCAAGTGTTATTGTATTCCTCTACTGTATCAACCTGTCCCTAATTTTTTAGTGTTCCACCACTAAAAAACCCTTTTTCCCACTATTCCAACACTGTGGTAACGTCTTATCAGTTTACTCGTGTTCTACCACCGTGGTATCCTTTCAACAGCATTAACAACATTGTCGTATGTTTCATGATGTTCCACCACTGTAGCAGTTTCACCACAGTATTTCACCATAATAGAAGCCACACCCCAGTGCTCAAGGACTGTGGCAGCGTCTACAGTGTTCTGCCACTGTTACGGTTTCCTACAGTGTTCTGCCACTGTTACAGTCTCTACAGTGTTCCACCCCAGTGGCAGGCAGAGTCGTCAGTATGAACTGTATTTGTGGCAGCTTCACCATATTGTTTCACCTTTTGGCAGCGTCACCACTCACCAACTCTTATTTGGCTCGACACTAGCCTATCTAATTTCCGTTTGTGGGTTCGAATGACAGCAGCGGGTCGCCCATATCACTCACTTTGCAGGACTTCCGCAACAGACACCCGAGCCACCCATTTTTATCACTGTCTCTATGGGAAAACAGCAAGCATTCGTATGCCATGTTTGGTCACTCAATGTTACGAGAGGTATTGCGTGGGGTGGTGTGTGTTTTACTGTGTGTCAAAATTTCTTGTGTGGTGGGGGATATTGGGCGAAAGAAATTTTAGTTTTGTTGTGAGTGGAAAAGTGTAATGTATTGTAAAGTGTACATTGGAATGTGGATGAGAGCTATTTTGTGGTGAGTGAAAATGAGATAAAGATCAAAGGATGTTCTGTATCAACAGATACATGAAATAGTTTACATAACAGACAAGTTGAAGTCAACATTTTTGTTCATTCTTCAAAATTTTCTGTTTTCTAAAGCATTTATATCACATCTCTCAGACACAGCAACATCTTGGGATCTTGTTAAAGGAAATTCTTCAGCTCTTGCCTAACCAATAGGCACGACATACTTAAACTAGGGGGTTTTTTTCCCCTCTGCTAATGCTCCCTTTTTACCGCTAGAAATATAAGCACTTTTTGGGGATAGCTAATTTTCTAATATGATGGACTGCACATCGACTCCAGGATGTGGGACTAATACCTCAAACTCCTCGTCTTCCACTGTTCTTCTCTGTAATGGGTTGAAGCCACTGGGGGGAACATTTTTCCCTAGTAAGGATGCCGAATATTTTATAATCACGTGTGTTTCTCATCCCCCGAAACAGTACCTCTGCCCCCATCACCATAGCAACCAAGAGTTTTCCCCACTTCTGGGCTAAATTGCACTGCAATGCCAGTCTTTCCCTCTCACTTTGTTACACTGTTTTCTGCGACTGGCCCGGGGTCGAATCACCCATCCCTACCACCTCGTAAGTAGTCCCCCCAAAATTCCCAGATGCCCCAAGTCAGCTCGGCCTGAAGTTTCAGATATCAGGGGCACAGTATACTGGACATGTCACCCCCCGATCGGCACTAAGTGGGCCCTGGACTATGGATAACAAAAAGTTCGTGGATGATAATTATATGCATCCACGAACAGGAAAATTGAATGTGGTAAGGCTTTCGTGTTTGCAATCAACAATCTTAGGAGTTGCAATGATGCAAGAAAGGAGTGAAGTCCCAAACAAACACGTTTTATAGCGCTTTTTTTAGAATAGGGGAAAGGGGGAAAGCAGTAGAGGATTAAATGCCAGGAAAGCCAACCGTGCCCAGTGCCGTGCCTGGTGCCCGGGGCCTGGAAGGTTGATTTCTTTTAAGGATCAAAAACATCATGACGCTCTAGTCCCTGGGACCACAATTCTCAAGAATGATGCCTCCCAAGCAGGTGTTGTACTCTCATCCGAGACATAGGGGTGGGGCAGCCCCGGGGCTTATTTCATTTACCTCTGTTTGGTGTACTAACCCAACGAGCAGTTTTTTATTATTTACCCACGAAAAGAATGGTGTGATCAATAAAAACACTGCACAGCGAAAGGGGTCGAACCCATGTGCTTTTGTGGAGAAATTTTCTCAGGAGGGGGGTTCAGCCCCCTTCAGCCCCCTTCACCCTTTCAGCCGAGGGCCACTCAGAAAAGGGGCGAGCGTCTTGTTTTTGCTAATGAGTAATTGATCACAGATGTAGCCACGTAGTCAAGTCCTCTGCCCTTGCAGGGGGTTGCAACGTGTATTTTTATAAGAGACAGTCTCCTTACTTACAGGACAATTAAGGAAAATCCTGCTCCCACTTTATTACCCTATAAAATAGTGTAATTGTTTTCTTGCTTAAACACAAAAAAAACATTTTGCTTTTCTTCCGAGGAGGTGACAAGGATGCAAAGGTACTAGGTCAGCGTTTTTTTTTTTTTGTGCTGGGGGCGTGAGGCATGGAGCACGGTGGCGTCTGGAAAAACTATCTTTGACCCTACTACGAGTGACATGCCCGCCAGGATAACCAACAAAGAACACGATCTGTGCGTTAGTGTGGAAAAAGTGCCCTCCCCCAAAACACGAAAAACCCTTTAAGGGGGTTTGTGATAAGCTTTCTCTTGTGAAACTTTGTGAAAAATAAAGACAAATCTTGGGGAACATAGTGTACCAGGTGCTTTTTCCTAGACAATGGAAGACGAAAACACCCCAAGGGACATTTCCCGCTTCTATAAAGTCACCGTTTCTGTCAAAAGGGGGTTGAGAAACACCATAGCTCACGTTAAAAAGACAAGGTATTTTAACAATTTCTTGTAAAATCGGGGGATTGCGAAATTTTTGGTCAAAAGGGGGATTTTTTTAATCAACCAAATTAATGGCATTTAATTTTTGGGGATTTTTGGTCCAAAAAAAGTAAGAAATTTCGCCCGCCCACATCGAATGAAATACTGACATAACACCCCCTAGGGGTAATTTATACTTAAAAAATTGTATCTCTTGACACCCCAAATGTTGGGGATGGTTTCCCGCTTTTTAGCCCTTTCGTCGGCGGGGCGGCTGTGTAGATAAATTTGTGTCTTTTATCAGCTAATGTTAAATTATATAAAAGTTAAAATAAACCCACAGGGAAAACCAAAATTTCAACGAGTTTTGGTCGTCTCAAAACCGGAAAAAGGGCCCCACCTGGGCCCAAAATATTTTTGTACTATCGTGTAAAAATTTTAAACCTAGGGACCCAAGGTTCTTTAAAAAAAGCTTTTTAAAAAACTAGGTTTAAAAATAAATCAGTATAAATGAGTCCCCCAGATCAATAAAAAGAGAAAGGGCCAGCCAAAAAAAACGGGCGCTCACCCAGCGTTCCCCCAAAGAAAAGGGCGCCCCACCCAGGGGAAACCCCAAAGAAAACGGGAGCTGGGTGACTCACCCACATCCTGAAACCCCCACTGCTCCAATTGGAAAAATGTGTTTAAAAACAACACCACCAAGTGAGGGTTGTTTGTCTGATTTTAATATATACACTTAGTTTTAAAGGGTTTATAGCAAAATTAAGAGACAAGATTGTGTTAAAGTTTTTTTCCCTTATATTTTTAACCTTTTTATTTTAAAAGGAACGATATAAATTGAAAGCTTTTTCAAATAAAATATTAACATAAAAATTTATATATGGGGTTAAGTAATATTCCCTTGTGATTACAGTTATACATGACTTTTTATAGGTATAGTGAATGAAGTGTATAAAAACGTTATATACGATTAATAAACAGGGAAAAAGGCTAAAACCCCAACCCAAAACTCAAAAAGCCATAAACCCCAGAACCATGTCCCCTTTGTACCCTTCGGGTCATTGACCCTGGGGTTTTAAGCTTAGTGGGGTCATAGTGCCCCTGACTCATTTTTGCTGATTTAAACCATAAAAAAAAACTCAGTTTGTCTATAGCAGTACAGTTTTTTAATAAACACTCTAAGTGTGTGTTAGAATTTTCAGAAATTCCAATTAAAATGGTTGTTTAAAAAATCAGTTTAAGTCTTTACAACAAAGTTTAAACACAATTAGAAAATCTAAATTTGTCTGTCAAGTTTAACTCAAGATACAAACAAAGATTTTGATGATTTGAGGTAAAGGGTTTAAATTTAATTTACACAACGCCCTGGAAATAATTAATTCAACTATACACTTTAATGAAAAAAAATTTCTTGAATCAATCCACCCTGAGGATAAAATTTAAAAAAAATGTTTTGGATACTTTTAGTGATCAACAATTAAGGGGGGACAGGGGGTACGGGCTATCTGCCTTTAAAACCGGGTAAACGGACCACTATAACTAGTGGGAAAACCCCACCTTTTAAACCCCCTGTAACAAAAAACAAGTGTCCCATTCCCCAAGTTCCTACATTGTCATTACCTTTTTTCCCAAGGTCAAAATTTTTAAGAATTCATTAGGGGTTTTCAATCCATAGAAATTCACGAACTGGCATGATGAATTGCTAATTTTAATTTATTTTAAATTCTTGTAAAAGGGAAACCCAAATAAAACTAAATTAAGTCTTTTCCCGGTGGAAAAAAGGTAATTTTTCAAATAGCCTTACGTGTCTTGAACAGACAATTACTTCGTTTGCTGACAAGGTTTAAGAGTTAGACATCGGGTTTTTAAAAATAAAGTTTGAAGCCCCCAAAAACATTTTTTTTTCGACTTACAGGCATTTAAAATAACATGGGACAATAGTCCCCCGATCTCTAGTTTCTAAAAATGCCCCAAAGACAAGTAAATTGGTTTATCAGGGGTTATTGTACAAGATAATTTTCACCAAAACATTGAACGATTAAATTTTAAAGTTCAATAAACCCCTATTTCACTTGTGGGGAAATTAGCAAATGGTTTCCCAAAAAATTATTTTCTTCCTGAAAAGAAAACGAGACAAAGATGAAAAACCCACAAACCCGGGTGGATAATAAACCTTAAAATTTCCAGTATAAAAAGATTTTATCCCTACTCCCACAAAACCCAAAAAAGGGGAAAACCCCATATAGGCTTTTAAATTCAAGCGTGAATAAAAATAGACATTAAACAGGCCCTGTCATACTTAAACGACCCAAAAATGGGTACTTTGTGAGGGAAAAACACTTTGGGCACAGTATTGTGGGTCCAATACACATAAATTGGGGGCACGTAAACAACGTTTTCATCAGCTGAAAAATGCTCAAGTGTTTAGTTGAACACAAGGGAGGAAAATGCTCACTGAAGAATGTTTTAAATGAAAGGGGTTATGCATCATACCCCATTATCCCCAAATATTTTTTGCTGAACGGGCAGCAGACTTCCACAGCATCAGGAATCAACAAGAAACAGCTTTAAAATGTGAGAGATAATTTTTAAAGCAACGCTCTCCCGAAAGCTCGATTTTAAATTTTCAAATTTAAATTACAAAAAACCCCAATTTTCAAACCACTATTTGTCAAAGGCTCACAAAGGCCCTTTCTAAGAAGATCATGTTAAAGAAACTGAATAAAAAACCCTATGCCAAAAAAACATTTTAATATAGCGGGTTTTTTCCACAATTCTGGAAAAAGACTTGACCTAGCCAAACCCACTGTTGGTTGGGAAAACGGGAAAAAAGACAGTAGAACGCGGTAGTAGATGTTTTTGCCAAAGGGCTTTTTGAGTTTTCCAGGTTTTAAAAAAGAAACAGTTGCAGAAAACTGAAAGCAGCTAAGGTAAAGAAACCTGTCCTGACTACAGAGGGCCCAAAAATTTTACCCAATTTGTTTTAAATCTTTGGAAGTTTTTTTTAAAATCACTGTTTTGTGAAAAAATATAGTAAGTAAACATGAGTTAAATTGCTAAAAAACGGGCAGGAGGCCCACAGGTTTGTGGTCCCATTCCCCCCTCAAAGTGGGAAAAAGTGAGGTTGTTTTGGGGGAAAATCCCCCTAGTTACTAAAATAACCGTTTGATCATGAAACCAAAAGAAAAAATTATAATTACGGGAAGAAATAAATGAAGCAGTTGATAAGTTGGGGGTTTTTAAAAGGGGATAGGTATTAAATTTTAAAAAAACCCAAAAAGCCCACAAAAAGTCTCAACTTATAACCAAAAATTTGGCCCACTGTCAAATAAAAAATGGACAGTTTTGGGGTTAAAGGTTTTCCCATGGAAATTAAACCCACCACAATCTGCCTAGCAATTATCGCAGGGCTTTCGACAGATGAAGCACAAAAACATGACTCGGGAAGAACCCAGAGCTCTGACTGTCAATGAAAATATCATACAAGAACAGTTGGACAATAAATTCGCTGAGGAAATAGTCGAAGATAATTTTGAAAAACAAAGCCCCCTTTTCTCCCGCACCATGGAGTCAAAAAAGATTCTAAAACCACCCCAACTAGTGTTGTATATAAAAGCAGCGCACGGGGCAAAAAAAAGATTAGAAATTTCTTAATAAACTGCCCTGATGCCCGGGAAACCCTCATTTAACCCTGAGAACCCTTGGGAGACGTCTTATGAAATTTGCACAAACCCCATATGCCAAACACGGCTGATATTTCCAAGGGCTTTTTTTAAGGGAGTAAGACTCAAAAAAAATAGTAGAGTTTAATTTCAAACTTGTGGCCGGGAAAATCCACATGATCCTAAAAACCCTGTGAAAACTTATCGTTTAAAACCCGTAAAATTTGGGGAAAAAACCCATCCTCTCCATTTTTACTAGAACTACCCCAAAATCACTTTAAAAGAAATCTAAAAGTCCCTTCAAAGAAGTTTTAAAAAAGGAAAAGTTTTTTTTGGGGACAATCTTCAAGGAAATGGGGAATAAAAAGGAGGATTTGAAATCCTTATACGAGAACTAACAAGAGATGAAAAGAAGCAAATATGCCTCTAAGGATTTGGGGAAAACAAAATTTAAAGCAATTAAGGGAAATTATCAAAAAAAGATTTCCCTGGAAAAATGAAATTCCGATTGCAACAATATGCTGGGATTAAATTTGGGAAACACAGGGGAAAAACTCTGAGTCTCAAAAAAAGGGTAAACAATAAATCATGATACACTCACTAAAACGTAGTTTACTGTCAGAGGTATCACAATGTTTTTTTCCTCCCAGGACTCTTTTAAACCCAATTTTTCCATAAAAGGGAAAATGCTTAAAAAATGCATGGAAACTCAAAATTGGAAAGGGGGGAAAAACGTGCCCCTAGAAATGAGTCAAGCATGGGATGAAAAAATCCGGGATTTAAACAACTTTTATCAAATTTTTAAAATTTCCCCGACAAAAGGTCAAGAGGGAAACAAATACACATTTCCTTGTGTTCCCGTGATGGTCAACCAGAGGTTATGGGGGGCGGTTGCTTTCAAAGAGTAATGCTGAAGGAAGAAAACTAATTACTTTAAAGGCCAGGGTAGCCCCCCTTGAAGGTCAAACAGTAAAAACAATTGGGAAATGACAGCACCTATGTAGGGACAAAAAATTTGTGTCTATCTCAACAAAGTACTTGGGCCCCTCTCATTTTGAAAAAAAAAACCCTTTATCTGGAGGATAAGAGGCAGTTCTTTCCCTGGTTAAGAAAAAAAAGAGTTAAATTTTGGGCTATTTACGAACAGAGTACGAAATTAAAAAATGATGCAGGGAGAATTTTCTCTTTTTTTCACGTCTCTACCCAAAAAGAACCACTGACATGTTGTCAGTGGGGTTTCCCCCTCAAGAAATTTGTGGTTAAAAAAATTATGGCTCCACGGGCCCAACTGGCTCCCCTTTAAAGAAAATAACTGGGGGCCCCACAAAAAAACTCACATTATTTCCAGAAGAAACCCGCTGCTTGAACACAAACAGAAATAAATTGGTAAATAAATGCAGACACAACAGAAATAGTCATTGGATCAAATACTCATTTTGGGTAAACTATTAGGAGTTACAGCTCTTGTTTTTGAATTTTATTAAAGGAAAAAAAACCCGAAATTTTGAATGTCTTGAAACCCAATTTAAAAATTTTGGGTGGAAAAATAATACAGAAAGAAAGTTTTCCCCTACAGAATTAAATTTCTAGAAAACAAGATAAATTCCCCAAAGAAACCCGTTTTTGATCAATTCTTTTGGATTTATCCGACTCAGAAAAGATTTATAAGATTCGAGGAAGAATTTATAATTTTTTCACTACCAAAAAAGCCATAATCCAATATTGATCCCCAAGAATTCCCTTGGGTAACAAAACTGATTGTGCAAAACGCCCACAGTAAAAGTGTTTCCCCTGGGGGGGTTTGGGTGGGCAACTTTTTCATATCGACAATCCTATGGATACCCCAAGGTCCCACAAAGTTTTAAAAAAAAAAAAAAAGGACTGTAAATTTTTGTCGTCACTACGATATGCGGTTAAAGTCAGTATCCGGTCCACCTTTCCCTTTTCCCTTGAAAGAGTTTGTCATAACCTCCATTTGAGGTGGAGGGTAGATTTACGGACCAATAATTTTTAACCCAAAAACTTGACAAAGTTCCCATCAAGGGGTACATCTGTTTGTTTAAATTTTTGCTTTCAAATAAGCAGTACATCTAGAAGTAGCCCCCTGACATGTGCCCGAAACTTTTTATCAAATTTTTCATAAGGTTTGCGCCAGAAAAGGGGATTTCCCAACCCGATGATTTCAGATATTTCAACGAACCCTTTTTTTTGCAGGTTTCTGCTTATATAACCCAAAATCTTTTATCGCCCGAAGTACAAAAAAAATGCTGAAACAACGCAGATTTCGTTTGGGATAATTTTTCCCCCTAAATCTCCATGGGCCCCCGGGGGGATTTTTATGAAAGAAAAGATCGGGTTTTTAAAACGTTGTTTTAAAAAGGGAGACTTTCTCGTCAGAGAATAGACTTTTGAAGAATTCCGGGACAGTTTTTGATGAAAAAAAAATAGAGTTTAACAACAGACCTCCCAAAATTAAAGTTACCGATGATCTTTGGGCAAAATTTAAAAAAATGTTAAATCCATCTCCCTTTTTCCCCAAGGCAGAAAAGGCCCCGAACCCGTTTTTCCCATAATTTATAAAAATCATAGAGGATCCTCCTTTTTTCGAACCTGAGCAACTCAGACGTAAATTTCCCAAAAACCCCTTAAAAAAAATGAAATTTAATGTTTGGGGAGAAAATTTGGGGGAGAAAGGGGCAAACCACCTCATTGAGAGAAAAACTTTAAAGGAGCTGGTGTTCCAAAAACATAATTTTCCCTTTAAAAACCTGGTACATAGTGTTATTTGCAATGATGGTCCGAGGTCCCCCAAAGGCCACTTTTGGGAAAAAATTTTGAACCCAAAAATCCGATTGGGAAATGGAATGATCGGGGCAGTTTAAAGTTTTGGCAAAGGGGTTTTTGAATAACGGACAATAAAAAAAACAGTGCCGTTAGAGTTCACAGGTTTTAAAACAAAATTAGGATTCTCCAGAAACCACACAGACTAAAGCGTTTTAGAAAAGACAAGCAGCCGTGGTGGCGAGGAGAAAATTAAATTAATGGGTTTAAATGATGAATTTTACCTGCAGCGAACTCCGCCGCCCCCCCGGTGGAGGGAAAAAATTTTTCCAGGGGGGGGTTTTTATCCCCCCCCCCCCTTTAGGGCCCCCCTTTAAACCCTTTTAGCCTGAGGGGCCAATCCAAAAGGGGGGGAGCGTCTTGTTTTCTGCTAGAGTGAGTAATTGATTTACAGAAAGCTTGCCACGTAGTCCCAAAGGGGCCCCCTGCCCCCCTTGCCGGGGTGTTTTCAACCGGGATATTTTTAATTTTCGGAAGGGCAAAAAAAACCCCCCCCCCCCCCCCCAAAAAAACCCCCCCCCCCCCCCCCCCCCCCCCCCCCCCCCCCCCCCCCCCCCAAAAAATCTCTTACTTTTTTTTTTTTTGGGGGGGTTAAGGAAAATCCTGGGAACTTTTTACCTAAAAAAAATGACCCCTTTTTGCCAGGAAAAACAAAAAAATTTTTCTTTGCTTAGGGGGTGGGAAAAAGGTTCCCCCAAAAACACCGGGATAAACCCTAAAAAGGTTGGGTTCAGCTTTTCTTGGATTTCAAGGGGAACCCCAAAAAAAAAAAACAAAGAGGGAAACAAAGTGTTCCAAAAAGCCAAAAAGGTTTTTTTCCTAGGGAAAAAGGAAAAAAAACAAATTTTGGAAAATAAGGGACCCCTTTTCAAAAGGGGGGGCATCCAAACAAGGTTTAAAACCCATATCTGTCGAAGGTGTTTAGGGGCACCATAGCCCCCGTTACAAAAAAGCAAGGTAGTTACGAAAAACCCTTTTAGATCGGGGGGGGGTTTCGCCCCAAATTTTTGAGTCACAAAGGGGTTTTTTTTAAACCCCCCTATAAACGGGAGTTTAAGGGGTGGACTTTTTAGTCCAAACCCAAATAAGTATTTCGTCAGCCCTTATCGAAAGAAAAAAAGCTGACAAAAAACCCCCCCCCTAGGGGGGAATTTATACTTACAAATTGTATCTCTTGACAGCCCACTGTTTTTGATGGTTTGAAAAGCTTCTAACCTCGTTTTGCAGGGGGGGCTGTGTAGACCCATTTTCTGTCCCTTTTTTCAGCTTTAAATGTTTTAATTTTAAATAGTTAAAATAAACCCCGCAGGGAAAGGGCCCAAAATTTTCCCAAAAGCTTTGTCCACCCATGGGTGGGCGAAAGACACCCTGACGCTCTAGGGCCAAAGGGGCCACAAAGATTCTCAAGAATGACCGCACCTAGCCAAGCTAGGTTTTTTTACTCTCCCCCGAGAAAAAACACGGTGGTTGGATGACTCTGAGGGAATTTTTTTTCTACCCCCCTGTTTGGTGTTAAATAGCCCCAATTTTTTTTTTTTTTTTGTTTCCACTGACCCACGAACGAGTTTAAAATTGAACCAAAAAACAACCCGCGGGTAGCGAAGGAGCCCAACCCCTGGGAGCTTTTGGGGTCACCTCATTGGGGAGCGAAAGGGCACATTTGGGGCTCTAGTCCAGGGGGCTTTCACAATTTTCATGAGAATCTACAGGACTGTATAAAAATGGTACAAGTGTACCAACGTAGGGGGTTACTTGGATGTGTTTTTCCCCCCGAAACCCTTCGTTTCTTTTTCCCCCGACCTTAAAGGGGCGAGTTTGGGAAAATGGACCCCTTTTTCAAGCAGGAAACCCCCTTTTTGGACAATTTAAGAATTTAAAACCATAGAAAGGACGGCTTTCTTTAAGCCCTTTCACAGTCCCCCATTTCACCCAAAAAAAATGGGTTCACGAGGGGCAGAATTCTTCAAAATTTTTTACATGAGTGAATTTAGTGTAAAAAAGATGCCACCACCATTTTTCCCACCACTTCCTCAAGTACCTACATCATCCACTGTTCCCTTTCGTTTGCAAAAAAATTTTGGGGATAAATTTAATGTTTTCTTAGTGATAGTAAAAAATTCTAGGCGAATGGAGTAAAAACTTTTTTGTCTATGGGGGCCCACCCTCTCATTTCAGCATTTTTAATTTTCCCAGTGTCATTTCCCTCTATCGAATTATCCTTAAACCCGATCTAATCGTACACGCAATATGTCTCCATATATTGTTTTCCGTTTCGACATCCTTCCGCGCGTTACCAAGACAACATTGTTGTCGGTATTCAACCACCCCCCTTTAAATCATTTTTTTAATGTGTGTATAACCCTTTTGAGATTTAAAATTTTTAAAAAAACTTACCAAAATTTTTTTTTCTAGTTAGGTTAATTGCAATGAAAATATCTCGAATAATTCGTGTCATTACAATGGCGCTTGTCTGCTAACTTGTCAAGACTTTGTCTGGCGCTGTAACCTACATTTCAGTTGCGTATTTTTTAAACTGTAAAATTAACTATAATTTACAGTATATAGCTACTTTATCATTACTATTTTTTCAAAAAAATAAAAAACAGTTTTTTCCTGAACAGGACAGTTCAAAGGTTGATCAGTAACCGGGTTTCTTAAAACAGTTAAGTTAATTCCTGAGTTTATAAATATATAAAATATGTGGTAGATTATCTCACATTTTACTAGGTAAGCTGATTCTGTAAGTTATAGTGCTTTGGGGTTTTCTCTCCTAGTGAATTATAAAATAATCTAATTGAACCCTTTTTCCGGTAAAGTGAGTCTTAACAGTATATTAATAAAAATGTTTTCAAGACAATTCCAATAGTCTTACTGTTTGTTCTAATCGTTCCCCTTTTAGACTTTAATATCAAAAAAGTTATCATATAATTTTTTTGTGCAATATAAATTTTTTTTAATTTTTTCTGATTTAAAGTGTATTGTCAGTTTATTTTAAAATTTTAAAATTTCAATATAGTTTATGCAGTGTTGTATAAACGTTAGCATTGATTACGTGTGATTCCAGGTATTTTTTCCCATTTATTCAGTAATTTACATTTTTAAATTTTCAAGGCAAAAATTTTTTCTATTATATAAATTTTTTCCGGCACTCAAAATTATTCTCGTTTAGACGAAACCCCTGTAAACGAGTAAAGCTCGCCCGGGCTCTGGAGTCCTTTCCTGATGTCCTTGTCTTGTTTCTACCCCTTTTTTTTCTGTGTCTTCCCCCTCCCCTGCTGCGTTCTGTTCTTTTTATGTTTGGTCTAGGAACACCTTTTGTTGCGATGTTTTCTTCAGCCGTGGTTTCCTTGTAGAATCCTTTTCGGCACCATTCCTTCTTAAAATCGTTTAACGGGTCGATTTCTCCCTTCAAATCCCTTCCTTTCTCGAAAATTTCTATCCAGTATGTCCTCCTTGCCTTTCCCTTTTATGAAAAGTTTTTAATCTCCTTTCTTCTCCAATTTTCATTATGTGCCCCCCTTTCGCTCTCTTGAAACCTCAAAAAAAAACTGAAATTTTCCCCTCCCCTTGCCCTTCCCGGGTTTTTCATAGACATTTTCCCTCTTTTTTTTTTCCGTAATTTGGGGGCAAGGCGTTTCCCGGCATGGGGGCCCCGCACCTTCTCACCTTTTCCCCCCCTCACGCTATCCCTTCCCTAACAGTTTTTCCCCTACATTCCTCGGGCCCTTTCTTGGTGGGTTGATAAGGCCCTTTGGATAAGTCTTCCCCCTTCCCCTCCATTTGGGGTCCACATTTAATAGGGGTTTACAGCACACTGCCAGCCTCCCTGGGCAATAGCCCGTAATTCGCTTCAGCATATTTACCCACATTCGGTCCTGTATCCGTGTTTTGCAGTTCCTTGTGATCTCATTTCTTCTCTGCCTCCATCCCCCTTTTTCCATTTTCACACAAAGCTCACCTACTTTATCTCCCACTCTTGTTTTTCCCTCCCTTTTTCATTTCTCTTCCCCGTTCTTTCTTACCAGGACACCTTCCCTGACCCCCTTAGCCTTTGACCTACCCTTGACCCACCCTTTTTATATATTATAATGGGATGGGTTTTTTATGATGTGTGTGTGTTGTGTGTGTGTGTGTGTGTGTGTGTGTGGGGGGTGTGTGTGTGTTGTGTGTATGGGTTTTTGGGGTTTGTGTATTGTGTGTGTGTGTTTTGTGTGCGAAACAGGTATGAAGAGAGTGGAAAAGAGAGGAGAAGAGGTGGAGAAAAGAAGGGGGAGGGGGGAAAAATGAAGGGGTAGAGGGGAAAAAGAGAGAGGTGGAAGAAAAGGATAGAGAGGGGAGAGAGAAGGGGGGGCAGAAAATTGGGGGGAGGGAAAAAGGGGT
>NC_069424.1:49679626-49752126 GCF_026875155.1 Cherax quadricarinatus
ATGTCGCGTGCTTTTGTTGGTGGATTGGTAAGATGGCTGCATAACACACTCCTCACTCCAGGAGGCATCATGTGCTAATTCACTGAAACTGTCGTGAATTAATTAGTTAACATGTGATTCAACTTGAACGGAACAGCAGGCAGGTGAGGATAGGAGACAGCAGTGTCAGGTGATGGTTGGCAGCAGCAAGGTCAGTTGATGGTGGCAGACAGCTCCAGATGTCAGGTAGTGCAGGGCAGTAGTGTGGGCAGTAGGAGCAGGTATTAATGGTAATAACAGCAGTATTAAGGGCAGTGACAGAAGGTTATAAGGGCCAGTAAAGTTGCACAAGGCAATAGCATGTTTTTATCGGGAATTAAACAGCACTGGTCCGTAGTGAGCGACAGTTACCTAGCAGGTATTAAGGGCAGTCACAGCAGGTAGTTGTGTAGATAATAGAAGGTATTAATGATGTGAGTAAATTAGCATGGTAGTGAAGACGTTTTTGTGTGTGCTGAGGGTTGTCTGCTGTTGCTCCTCAGTCCCGAATAGGGTGGTGGGTAGTGTTTACAACATCTAAAACAGTGGTGACTGCGTTTCACGCCGCCCGCGTTAATACTGTTTGTATTAATTAACGCAGGGATTATCACCTGGCGGAAGCAGTAAATGTGTTATGCCAGCAATCATTCGGATTTATTATGGGCATTCATCGTTGAATCCTTGTGTTGTGGGAGTCGCCATGAATGGAACTACAATGGATCTTCGTCAATTTTGTGAACACTTCAGATGTACGAGATGATTGTGACCCATAGTACCAGGAATATAAGTAAGCAAGGTACCAGCAGTCTGTCCAGTTGCATGACGTTCAGATACTATGCGTGGGTACGATGTGAGGAACGTGCCTTTTGAGGCCTATGAAGTTGATATTACGTGCGTTTTGAAGTATTATATGGAATGATCCACCCTGGTCAATGGGTAGGTGTCTGACGGCCACTATAATGGCCTCAGGAGGCGGTCATTTACGTTGAAAATGTCCTAGCATCAGCCGATTCCTTCGTACATTCAAGACTGGGGAGGAGCTTTCGTTCCCAGGTGTCGTTAAGTACCCTGGACAGAGAAGAACTTGAGCCTCTGACGGCGACTCTGGATTCACATAGCGTCTAGTGATGTCCAGAGCAGCCGCCTTCGCCGGGGCGTGAGTCGTTCGAACCTGACGGTGAGGTTACCGTCAGGCTCTGGAAGAGGAGCAGTTGTCGAGACATCGCGCGTATGGACATCAGGGGATGCTGAGGTTGATAGGGCCATGTACTAGGAGTCATCTTGTGTGGATACTGGACTCTCGCCTCCCTTGACGAGTGTGGAAACAGGTGAACAGTGAAATCCCTATAGCAAGAGACGCAGGGTGAGATGAGAAGCCGACATTGTATCTGCGTTAATGTGACCAATTAGCGGTCGCATGAGTCGATCTGTATTGTGTTTTGATTAGGGGGGGAAATTACGTGCAGATTGCTCTGCTGATCAGATAAGCTAAAGTGACGGATTTGGAGAGTATCGAGTTTTCACACTGTTGAGGCATGAAATTCACAAGGAGTACACCCCAAGTACTGACTTGTCCTGAAGAGATGTGTTTCTAGGTAAGGTGCGGTCTCCCCAGTCCGACTACGATGATGTGTTTGAACCCTTGACAACGTTCTGGAAGGACGACGTTGGGTCGGGAATCACGGGTGTCGGGGAGGTCGCGCGTGTCCAGGACAGCAGGTAATATCACGGGGATTTGCCAAAGGTGCAGGGGAAGTGGCCTCTTGGGTTGTGCTTGCCGGCGCAAGAGGAAATAAGGGATGTGGTAGCCCTAGAGGAAAGCCAACCTTTAACACGTTAGGTGTGTAACTATTAATGTTAATAGGTTTGAATCTGCTGTAGTGTGTGCAGTTGCTGTGAGTGGTTGAATCGTTTTGCAGTGGATGTGTGTTTTTTGGCTAATAAGAAACATAACCATAACGTACGGAAGTTTTGTTTGAGATGGACGGTTATGACATTTATGTGACTCATTCCAGACGTCTGAAAGGTGGAAGTGGCTGTGTTGATAAAAGCGACCAGGCCGTTTTGCTGAGACATGGAGGATAGGGGGAGGAGGGTCGCATGGTGCGAGTCGTGGGAGGATTGGGAGATAGTAGTAGAGTTGGTTTTGTTGGGGTATATGGGCGGTCTGCCACTTGTACATGATCTGTCAACATTAAAAATACTTTTGTTAGAGATTGTCTTGTAATATTATTTGAGGGTCCTGCCAGAAATCTACAGTGGTTAGTGGTGACTGGAACTGTGTAGTGCGCAGTTTTAAAAAGATGTTGAACGAGGGGGGCGGGTTCTGTTTCACTTGTTTTGGGAGACTTGTTGTCTGTGTTTGGGGTTGGTAGATGTACGCGAAGAGGACGTGACTTTGGGATTGAGGACATATCATTTGTGCTATGCAGCATGTTTAGTTAGGGGGATGTGTCTCGGGGGGTGGTCGTATTCAAATGTGCGTGTATTGAAGTCTTTTTCTCGTCCACGGGGGTTTTGGTGGAGCTCGACTGGGGAGGTCTCCCGCATCGTTTTTATGGGATACCTGGAAGACTGAATACGCGGATGTACAAAGTGCGGGATGTTAGGCGCAATATTCGAGGGACTTCTGGGCGTATATGGAGATAGCACTCCTGGAGGGATGGGGATTTTGTACGACAGGTGGGCTGAGATGAGGTTGTGAAGCCTTCGAATTACGGATTTTTATGTGAATCGGTGTAAGGAGGCCACTCGCATGGAGTTATGTCTTTCTCCAGAGGTTCTGGAAGGGTCATCTAGACAATGTTTGCCAGGGATGAGCATCTGGGATGTTTCCGCCAGTGGTTGAGAATAGATGGCTATGATAAAGAACAAATATCCAAGTAAATGAAAATAAGGTTTTGATGGGGCGCGCATTTCGAGTGTATATGGGGGGTGGAGTGGAGGCTTTGTGGGGTGACAAGCCGTCTGCTTGACGTTTACAATGTCAGAAATAAAGGCGAAAAGAGACTGAAAATTGTGGAGTTTAGTGGTGCAGGATGACGTTGGACGGGTATAGTTGTGTGGGACAGGTCTTAAACACCAACTGAAGGGATAAGTTTTTATGTCGATACTTGGAGTAAGTTACAGATGCAAAGTAAAGACGTGACGTGAGCATGCGATACAGGACTTTGGGGAGAGGCGTACGATGCTGAGTTTAAAATGATTATGATCGCATTCTCATGGGTGGGAGCCTATTCTGAGGCAGAGAGTGTGGGAGCACTTACAGGAATGAGTAAGGGGAAGGCTACAGGCATGATGTGCCCCCCCCCCCCCCCGGGGGGTGGGGGGGGGACATCCCTTGTGAATTTTATATAATAACATTGGAGGGTAATACGTCTTTTATGTTCGTTTACTCAATGCGATGAGGACGGGGAAGGGGGGGGTGTGGTCTTGTCTCAGCGTACGGGCCTGGTGTTGGTCTTAGTTAGGAAATGTGTTGTGACGTTAGAGTATCTAAGTACTACCGTCACCATATCGTTGATGTGTTAGTGACTATAAACTATATGCGAAAATATTGATGAATAGAATTAAGAAAAGTGTTTGATAAGGTATCCATAAGGTCAGATTGGTGATGCAGGTGGTCACATGTATGTTGGACATGGAGGAAATCCGGGGAGTATTTTTTTTGGTTGAGGAATGCGGGGTGTAGGGGTGAGGGGGGTGGTGTTTGGGCTTTAAGGACTGGCGAGCGCTTTGATAGAGTGGAAAGAGAGTTTGTGGAAAATTTATGAAGATGAAAGGGGGTTTTGGAAATGAGAGGCTCATCATGTGGGCCCGTTCGTTGTACAATGGAGCGGTTTTAAAGTACAAATTAATGGAAAGTTAGGTGTTTTCTGTTACACATGAGCAGGGCATTCGTCAGGGATGCCCATGTCTCAAATGTTTTTTGCATGTATGAAGGACCCTTTTTAATGGGCTGTTTGTGGGAGGGCAATAGAGACATCGTTGGATGTCCGAGTAGTGGTCGACCAACCCTTGTGGGTTATGTTGATGATACTACTGTGTTATTACCGGTTCACGGGAGCAATGGGTTATTTTGGTGAGATTGTTGACATAATTTGCAAGGTACAGGGGATGTGTGTATGTTTATAGAGAAAACATCGAAAATTATGGAGTTGGGGATGGGTGGGGGGGATGGTGTGGATGCAGAGGGTGTGGACTGTGGTGATCGTCGTATCACTATATGTGGCTATTCATTATATGCGGATTTTCGAAAGTAGGTCGTCAGATGAGGAGACGTGACAATTCGGGGTGGGTTGTACAATAGAGTCTTGCGGTCGCTTAAATAGTTACGGCCGAGACATTTAACCCTGCATCAGAGGGCGGTGGTCATTAATGTCCTGTTTATAGCAAGTCTGGCACGTTGCTGCACTGTATTCTCTGTTGCAGGGAGACGCAAAAGTCTTGTGCATGAAATTTATCGATTTTTGCTGGGGTTCTGGATGCGATTGGCTCACAAGGCTGGTGGTGGAGACACCATTGCATCAGGACGGGTTGGGTCTCATCTCTAGAGCTCAGTGTATGGCATGTACGTGAAAGCGTAGTTTTCCTCCGAGGTGGTGGGATTGCTTGGCGGGTTAAGCGAAATTGTATCACGGACCTGGAGGTGGTGGAGGAGGAGGAATTTTAATTGGGATGCGACGCGATGTTCGCGGTATTATTGAACATGAGGGACGTGCGACTGTGTAAAATTTATGTACCTTTAGTAAGGAGCGGGTAGGTGAGGTAGTGTGGTGACGAGTTGGAAGGGATGTATCCCATGTATGCGTAGGGGTGAATATATGGAGGCGAGTTAACAGCTGCGATCTGCCTGCCTCAAGTACGGGAACGTGGTTTTAATTTTTAAATGGAATCTTGCCGTTCTGGGGTGGTGTTGTAAAATAGGCGTTTGGAGAAGTCTGGGGTTGTCCGGTAGTGAAGGGAAATGGAGGAATTGCTTTTCTTGTTGTGTATTTCTGTGAGACCTTTAGTATGGTACGAGAAGGGTGTTCAGTAGGGTTTGCGTTTGAGTAGGGGCGCAGGGGAGGTTTGTCCGTACTCCGGGCGTGAGTTTTGATGTAGGTGGAGTTGACTTGCGTGCTTACCAAGCCGTGCAGGTTGGATCGTATGTTGTGGACGTTTAATATTTTGTGTCATGGGCGTATGAGGCACGTTGTGGTAAACAGTTGAATTAGTTGTTAGACAGGGACGATTTATAGACAAAATGTCGAAATAGGTTGGTATATGAAGGGGAGATGGAGAAGAGTGAATTCCCGCCTGAATATAAATGCAGTGAGTTACGAGTAATTTGAGATAGTTCTGTGAGTGATTTCAATGGGGATAATCTTAGGGTGGTCAGTGTGTCATAATTGTGATTTTGTCATATAGTTGAAGTGAATGTTTTGTGTTTCAGAGTTTTATGTTGCGTATCCTATGTAACGGTGATGGACACAATATCTTTACGTGCTTTGTATATACAATTTTAGGAATGTTTCTCGTATTGTATGGTCATGTTACATGTCATTGGTGTACTTTTTGTATATGGTGTGCTTCCTAGCACATGTTTGATGAACACGTTTTTCTTATTTCGTTTATACTTTATGCCGTTTGTCCGTTTGCTGTTTAATAATATTAGTGTATATATTGCAAGTTTTCGTTTACCTGTAAGCGTGATCGAGAGCTTGAACTATATGTGGAAGTAGTATTTTTCTTGTGTGCATTTATGTCAGTGTTAGTTTCACATATAGTGCTGGCATTTGTGTTTTATTGTGATGTCAAATTATCACAGTGTAATTTTCGTTTTGTTATATTAGTTATTTTCATTGTAGATGAATGGTAGCGTCATTCCTGATCCTACCTTTGAACTGTAGTGCCTATCTTAGGTTCCATTGTAATTACACCGTGGATAGTCGCCAAATTAACGTATTGTTGGCTCTTTCAGGCACTGCGGTTCTTAGATTAAGGTCTAGGATACGTTGTGTAGTGGCAGGCGGAAGCCACGCTGTTATATGCAAGGAGGTAGTATCATGTTGTATAATACGTGATATGCTTGATGTATGTGTGTTAATTTGTGTAGCTTGTTTTTGTCACATTGTTTATTTGTTAGGCCGTTTATTTTCCTGGTTTGATTTATGATTTATTTTTATTAAGGAAATCTAGTTAGTGCCTGGTATTTCGTTGACAATATGTATTTATGCACCCATAATTTTTTTTTGATACCTGAGTTTTTCAATAAAATAACAATTCTTATTGTATAGGGTGTAATTTTGGGAAGAGCATGTTACTGGTTATTAACTTAGATTTGTGATGATAGGTCATTAGTCTGAATATTTTATTGGTAGGTGTGAACCTTTGTCATAACGTCAGTCACAGTATGTTAACTATATCAAATCTGGAAGTGTTTATATAATTTATATTTTATCTTTTTTATATAGTTATAGTTTATATTGTTTTCTATTATAGTAGTTTGTTATATGGAAAATTTGTGTGAATGTATTTGAGGGTAACTTTTTATGTCCATTTACATGTGTTGTTAAACTTGTTAGTAGTATGTGTTGTGTAGTATTGAGGATCCTACTGTACCCATTTTTATATCTTATTTTTAATGTTAAGCTGTAAAAGTTTTTTAAATAAAATATAAAAAAAAATAGCAAGGTAGTGGAGGGCCGATAACAGCTGGTAGTGGGTGGCAGTGACAGACAGAGTTGAGGGCAACAACAGCACGTAGGGAGGGCAGTAACAGCAGTAGTTGAGGGTCAGTGACAGATTAGAGTTGAGGGCAACAACAGCAAGTAGTAAGGGTCAGTAAGCAGGTCAGGGTATTAAGGGCATGTAACGCAGGTATTAAGGGCAGTAACAGCATATAGTGAGGGCAGTAACAACAAGCAGTGAGGGTAGTTACAGCAGGTATTAAGGGCAGTAACAGAAGGTAGTGAGAGTAGTAACAGCTGCTATTAAGGGCAGTAATAGCAGGTAGTGATGACTGACCTTGCTACTGGCAAGTCACAGGCACTCTACTCATAAGTCTCCCTACGATCCCCGCTGGGGTGGGAAATTTATACCTTCTCACAATGTTGTCGCATCGTGCGAAAGTCAAGCCAGGAAATGAAGTAATTAATGACTCCACCAAGACCTGCGTTTGCTACCGCATATAAGGATTGTTGCAGGTAAATTTTACGGCAAATACTCTCGCTGAAGGGACCTCCCTTCATTGTCTGTACTGACGACACTGAATCATCAAACCTCATGGACGACTCTTCTTTCAAGACCCTACAAACATGACAATTCACTGTATCTCCGTTTCCATTCTTGAGGCAAAACTCTCACCTTTCTTAAAGGCTTGCCAGATCGTCTCGTCTCTCATGACGCTCTGAAGATATCTGTCAGAAACAAATTTGAACTCTGGGAGACAACCATCACTATGGCATGCAAAGAGTACAGTAACATTTATTCGGGCATGGACCTAAGCTGAGCCCGACTGTCTGCGGTTCGCTTGAGTTTTGGGTTTGGCTTTTTGTCACGAGATAAAAGCTGGTTCTATCTAAAGAGTTGATGGTTGAGAGGAAAGACAGTCCATTATTTGGTGCTATGGCTCGAAGCCTTGGTTACACTGAGTGATGGGAGCCTTATACTGAGACTTCTTGGCGGTGAGGTGTGGAATGCAAAGAGTAAGTATCTTTATTCGGAGCAGGAGTACACACACTCATTTACAGGCTTTCTCCCCAACAGCGAACCGGTGATGAGGGTTGGACTATGCGGGCCCCGTCAGTTCATCAGTACCAGGTTCAGCCAGTGAGAGATGGTTTTGGCAATCGCAGT
Organism: Cherax quadricarinatus; assembly: GCF_026875155.1. NCBI lineage: Eukaryota > Metazoa > Arthropoda > Malacostraca > Decapoda > Parastacidae > Cherax > Cherax quadricarinatus. The sequence continues at coordinate 49,687,484 of NC_069424.1, forward strand.
GGTTATGTGGGTGCCAATCTCTGTCTGCACCTTGTCATTCCCACATTCTAGAGCTGGCTGAAGCACAGTCTGCTCTCTAGGTGGCTTATATTCTGCCTTGTTACCGTGGAGTGCACGAATACTATCGCTCGTACTTAGTGTATATAATGTACATTACTTCTGTTATCTAAATTGGTGAGGATATTATATGTCAAAAGTTTCTGGCTTTGTTAATTTTGCTCCCTGTACACCGGATAACAGGCCATTGGACTCCTGGGTTGTATTAATCACCAAATTCCCCTAACGCTCTGTCTTGACGGGCTAGCCATCTCATATTATCACAATCGTCCATGCCATATAGAACAAGAACGATTTCACATCATGTCTTCCCATTGATGGACACTGCCTACTACTATAAATCACATTCACCAAGGTCTGTCCTTCTAGGATAAGAAGTTCTGTTCTAATGTGAGAAATGGTGGACTTGAATTCAGATCCTGCCCCTCACTACGGCTCCAACATGCAAGGGCAGATCATCAATTAACCTTGCCAGCTAACGTGGCCCATCACGGAAAGAATAATCCTATGAAAAAACTAAAGAGAGGTTTGAAGAAGAATTATTCCAATTCACCGACTTACACAGCAACTACTGACACCACAAGATTTTACCACGCCACTTTACAAGCAACTCTTTCTCTCCATCTCCCGACGTGTGCTCCTCCATGGTGCTGTTTGCACACCTGGCAAATGCAGCATACCCCGGCACTTTAAACACCACCATAAACGAAACATATTATGTCTGAACATCATGCCTGCCTATCAATTTCTCGGACTCCAATTCCTTAGCGGACATCATCAGGGATATTTCCAACCGTCTTACTTTTACTGCTATCCGCAGTCACTTTCTCCTTCTGCCCAAGCAAAATGTTGCCTGAAGCTCTACAAACACTTCCACCGCGCGACGTTGTTTATTTGCCTCAAACCACCGCCTCCCACGTCTCCCAAATGTTGATACACCAACAATACACCAATCAACTGTTTTTACCGCGACCAACATTCACTGCCAGCCCCCCCCCCCCAAACTACGTAGGATCAGTATACCTGATCTACTTTTCAAAAGAAGGTATTGTTGACTCCAGCATACCCTCTCGAAAACCTTACCTCTACCACTTCATCTAACGCTGACTCCATGACCCTCTCTGAGCTTACAAGGCCTCTGAGTGCTGAAAACTGTCAGGTTTACTTGTGAGTCACCTCTTCACTTCACACTTACCAAGTTCTGGAGTTCATCCACGCCTTTACGTTCACATTGGAACAAGATAAATTATACACCTCTCTAGGAGCAGCTTCAAAAAATTTATTAATGGCTCCTCTTGTGGAGTAAAAATCTAAAGTATAAGGAGGCGTGTTGGGGGTATATCTCTAGACAACTCAAGCCTCCTTCAGCTTTCTGAAGGACTTAACCCTCCAGAAGGGACAAGTGGACTTCTTCCTTGCACACAAACTTTTTTTAATGGAGAGATACATGTGTGTAACTCAGTCTCTCTCTCACTCTCTCTCTCTCTCGTAATAGCATTCTGTTCAACTTCACAATGAGTTTAAACGTGTTGTAATTACTCTTTTTCCCCTATAGCCAGGAAAATAGAGAAAACCTGACGCCCCACTTGGTCTACAAGTCAGGGACATTTGATGCTAGTCTACAGATAAATAACAAGAAACATTACCCTCTTGTATTAAATACTGTTGCAACAGGAGCTAGCAACGAATGTAATATAAAGTGACTTCAGCATATTCCTTTTGTGGACGATGAATTGGAGGGCGAAAGAGGGCTGAGGCTCAGCATTGCTTCAAAGGAACGGACGAGGCGTGTGCTGTCACATGGGACATTGCCCGCCTTTCATTAAAAGACAAAGGGAAGTAGTAACTAGTTGCGTTCTTGACTCTTGTTCATTTTGACAAATTCTCAGAACTAGGACGATCAGTAAATCGTGGTATGGACGAACTCACGTCAGTGTTATAGCGTCTCTGTGTGACTTTCTTGATTGAGCTTCGGAATGCTGAATAGCATACAAACGAGTGCCAGCAGTGTGGTTTAATGACAAGCAACAGCGGATGAAAGCACGTGGATTAATTGCAAAGCAACAGCGGTGCAGCAGGTGGTAAGTGCAAGCAAAATCGGTGAGCAGGGTAGTACTGAAAGCAACACGGTGCAGCAGGTGCTAGGTGCAAGCAACAACGTTACAGCAGGTTGTAGTGCAAGAACATATCGGTGCAGCAGGCTGCTATTGCAAGGCAAAAAACGGTCAGCAGGTGTAGGGGAAGCAACAAGGTGCAGCTGGGTTGGTAGTCGCATAGCAACAGCGCGTTGCAGCAGGTCTAGTGCAAGCAACAACGCGTGCGCAGGTGGTAGTGAAAGCAACAACGGTGCAGCAGGTGGTAGTGCAACAAACACGGTGCAGCAGGTGGTAGGGAAGCAACTACTGTGCAGCTGGTGGAGTGCATGCAATAACGGTCCAGAGGTGTAGTGCAAGCCAACAACGGCTGCAGCAGGTGCTATCTTGGCAAGCAACAACGGGTTGGCTGCGGCGGTGTAGGCAAGCAAAACGTGACGGCAGGTGGTAGTGCACAGCAACAGTGGTTGCAGCAGGTGCTAGTGCAAGCAACAACGGTGCAGCAGGTGCGTTAGTGCAAGCAACAACGGTGCAGCAGTGTGGTAGTGCAAGCAACCAAACGGATGCAGCAGGGGTAGTGCACAACAACGGTCTGCAGCTGGTGGTAGTTGCAACATACAACGGTGCAGCAGGTGGTAGTGCAAGCAACAACGAGGGCAAGCAATGGTGTAGTGCAACATCGGTGCTGCTGCAGCAGGTGGTAGTGCACAGAAACAACGGTGCAGCTTGGTGTAGTGACAACCAACGGCTGACAGCTGGTGGTAGATGCAAGCAACAACGGTGCCGCAGGTTGCTAGTGCAAGCAACATACGGTCCAGCACGGTGGTCTAGTGCTAAGCAACACGGCTGCAGGCAGGTGGTAGGGAATGCAACAAACACGGTGCAGAGGTGGTAGTGCAAGCAACTGCGGTTATTGCAGCAGGTGGTTGGGCAAGCGACTCAACGGTTGCCAGCAGGTGGTAGTGCAAGCACAGCGGTACAGCAGTGGTAGTGCAAGACAAACAACGGTGCCAGCATGTTTGGTAGTGAACAGCAAACAACGAGTGCAGCAGGTGCTGTGCAAGCAACAACGGTGCAGATGTGGGGGTAGTGAAGCAACCAACGGGGCAGCAGGGTGTTGTGCAACAACGGTTGCAGCTGGTGGCTAGTGCAAGCAACAAACGGATGCAAGCAGGTGAGTTAGTGCAAACAACAACGCGTGCAGCATGGTGGTAGTATGCAAAAAACAACAACGGCACTCGGCAGTCATGGTGGTAGTGCAAGCAACAAACAGCTAGCAGCATGTGTGGTTAGTTTGCATAGCACACATCGGTACAGCAGGTGAGTATGCAAGCAACTACCGGGTGCAGCAGGTGGTGTGGAAGAAAACAACTGATGCAGCAGGTGGGTGGTAGTGCAAGCTAACAACGGTGCAGCATGGTGTAGTGACAAAAACGGCTGCAGCCATGTGTGGTAGTCGCAAGCAACAACGGTGCTGCAGGTGGTGTGCAAGCAATCAACGGTGCAGAATTGGTGTTAGTGCACAACGGTGTATTGCCACACAGGTGTGTAGTGCAAGCAACTAACGGATGCAGCTTCGGTGTAGATGCAACAACGGATGCTTTCTACCTCCTGCAGCAAGGTGGTATGTGCAAATGCAACAACGGTGCAGCTGGTGCTAGTGCAAGCAACAACGGTCAGCAGGTGTAGTGCACGCTACCACGGGTGCAGCAGGTGGTAGTGCAAGCAACAGCGGTTGCAGCAGGGGGTTTGGTAGGGCAAGCAACAACGTTGCAGCAGGTGGTAGTGCAAGCAACAGCGGTGCAGCACGGTGTCTAGTGCAAGCAACAACGGATTGCAGCAGGTGGTAGTGCAAGCCATATAACGGTGCAGCAGGTGCAGTGCAAGCAACCAACGGTGCATAATGCAAGAGGTGGTTGTGCAAGCAACAACGGTGCAGCTTGGTGTAGTGCAACAACGGTTGCAGCAGGTGGTAGTGCATAGCAACAAACGGTTGCAGCAGGTTGGGTAGTGCAACAACAACGGTGCAGCCAGAGTGGTAGATGCAAAACACCAACGTGTTGCAGCAGGTGGTAGGGCAAGCAATAACATGCAGGCTGGTGGTAGTGCAAGACAATCAACGGTACAGCAGGTGGTTATTGCAACATCAGGTGCAGCAGGTTGTTGTGCAAGCAACAACGGTTGCATGCAGGTGGTAGCTGCAAGAGTAACAAAGAGTTGCAGCATGTGTGTAGTGCCAACAACGGTGCAGCAGGTGGTAGTAGCAAGCTAACTACGGCTTATCAGCAGGTGGTAGTGCTAAGCAACAAACGGTGCAGAGGTGCTATTGCACGCAACAAACGGTGCAGCAGGGTGGTTCTAGGGCAAGCAAAAACAGGCTGCAGCAGCCGTGGTAGTGAAGCATCAGACGGTTGCAAGGCAGGTGGGAGTGCAAGCAACAACGTGCAGAAGGTGGTAGTGCATAGCAACAACGGTGCAGCAGTTGTAGTGCAAGCAACAACGGTGCCAGCAGGTGGCTAGTGCAACAACGGACAGGTGCACAGCAGGTGATAGTGCAACCACAACGGTGCAGGCAAGGCGGTCGTGCAAGCAACAATGCGTGCAGCATGTGTAGTGTCAACAACGGTGCAAGCAGGGTGGTTAGTGCAAGCAAAACGTGCAGCAGGTGGTAGTGCAAACAACAACGGTGCAGCAGGGTGGTTAGTGCAAGCAACATCTGATTGCAGCAGGTGGTTGTGCATAGCAACAACGGTACAGCAAGGTGGTAGTGCAACACGGTGCAGCAGGTGGTAGTGCATGCAACAAACGGTGCAGCAGTAGTAGTGCAAGCAACAACGGGGCAGCAGGTGGTAGTGAAGCATAACAACGGCTATATACTGCAGTGGTAGTGCAAGCAACACGGTGCAGGCAGGTGATAGGTAGTGCAGAGGCAACAAACGGCGCAGCAGTTTGGTAATGCAAGCACAAAACGGTTGCTCCAGCAGGGATGCGTAGTGGTATGCAACAACGGTTGCTAGCATGGTAGGTAGTGCAAGCAACCAACGGTGCAGCAGATGCTAAGTGAAGCGACAACGGTTGCAACAGGTGGTTAGTGCATGCAACAACGGTGCATGAAAGGTGGTAGCTGCAACTACGGTGCAGCAGAGAGGTTAGTGCAAGGAAACACGGGGCAGCAGGTGTAGTGCAAGCAACAACGGTAATGCAGTTCACGTAGTGCAAGCATCAACGCGTGCAGCAGGTGGTAGTGCAAGCAACAACGGATGCAGCATGGTCAGGTAGTGCAAAGCAACAACGGTGCAGCAGGTGGTAGGTAGTGCAAGCCAAACAACGGTGCAGCAGGTGGTAGTGGTGCAAAGCATCAACGGTGTTGCAGCAGGTGTAGATGCAAGCAACAACGCGTCTCCAGCACGGTGGTAGTGCAAGCAACACGGTTGCAGCAGGTGGTAGTGCAAGCAACACAACGGTTTGCAGCAGGTGGTAGTCAAGCAACAACGGTGCAGCAGGTGGTAGTGGGCACAAACGCTGCAGCAGGTTGGTTGTGCAAGCAACAACGGTCAGCGAGTGTAGGTGGTAGTTGCAAGCAACAACGTGCGCAGGGGGTAGTGCAAGCAACATACGGTGCAGCAGGTGTGGTGCAAGCAAACAACGGCCTGCCAGCAGGTGGTGGTGCAAAGCAACAAACAGGTGACAGCAGGTGGTAGTGCAAGCAACATCGGTGCAGCAGGGGTAGTGTCAAGCACCTACGTTGAGCAGGTGGTAGTTGCAAGCAACAATCGGTGAGAGGTGGTAGTGCAAGAAACAACGGTCCAGCCGGTGGTTTAGTGCAAGCAACAACGGTTGCAGAAGGTCGGTAAAGTTGCAAGCAACAACGGTGCAGCAGGTGGTTAGTGCTAAGCAACAACGGTGCCGCAGGTGGTAGTGCAAGCAACAACGGTGCAGCAGGTGGTAGTGCAAGACAACAACGGTGCAGCAGGTGGTAGTGCAGCAACAACGGTGCAGTCAGGTGGTAGAGCAAGCTACAACCGGTTGCCAGCAGGTGGTATTGCAAGAACCACGGTGCAGCTGGTGCTAGTGCAAGCAACAACGGTGCAGCAGGTGGTGGGTGCATGCAACATCTGGTTGCAGCAGTGGTAGAATGCAAGCAACATCGTGCACGCAGGTGGTAGTGCAAGAACAACGGTGCACCCGAGTGCAGCAGGTGGTAGTGCAAGCAACAACGGTGCAGCAGGTGGTAGTGCAAGCAACAACGGTTTGCAGCAGGTGGTATGAAGCAAACAACGGCAGCAGGTGGTGGTGCAGCCAACAACGGTGCAGCAGTGGTAGTGCAAGCCACAGCGTGCAGCAGGTGGTGGTGCAAGCAAAAACAACGGTGCAGCAGGTGTAGTGCAAGCAACAATCGGTGCAGCAAAGAAGGTGGTAGTGCAAGCAATAAACGGTCAGCAGGTTGGTAGTGCAAGCAACAAACGTGTGCGCATGGTGGTAGTGCAAGCGCATCATACGGTGCTGCTGGTAGGTTAGAGGCCAAGAAACAACGGTGCAGCAGGTGTGTGGTGGCAAGAACACAACGGCTGCAGCAGGTGGTACGTTGCAAGCAACAAACGGTGCTAGCAGGTGGTAGTGCAAGCAAACGAACGGTGCAGCAGGTGGTAGTGGCAAAGACAAACAATCGGTGCTGCAGGTGGTAGGGACAAGCAACAAGGTTGCAGCAGGTGGTAGTTGCAAGCAACGCAAGCGGTTTTGCAGCAGGTGGTAGGGCAATCAACACGTGCAGACACAGCAATGTGATCGTAGTGCAAGCACAGCGGTAGTGTTAGATGCAGGTGGTAGTGCAAGCCAACAACGGTTGCAGCAGGTGGTAGTGCAGCAACAACGTTGCAAGGCAGGTGTGGCAGTGCAAGAAGCAAACACGGTGCAGCAGGTGTAGTCGCATCACGCCTCATATACGCGCCCACTGCAGAGCGGTGTAGAGTCGCGACTACAACGTTTCAGCAGATCCGGCTAGAGCAAGCAACAAACGGTGCGCAGGTGTTAGTGACAAACAAAAACGGAGCTCAGCAGTGGTCCACACTACCAAGTGCATACAACACACGGTGCAGCAGGTGGTAGTGCAAGCACAACAGTGGCCAGCAAGGTGGTAGTGCAAGCAAAACGGTACAGCAGTTGGGTAGTGCAAGACAAAACGGGCCCCCTCCCCCGCCACTCTCACCAGTATGATGAGGTGGTTGTGCAAGAAACAACGGTGCAGGCATGTGGTAGTGCAGCACAACGAGTGCAGATGGTGTAGTTGCAACAACACGTGCAGCAGACGTGGTATGCAAGCACTACGGTGCAGCACTGTTGGTAGTGCAAGCAAACAACGGTTGCAGGCATGGTGTAGTCATCCAACGGTGCACCAGTGGTAAGTTGCAAGCAACAACGTGTGCAAGCATGGTGTAGTGCAACAACGGCTGCAGCAGCGTGGTTAGTGCAAGCAACAACGGTGAGCAGGTGCTTGTGCAATCTACAAACGGTTACCAGCATGGTGGTAGTGACAAGCAACATCGGTGCAGCTGGTGGTAGTGCAAGCAACGCGGTGCAGCAGGTGGTAGGGATCAACACGTTGCAAGCAGGTGGTAGTGCAAGCAACAGCGGCTGCAGCAGGGTTGACTAGAGCATGCATCAACGGTGCAGCAGGTTGGGTAGTGCAAGCCAATTACGGTGCAGCAAGTGGCAGTGCAAGCAACAAACGGATGCAGCACGGTGGCTAGGTGCATAGCAACAAGGACGCTGCAGCAGGGTGAATAGTGCAACAACGGTCTGCAGCAGGTGGTACGTGCAAGCAACAACGGTGCAGCAGGTGGTAGTGCAACAACAACCGGTGTCAGCAGGTGGTAGTGCAAACAAACAACGGTGCAGCAGGTGGTAGTGCAAAGCAATAACAGTTGCAGCAGGTGGTAGTGCAAGCAACAAGCGGTACAGCATGGTGGTAGTGCAACACGGTGCAGCAGGTTGTAGTGCAAGAACTCAAACGGTTGCAGAGGTAGGTAGATGCAAGAACAACGTATGACCAGCATGGGTGTGAACAACGGGTGCAGCAGGTAGGTAGTGCAAGCAACAACGGATACAGCAGGTAGGTAGAGTGCAAGCAACAACGGTTGCAGCAGGTGCTATTGAAGCAAACAACGGTGCAGCAGGGGGATAGGTCAAGCAACAACGGTTGCAGCTGGGGTGTAGTGAAAGCAAAAGCGGTGCAGAGGTGGTAGTGAAGCAACAACGGCGGCAGCAGGTGGTAGTGCATGCAACAACGGTGCAGCAGTGTGGATAGTGCAAGCAACAACGGTTGTTTAGCTGTTGGTACGTGCAAAAACGACGGTGCAAGCAGGTATGTCGCGTGCTTTTGTTGGTGGATTGGTAAGATGGCTGCATAACACACTCCTCACTCCAGGAGGCATCATGTGCTAATTCACTGAAACTGTCGTGAATTAATTAGTTAACATGTGATTCAACTTGAACGGAACAGCAGGCAGGTGAGGATAGGAGACAGCAGTGTCAGGTGATGGTTGGCAGCAGCAAGGTCAGTTGATGGTGGCAGACAGCTCCAGATGTCAGGTAGTGCAGGGCAGTAGTGTGGGCAGTAGGAGCAGGTATTAATGGTAATAACAGCAGTATTAAGGGCAGTGACAGAAGGTTATAAGGGCCAGTAAAGTTGCACAAGGCAATAGCATGTTTTTATCGGGAATTAAACAGCACTGGTCCGTAGTGAGCGACAGTTACCTAGCAGGTATTAAGGGCAGTCACAGCAGGTAGTTGTGTAGATAATAGAAGGTATTAATGATGTGAGTAAATTAGCATGGTAGTGAAGACGTTTTTGTGTGTGCTGAGGGTTGTCTGCTGTTGCTCCTCAGTCCCGAATAGGGTGGTGGGTAGTGTTTACAACATCTAAAACAGTGGTGACTGCGTTTCACGCCGCCCGCGTTAATACTGTTTGTATTAATTAACGCAGGGATTATCACCTGGCGGAAGCAGTAAATGTGTTATGCCAGCAATCATTCGGATTTATTATGGGCATTCATCGTTGAATCCTTGTGTTGTGGGAGTCGCCATGAATGGAACTACAATGGATCTTCGTCAATTTTGTGAACACTTCAGATGTACGAGATGATTGTGACCCATAGTACCAGGAATATAAGTAAGCAAGGTACCAGCAGTCTGTCCAGTTGCATGACGTTCAGATACTATGCGTGGGTACGATGTGAGGAACGTGCCTTTTGAGGCCTATGAAGTTGATATTACGTGCGTTTTGAAGTATTATATGGAATGATCCACCCTGGTCAATGGGTAGGTGTCTGACGGCCACTATAATGGCCTCAGGAGGCGGTCATTTACGTTGAAAATGTCCTAGCATCAGCCGATTCCTTCGTACATTCAAGACTGGGGAGGAGCTTTCGTTCCCAGGTGTCGTTAAGTACCCTGGACAGAGAAGAACTTGAGCCTCTGACGGCGACTCTGGATTCACATAGCGTCTAGTGATGTCCAGAGCAGCCGCCTTCGCCGGGGCGTGAGTCGTTCGAACCTGACGGTGAGGTTACCGTCAGGCTCTGGAAGAGGAGCAGTTGTCGAGACATCGCGCGTATGGACATCAGGGGATGCTGAGGTTGATAGGGCCATGTACTAGGAGTCATCTTGTGTGGATACTGGACTCTCGCCTCCCTTGACGAGTGTGGAAACAGGTGAACAGTGAAATCCCTATAGCAAGAGACGCAGGGTGAGATGAGAAGCCGACATTGTATCTGCGTTAATGTGACCAATTAGCGGTCGCATGAGTCGATCTGTATTGTGTTTTGATTAGGGGGGGAAATTACGTGCAGATTGCTCTGCTGATCAGATAAGCTAAAGTGACGGATTTGGAGAGTATCGAGTTTTCACACTGTTGAGGCATGAAATTCACAAGGAGTACACCCCAAGTACTGACTTGTCCTGAAGAGATGTGTTTCTAGGTAAGGTGCGGTCTCCCCAGTCCGACTACGATGATGTGTTTGAACCCTTGACAACGTTCTGGAAGGACGACGTTGGGTCGGGAATCACGGGTGTCGGGGAGGTCGCGCGTGTCCAGGACAGCAGGTAATATCACGGGGATTTGCCAAAGGTGCAGGGGAAGTGGCCTCTTGGGTTGTGCTTGCCGGCGCAAGAGGAAATAAGGGATGTGGTAGCCCTAGAGGAAAGCCAACCTTTAACACGTTAGGTGTGTAACTATTAATGTTAATAGGTTTGAATCTGCTGTAGTGTGTGCAGTTGCTGTGAGTGGTTGAATCGTTTTGCAGTGGATGTGTGTTTTTTGGCTAATAAGAAACATAACCATAACGTACGGAAGTTTTGTTTGAGATGGACGGTTATGACATTTATGTGACTCATTCCAGACGTCTGAAAGGTGGAAGTGGCTGTGTTGATAAAAGCGACCAGGCCGTTTTGCTGAGACATGGAGGATAGGGGGAGGAGGGTCGCATGGTGCGAGTCGTGGGAGGATTGGGAGATAGTAGTAGAGTTGGTTTTGTTGGGGTATATGGGCGGTCTGCCACTTGTACATGATCTGTCAACATTAAAAATACTTTTGTTAGAGATTGTCTTGTAATATTATTTGAGGGTCCTGCCAGAAATCTACAGTGGTTAGTGGTGACTGGAACTGTGTAGTGCGCAGTTTTAAAAAGATGTTGAACGAGGGGGGCGGGTTCTGTTTCACTTGTTTTGGGAGACTTGTTGTCTGTGTTTGGGGTTGGTAGATGTACGCGAAGAGGACGTGACTTTGGGATTGAGGACATATCATTTGTGCTATGCAGCATGTTTAGTTAGGGGGATGTGTCTCGGGGGGTGGTCGTATTCAAATGTGCGTGTATTGAAGTCTTTTTCTCGTCCACGGGGGTTTTGGTGGAGCTCGACTGGGGAGGTCTCCCGCATCGTTTTTATGGGATACCTGGAAGACTGAATACGCGGATGTACAAAGTGCGGGATGTTAGGCGCAATATTCGAGGGACTTCTGGGCGTATATGGAGATAGCACTCCTGGAGGGATGGGGATTTTGTACGACAGGTGGGCTGAGATGAGGTTGTGAAGCCTTCGAATTACGGATTTTTATGTGAATCGGTGTAAGGAGGCCACTCGCATGGAGTTATGTCTTTCTCCAGAGGTTCTGGAAGGGTCATCTAGACAATGTTTGCCAGGGATGAGCATCTGGGATGTTTCCGCCAGTGGTTGAGAATAGATGGCTATGATAAAGAACAAATATCCAAGTAAATGAAAATAAGGTTTTGATGGGGCGCGCATTTCGAGTGTATATGGGGGGTGGAGTGGAGGCTTTGTGGGGTGACAAGCCGTCTGCTTGACGTTTACAATGTCAGAAATAAAGGCGAAAAGAGACTGAAAATTGTGGAGTTTAGTGGTGCAGGATGACGTTGGACGGGTATAGTTGTGTGGGACAGGTCTTAAACACCAACTGAAGGGATAAGTTTTTATGTCGATACTTGGAGTAAGTTACAGATGCAAAGTAAAGACGTGACGTGAGCATGCGATACAGGACTTTGGGGAGAGGCGTACGATGCTGAGTTTAAAATGATTATGATCGCATTCTCATGGGTGGGAGCCTATTCTGAGGCAGAGAGTGTGGGAGCACTTACAGGAATGAGTAAGGGGAAGGCTACAGGCATGATGTGCCCCCCCCCCCCCCCGGGGGGTGGGGGGGGGACATCCCTTGTGAATTTTATATAATAACATTGGAGGGTAATACGTCTTTTATGTTCGTTTACTCAATGCGATGAGGACGGGGAAGGGGGGGGTGTGGTCTTGTCTCAGCGTACGGGCCTGGTGTTGGTCTTAGTTAGGAAATGTGTTGTGACGTTAGAGTATCTAAGTACTACCGTCACCATATCGTTGATGTGTTAGTGACTATAAACTATATGCGAAAATATTGATGAATAGAATTAAGAAAAGTGTTTGATAAGGTATCCATAAGGTCAGATTGGTGATGCAGGTGGTCACATGTATGTTGGACATGGAGGAAATCCGGGGAGTATTTTTTTTGGTTGAGGAATGCGGGGTGTAGGGGTGAGGGGGGTGGTGTTTGGGCTTTAAGGACTGGCGAGCGCTTTGATAGAGTGGAAAGAGAGTTTGTGGAAAATTTATGAAGATGAAAGGGGGTTTTGGAAATGAGAGGCTCATCATGTGGGCCCGTTCGTTGTACAATGGAGCGGTTTTAAAGTACAAATTAATGGAAAGTTAGGTGTTTTCTGTTACACATGAGCAGGGCATTCGTCAGGGATGCCCATGTCTCAAATGTTTTTTGCATGTATGAAGGACCCTTTTTAATGGGCTGTTTGTGGGAGGGCAATAGAGACATCGTTGGATGTCCGAGTAGTGGTCGACCAACCCTTGTGGGTTATGTTGATGATACTACTGTGTTATTACCGGTTCACGGGAGCAATGGGTTATTTTGGTGAGATTGTTGACATAATTTGCAAGGTACAGGGGATGTGTGTATGTTTATAGAGAAAACATCGAAAATTATGGAGTTGGGGATGGGTGGGGGGGATGGTGTGGATGCAGAGGGTGTGGACTGTGGTGATCGTCGTATCACTATATGTGGCTATTCATTATATGCGGATTTTCGAAAGTAGGTCGTCAGATGAGGAGACGTGACAATTCGGGGTGGGTTGTACAATAGAGTCTTGCGGTCGCTTAAATAGTTACGGCCGAGACATTTAACCCTGCATCAGAGGGCGGTGGTCATTAATGTCCTGTTTATAGCAAGTCTGGCACGTTGCTGCACTGTATTCTCTGTTGCAGGGAGACGCAAAAGTCTTGTGCATGAAATTTATCGATTTTTGCTGGGGTTCTGGATGCGATTGGCTCACAAGGCTGGTGGTGGAGACACCATTGCATCAGGACGGGTTGGGTCTCATCTCTAGAGCTCAGTGTATGGCATGTACGTGAAAGCGTAGTTTTCCTCCGAGGTGGTGGGATTGCTTGGCGGGTTAAGCGAAATTGTATCACGGACCTGGAGGTGGTGGAGGAGGAGGAATTTTAATTGGGATGCGACGCGATGTTCGCGGTATTATTGAACATGAGGGACGTGCGACTGTGTAAAATTTATGTACCTTTAGTAAGGAGCGGGTAGGTGAGGTAGTGTGGTGACGAGTTGGAAGGGATGTATCCCATGTATGCGTAGGGGTGAATATATGGAGGCGAGTTAACAGCTGCGATCTGCCTGCCTCAAGTACGGGAACGTGGTTTTAATTTTTAAATGGAATCTTGCCGTTCTGGGGTGGTGTTGTAAAATAGGCGTTTGGAGAAGTCTGGGGTTGTCCGGTAGTGAAGGGAAATGGAGGAATTGCTTTTCTTGTTGTGTATTTCTGTGAGACCTTTAGTATGGTACGAGAAGGGTGTTCAGTAGGGTTTGCGTTTGAGTAGGGGCGCAGGGGAGGTTTGTCCGTACTCCGGGCGTGAGTTTTGATGTAGGTGGAGTTGACTTGCGTGCTTACCAAGCCGTGCAGGTTGGATCGTATGTTGTGGACGTTTAATATTTTGTGTCATGGGCGTATGAGGCACGTTGTGGTAAACAGTTGAATTAGTTGTTAGACAGGGACGATTTATAGACAAAATGTCGAAATAGGTTGGTATATGAAGGGGAGATGGAGAAGAGTGAATTCCCGCCTGAATATAAATGCAGTGAGTTACGAGTAATTTGAGATAGTTCTGTGAGTGATTTCAATGGGGATAATCTTAGGGTGGTCAGTGTGTCATAATTGTGATTTTGTCATATAGTTGAAGTGAATGTTTTGTGTTTCAGAGTTTTATGTTGCGTATCCTATGTAACGGTGATGGACACAATATCTTTACGTGCTTTGTATATACAATTTTAGGAATGTTTCTCGTATTGTATGGTCATGTTACATGTCATTGGTGTACTTTTTGTATATGGTGTGCTTCCTAGCACATGTTTGATGAACACGTTTTTCTTATTTCGTTTATACTTTATGCCGTTTGTCCGTTTGCTGTTTAATAATATTAGTGTATATATTGCAAGTTTTCGTTTACCTGTAAGCGTGATCGAGAGCTTGAACTATATGTGGAAGTAGTATTTTTCTTGTGTGCATTTATGTCAGTGTTAGTTTCACATATAGTGCTGGCATTTGTGTTTTATTGTGATGTCAAATTATCACAGTGTAATTTTCGTTTTGTTATATTAGTTATTTTCATTGTAGATGAATGGTAGCGTCATTCCTGATCCTACCTTTGAACTGTAGTGCCTATCTTAGGTTCCATTGTAATTACACCGTGGATAGTCGCCAAATTAACGTATTGTTGGCTCTTTCAGGCACTGCGGTTCTTAGATTAAGGTCTAGGATACGTTGTGTAGTGGCAGGCGGAAGCCACGCTGTTATATGCAAGGAGGTAGTATCATGTTGTATAATACGTGATATGCTTGATGTATGTGTGTTAATTTGTGTAGCTTGTTTTTGTCACATTGTTTATTTGTTAGGCCGTTTATTTTCCTGGTTTGATTTATGATTTATTTTTATTAAGGAAATCTAGTTAGTGCCTGGTATTTCGTTGACAATATGTATTTATGCACCCATAATTTTTTTTTGATACCTGAGTTTTTCAATAAAATAACAATTCTTATTGTATAGGGTGTAATTTTGGGAAGAGCATGTTACTGGTTATTAACTTAGATTTGTGATGATAGGTCATTAGTCTGAATATTTTATTGGTAGGTGTGAACCTTTGTCATAACGTCAGTCACAGTATGTTAACTATATCAAATCTGGAAGTGTTTATATAATTTATATTTTATCTTTTTTATATAGTTATAGTTTATATTGTTTTCTATTATAGTAGTTTGTTATATGGAAAATTTGTGTGAATGTATTTGAGGGTAACTTTTTATGTCCATTTACATGTGTTGTTAAACTTGTTAGTAGTATGTGTTGTGTAGTATTGAGGATCCTACTGTACCCATTTTTATATCTTATTTTTAATGTTAAGCTGTAAAAGTTTTTTAAATAAAATATAAAAAAAAATAGCAAGGTAGTGGAGGGCCGATAACAGCTGGTAGTGGGTGGCAGTGACAGACAGAGTTGAGGGCAACAACAGCACGTAGGGAGGGCAGTAACAGCAGTAGTTGAGGGTCAGTGACAGATTAGAGTTGAGGGCAACAACAGCAAGTAGTAAGGGTCAGTAAGCAGGTCAGGGTATTAAGGGCATGTAACGCAGGTATTAAGTGGCAGTAACCGCATATAGTGAGGGCAGTACAACAAGCAGTGAGTGGTTGTTACAGCAGGTATTTAAGGGCAGTAACAGAAGGTAGTGAGAGTAGTAACAGCTGCTATTAAGGGCAGTAATAGCAGGTAGTGATGACTGACCTTGCTACTGGCAAGTCACAGGCACTCTACTCATAAGTCTCCCTACGATCCCCGCTGGGGTGGGAAATTTATACCTTCTCACAATGTTGTCGCATCGTGCGAAAGTCAAGCCAGGAAATGAAGTAATTAATGACTCCACCAAGCTGCTTTTGCTACCGCAATAAGGAATTGCTTGCAGGTTAAATTTACGGCAATACTCTCGCTGAAGGACTCCTTCATTGTCTGTACTGACGACACTGAATCATCAAACCTCATGGACGACTCTTCTTTCAAGACCCTACAAACATGACAATTCACTGTATCTCCGTCTCCATTCTTGAAGGCAAAACGCTCCATCTTTCTTAAAGGCTTGCCAGATCGTCTCGTCTCTCATGACGCTCTGAAGATATCTGTCAGAAACAAATTTGAACTCTGGGAGACAACCATCACTATGGCATGCAAAGAGTACAGTAACATTTATTCGGGCATGGACCTAAGCTGAGCCCGACTGTCTGCGGTTCGCTTGAGTTTTGGGTTTGGCTTTTTGTCACGAGATAAAAGCTGGTTCTATCTAAAGAGTTGATGGTTGAGAGGAAAGACAGTCCATTATTTGGTGCTATGGCTCGAAGCCTTGGTTACACTGAGTGATGGGAGCCTTATACTGAGACTTCTTGGCGGTGAGGTGTGGAATGCAAAGAGTAAGTATCTTTATTCGGAGCAGGAGTACACACACTCATTTACAGGCTTTCTCCCCAACAGCGAACCGGTGATGAGGGTTGGACTATGCGGGCCCCGTCAGTTCATCAGTACCAGGTTCAGCCAGTGAGAGATGGTTTTGGCAATCGCAGTGGTTATGTGGGTGCCAATCTCTGTCTGCACCTTGTCATTCCCACATTCTAGAGCTGGCTGAAGCACAGTCTGCTCTCTAGGTGGCTTATATTCTGCCTTGTTACCGTGGAGTGCACGAATACTATCGCTCGTACTTAGTGTATATAATGTACATTACTTCTGTTATCTAAATTGGTGAGGATATTATATGTCAAAAGTTTCTGGCTTTGTTAATTTTGCTCCCTGTACACCGGATAACAGGCCATTGGACTCCTGGGTTGTATTAATCACCAAATTCCCCTAACGCTCTGTCTTGACGGGCTAGCCATCTCATATTATCACAATCGTCCATGCCATATAGAACAAGAACGATTTCACATCATGTCTTCCCATTGATGGACACTGCCTACTACTATAAATCACATTCACCAAGGTCTGTCCTTCTAGGATAAGAAGTTCTGTTCTAATGTGAGAAATGGTGGACTTGAATTCAGATCCTGCCCCTCACTACGGCTCCAACATGCAAGGGCAGATCATCAATTAACCTTGCCAGCTAACGTGGCCCATCACGGAAAGAATAATCCTATGAAAAAACTAAAGAGAGGTTTGAAGAAGAATTATTCCAATTCACCGACTTACACAGCAACTACTGACACCACAAGATTTTACCACGCCACTTTACAAGCAACTCTTTCTCTCCATCTCCCGACGTGTGCTCCTCCATGGTGCTGTTTGCACACCTGGCAAATGCAGCATACCCCGGCACTTTAAACACCACCATAAACGAAACATATTATGTCTGAACATCATGCCTGCCTATCAATTTCTCGGACTCCAATTCCTTAGCGGACATCATCAGGGATATTTCCAACCGTCTTACTTTTACTGCTATCCGCAGTCACTTTCTCCTTCTGCCCAAGCAAAATGTTGCCTGAAGCTCTACAAACACTTCCACCGCGCGACGTTGTTTATTTGCCTCAAACCACCGCCTCCCACGTCTCCCAAATGTTGATACACCAACAATACACCAATCAACTGTTTTTACCGCGACCAACATTCACTGCCAGCCCCCCCCCCCCAAACTACGTAGGATCAGTATACCTGATCTACTTTTCAAAAGAAGGTATTGTTGACTCCAGCATACCCTCTCGAAAACCTTACCTCTACCACTTCATCTAACGCTGACTCCATGACCCTCTCTGAGCTTACAAGGCCTCTGAGTGCTGAAAACTGTCAGGTTTACTTGTGAGTCACCTCTTCACTTCACACTTACCAAGTTCTGGAGTTCATCCACGCCTTTACGTTCACATTGGAACAAGATAAATTATACACCTCTCTAGGAGCAGCTTCAAAAAATTTATTAATGGCTCCTCTTGTGGAGTAAAAATCTAAAGTATAAGGAGGCGTGTTGGGGGTATATCTCTAGACAACTCAAGCCTCCTTCAGCTTTCTGAAGGACTTAACCCTCCAGAAGGGACAAGTGGACTTCTTCCTTGCACACAAACTTTTTTTAATGGAGAGATACATGTGTGTAACTCAGTCTCTCTCTCACTCTCTCTCTCTCTCGTAATAGCATTCTGTTCAACTTCACAATGAGTTTAAACGTGTTGTAATTACTCTTTTTCCCCTATAGCCAGGAAAATAGAGAAAACCTGACGCCCCACTTGGTCTACAAGTCAGGGACATTTGATGCTAGTCTACAGATAAATAACAAGAAACATTACCCTCTTGTATTAAATACTGTTGCAACAGGAGCTAGCAACGAATGTAATATAAAGTGACTTCAGCATATTCCTTTTGTGGACGATGAATTGGAGGGCGAAAGAGGGCTGAGGCTCAGCATTGCTTCAAAGGAACGGACGAGGCGTGTGCTGTCACATGGGACATTGCCCGCCTTTCATTAAAAGACAAAGGGAAGTAGTAACTAGTTGCGTTCTTGACTCTTGTTCATTTTGACAAATTCTCAGAACTAGGACGATCAGTAAATCGTGGTATGGACGAACTCACGTCAGTGTTATAGCGTCTCTGTGTGACTTTCTTGATTGAGCTTCGGAATGCTGAATAGCATACAAACGAGTGCCAGCAGTGTGGTTTAATGACAAGCAACAGCGGATGAAAGCACGTGGATTAATTGCAAAGCAACAGCGGTGCAGCAGGTGGTAAGTGCAAGCAAAATCGGTGAGCAGGGTAGTACTGAAAGCAACACGGTGCAGCAGGTGCTAGGTGCAAGCAACAACGTTACAGCAGGTTGTAGTGCAAGAACATATCGGTGCAGCAGGCTGCTATTGCAAGGCAAAAAACGGTCAGCAGGTGTAGGGGAAGCAACAAGGTGCAGCTGGGTTGGTAGTCGCATAGCAACAGCGCGTTGCAGCAGGTCTAGTGCAAGCAACAACGCGTGCGCAGGTGGTAGTGAAAGCAACAACGGTGCAGCAGGTGGTAGTGCAACAAACACGGTGCAGCAGGTGGTAGGGAAGCAACTACTGTGCAGCTGGTGGAGTGCATGCAATAACGGTCCAGAGGTGTAGTGCAAGCCAACAACGGCTGCAGCAGGTGCTATCTTGGCAAGCAACAACGGGTTGGCTGCGGCGGTGTAGGCAAGCAAAACGTGACGGCAGGTGGTAGTGCACAGCAACAGTGGTTGCAGCATCATTGATGTTGTTAGGTGTTGTGCTTCCCAGCTGTTTCCATTGTCAACCCCTTTAGTGAATCTAAACTTGTTTATGGTCTAATCCTAATTAACATAAAAGTTATTGAGGAACATAGATTCGACAGTTACCCTAATAGGAGTTATTTTTTTTTTTCGCTTTGATTAGTATCGTCATTGAAAGTTGAATAGCTCTGTGACTTTGACGTACCTGTTACTGAATTAGAGGGCTCTACCCCTAACACCCCGGCCTCAGACCAGGCTTTGCTGTTGACCGCCTTATCAATCAGGCTGTTTGCGTTTGCAAACGTGTAGTAACATAGCTGTTACTACACGTTCTGTAACAAACAAATCAATCTTGGTACTCTAGTAACCCTTCTTGTTGCACTCATAATTGCTCCAAGTAGATCTGCTGTTATCCATTGCTTTGCCTGATTGGCTTTTCTTGTTGCCTTGTATAACCTAACTGTTGTATAGTTACTAAGCTCTCCGGCCTGAGATATGGTGTTAAGTATGACTCTACTTGTAGCTGGCATTATGGTTTCCTTTGGTTGAAGCTTCATTAAATCCAGGCCTGCTAGTGGTTCACTTGATGCATGTGGCTCACTGGAAAACTTTCTTTATATCAGCTTGAAGGTTTGCCATGCTTCCGATGGATGCCGCTCTCATTTAAATTCTATTATGGGATATGTGAATGAGAAACAGAACAGAGCTTTTTTCTTTGGTAGTCCCCGATTTAACTCTGTTCACTATTATACTTTGGATTCTAATCGTTAGAATATTAATTATCCATTTTTCCAGTTATTCCCACTGCAAAAATTTTGTGGGCTATGACACCATTATCACACACATGAAAGGCTTTTACAAAGTCATTGTAAACTACATCTGTATTTTTCTTGTCTTACACCAAGCAACTACGAAAGGCAGAAAAGACCTGCTCTAAACCCATGCTGCCCTGGGTTGTGAAATTGCTGATTAACACTATTGCTTCTTAAGGCTGTGGCGTGTTCCGAGTATGTTACAATTTATTCGGCATTCATCACACACCCATTGGGATGTCTTCTCGACAAGCTAACTGGCAGTTAGGGTAGCAGATTTTTTAGCGTCCTCATTGCCCTGGCGGACTGTCCAGCTCAAGTTAACCAATTGGGTGAGTGCTTGCTCCCGGCTGGTCCTATCACTCATACTCACTGTTTTTTTTTTTTTTTTTTTTTTTTTTTGTAAAACCCACTGTAGTGACTGGTTCTATGCTCTCTTGATCATTATTACTATTCTGCTGGTTATGTATCTGTGAATACTGTAAATATCTTGGGAAAGTAAATATATGGGTAACCAAAAACCTACCCTCTTATGATTGCCTTTGTCTCTAATTGTTTGGTATTGAGACTTGAGTTACGGCCAAGTATAACAGGCCTTTGGATTGCATACCTGTGTTCGTAATATGTGTTCTTGTTTGGAATAAATTATTGTTTTGAATCAATGCCAACATTACCTCTACAACGCTGCTGGGTAATGTTGCATCATAATTAGATGTTTCTGCTTACAAAGACAAAGTAGAGGCCTGTGTGGCCTCTTGCAATAGCATTAGCCAGGTATCAATACGGGAGACTGATTCTCCAAAATAATCAGGGACACAGGCGCCTTTTACTAGAGATGGGTACTTCCACCCTCTAAAGACACCTAATAAAACTAAGTTAGTAAAAAAAACAGAAGTGTATGGCTGGACTATTTTTCCAGCCATCTTACACAGAATTTTTTTTAGGAACATATACCTCACGCTGAGGTCAGTGGTCAGTACGCTGAGGTCAGTGGTCACCTGCGGTCATACCTGCCTAAGCTCTTGGGAGTTAGCGTGGGCTGTTACACATACCATGGCTTGTTGTAGTGCTTTAGAATCCCAGGTTCATGTGTTGAAGAAGGAGATTCTACTTCTTCAGAAGGAAAATAGGTAGCTGAAGCTTCGCATAGATGAGTTTGGGAGCGAATGTGAGAAGGATTTAGCTGGTAAGGAGGGAATGGTCACCAGCAGTGATAGTGGCAGCCGCTTTAAGTGGCAAGTGGTTCACAGTTCAGGAAGAAGGAAGATGAGGAGAGTTAATAGAAAAGATGTGAAGGTAGGAAATCGATTCTCTGTTCTCAAAGACGAGTGTACTTCAGTGATTAGTGAGGTTGAAGGTACCACTGATTCCCCTGCTAATCAAGGTAAGAATATTTTAATAGTAGGCGATTCTCAGGTAAGATATATGGACCGTGCATTTTGTAACAGAGACAGAAAGATCAGACAGAGTGTGCCTTCCTGAAGCTGGTGTTGTTGACATAGTCAGCAGGTTGGATAATATGGCAGGTAATGGGAACAAGCCCATTATCTGTCTTAGTGCTGGGGGTAATGACATTGGGAAGGGCAGAAGAGAGGAGCTGCTGGATAAGTACAGGTCAGCCATAAAAGTAGTTAGGTCTATAGCCATAGAAGTAGTTAGATCTATAGCCATAGAAGTAGTTAGGTAATATAGATATTATTGGTATAACAGAGACCTGGTTCAACCTGAAAGAGAAATACCTTCTGAATGCAACATTCAGGGTTATAAACTATTTCACACTGACAGAGTCAACAGGAAGGGTGGTGGAGTGGCAATCTAAGTCAGAGAAAATTTAAATTGTTGTCTTAGACATGATATAAGATTAGAAACATCGAACACAGATCTGTTTGGCTACAGTTTCTCGAAGGAAGTGACAAATTAATTTTGGGTGTGATTTATAGGCCCCCAAACCTTGATAGGGAGTGCAGTAAGCTGTTATGGGACGAAATTCATAAGGCATCTAGATATGAAAATGTTGTGATAATGGGAGATTTTAACTTTAGACAAACTGATTGGAACAATATGACAAGAAATCTCGAGTCTAATGACTTTCTTGATACGGTTCGGGATTGCTTTTTAGAACAGGTTGTGACAGAACCAACCAGAGGAAACAAACTGCTTGACTTGGTTCTTGCCAATAAAGATTCACTAATTAATAATCTTGAGGTTAATAATGAGCTGGGGGAAAGTGATCACAAATCACTTAGTTTTAATATATCATGGTTTTAATATATCATGGAATTACCCAGATAATTGCAATCAAATCTCTGCCCCAGATTTTCGCTTGGCCGACGTCATGGGACTGAAAAATTACCTGCGTGGGCTAAATTGGGATGTCCTGACTATGGGTCAGGTAGGTGATCTTGGTTTCCAATATGACGTTTTTCAGAGCATAGTTCTAGCTGCCCAGACAACTTTTGTTCCGAGGACGGAAATTAGATCTAACGAAAATGATCCCAAGTGGATGAACAATAGATTAAAACATCTCATTTGTCATAAGAGAGGCATATAAAGGCGTATCAAAAGAGGGGATTGGCAGTTAAGAAATCAATATATTCAATTAAATAGAGAAATAAAGAAAGGAATAAGAAAAGCTAAAAGAGATTATGAGGCTAAGGTCGCAAGGGATTCAAAGACTAACCCAAAAGGGTTCTTTCAGGTATACAGAAGTAAGATTAGGGACAAGATTGGCCCACTTAAGAGTAACTCTGGTCAGATCACTGACAGTGATAAGGATATGTGTGAAATTCTCAATACCTACTTCATCTCAGTTTTCACCCAGGAAAATACTAGTGATATATCTGAAATAATAGATTATATAGAACAGGATAATAAACTATGTACGATTGTGGTAACTAGTGACGTGGTCCTCAGACAAATAGAGAAACTAAAACTTAAAGGAATGGAAAGAGGACCTTAGCATACCTTTGGCTAATCTTTTTAACATGTCACTACAAACTGGCACAGTGCCTGATAAGTGGAAAATGGCAAATGTAATACCTGTTCACAAGGCAGGTGACAGGTCCTTGGCTTCGAACTATAGACCAATAAGCCTTACCTCCATAGCGGGAAAATTTATGGAAACAATAATTGTCGAAGCAATTTGTAGCCATCTTGACAGGCACAGATTGATTAATGAATCTCAACACGCTTTTACAAAAGGGCGTTCCTGTCTTACGAATTGACTAGTATTCACTAAGGTGTTTGGGGAGGTAGATCATGGTAATGAATATGATATTGTGTATATGGACTTCAGTAAGGCTTTCGATAGTTACACCAGGGGCTATTGAGGAAACAAAGGCACACGGAATGGAGGAGAAATTTTTTTAGGGAGAGGCATGGCTGAAAAATAACAGCAGAGAGTTTGCAAAATGGGGAGAATCAAATGGGGGACTCACAAGCGGTTCCTCAGGGGTCTTGTTGGGCCGTTGTTGTTCACAATTTACAAGACGAATAAATGGGGGAATTAAATAGCGACATAAGCAAATTTGTGATGACCCCAAAAATAGGCCTCCTATTTTCTAATAGGAACAAGAGCACCCAGGATGATTGAATAGAGATGCAATGGCGGAAAATTGGCAGTTTGCGTTTAATATTGACAAATGCAAAGTTCTAAATGTTGGACAGTTAAATAACCCAGCCAATTTAAAAAACAAAATATGTAGATCTTAATATATGATTGGAAAAGGATTTGGGGTTTGGTTGCAGTAATCAAAAAACCAAGACAGCAGTGCATTAGTGTTCGCAATAAAAGCTAACAGAAGTTTGGGCTTCATATCTAAATATAAAATAACAGAAGTCTCAGGTGTTCTTCAACTTATGTACCTTGGTTAGGGGCCCCATTTAGATTGTGCTCATTTGGTCCCTTTTTACAGAATGGGTTAAATTTCTCGGAAAAGTAAAGAGAATGATGACAAAAATGATCCCTGTATCAAAATCTTCCCCAAAGATAGTGAGGGCCCTGAATTTACCCCTCAAAAAAGGGGTTTGAATTAGGGGGGGTATGTCGAGGTGATAAATGGAAAAAAGGATAAATAAAGGGGGGTGTAAATAGCGTGCTGAAAATTTCCAGCCAAAAACAGGACTCGCAGCAAGGTTTCATGCTGGAAAAAATTTAGATTAGGGGATATAGGAAAGCATGGTTTGGAATAGAGTTGTGGAGAGTGGAACAAACTCCCGAGTAAGTTTTTTCAGGCTAAAAATGTTTTGTAGTTTTTAAAATAGGTTTGATAAATCTGAGTGGGTGTGGGGGGTGTAGTTTGGACCTGATGGTTGTGCTGCTGGGTCGGTGCGTCTCCATCCTTAAGGGAGGTGACCAGACTGGGTGGGCATTGGGGTAATCCGGGGGGGGGAAAATGGACCTCCCTAGGGTCAGTAGGCCTGTTGAGTGTTCCTTCTTTCTTTTGTTCTTATGTTTTCACAGACACTCGACTGAGGGCATGTCAGGTAAAATGTTGAAAAAAGACACTTTTTTGATTTTAATAAAGGTTCTTTGGGAATGTGTCTTGTCCCGAAGCACCTTAAAAAAAACTCGGCACCTGCCTGTTCCAGTTATGCCGTAACTCGGGCAATTGTCTGGTGAGATGCTGATATTTACGATTGGAGACTTCGACCTGGGGGTTTGACAAGTTGCTTTCGATGGAGTGCAGGGCCCCTTTAACTCAAGTAAAAGTCCCCCGGTTAAGACTTTTCCCATAACTGGGTACCAGATGTCTTGCCCCGCTTCATCCCCACGGGGCCCATCTTAGGAAGAGAACAAAGGGGCCCCACTCTGGTTCTGCCTTAAAAGTCGGCAGTTCTGAAACCGACCATTGCCCCGCTGCAAATGTTTGATCTAAAGATTTTTTGGTAAAAAACACTGGCAAAAGGGGGAATGGGGTATCCAACATGATAGTTAGTTATTCGTAAAACGTTTAGGTCCCAAATTTTTAGGACAGCTCATAAATTCTTTTTGGGGACTTTGGTGTTTCCAAACCCTTTGGGTCATATTTTTAAATTGTTTGATTCGGAAGGTTTAAAAGAGTTTTTTGGGGGGTCATAATTCTTCCCCGAGTGCCAACATGTAGGAAAACTGGACTTTATATCGAACCTTCGCCACTACGTACCGCACCAGCTGATGGAGAACTATTTGTAGACAAATCAGTTAACCAGTATATCTTTACCATCTTAGATAATGACACCTGGTGTCCGCGGGCAGATCCTATGCGTAGTATTAACACTGAGGCAATTTTAAATGGCCTCATTAGATTTAAATTCCAAATGCAAGTTCTACGGACTATTAACAGTGACCAAGGCACCAATTTTACTGTACGTTTTACTGCACATTTTGAGTCACTTAAGCATTAAGCTGGAAAGATTCCACAAATCTTGGAAAATCATGATACGTACGTATTACCTGCATTTTACTACAGATTACGATGAGTCTTTGTATTTCCTGCTCTTTGCTTTGAGAGTAACCGTGCCGGAGTCTACATGGCACAGTCTTTTTGCACTGATATTTGGCCATAATGTAAGAGATCCTCAGCGAGTGTTCTTGCCAACAAAGATTCACTAATTAATAATCTTGAGGTTAATGATGAGCTTGGGAAAAGTGATCACAAATCACTTAGTTTCAATATATCATGGAATTACCCAGATAACTGCAATCAAATCTGTCCCAGATTTTCGCTTGGCCGACTTCACGGGACTGAAAACTTACCTGGTTGGGCTAAATTGGGATGTCCTGATTATGGGTCAGGTAGGTGATCTTGGTTGCCAATACGACGTTTTTCAGAGCATAGTTCTAGCTGTCCAGACAACTTTTGTTCCGAGTAGGGAAATTAGATCTAACAAAAATGATCCCAAATGGATGAACAATAGATTAAAACATTTCATTGGTCAAAAGAGAGGCATATATAGGCGTATCAAAAGAGGGGATGGGCAGTTAAGAAATCAATATATTCAGTTAAAGAGAGAAATAAAGAAAGGAATATGAAAATAAAAAAGGGATTATGAGGCTAAGGTCGCAAGGGATTCAAAGATTAACCCTAAAGGATTCTTTCAGGTATACAGATGTAAGATTTGGGACAAGATTGGCCCACTTAAGAGTAACTCTGGTCAGATCACTGACAGTGATAAGGATATGTGTGAAATTCTAAATACCTACTTCCTCTCAGTTTTCACCCAGGAAAACACTAGCGATATTCCTGAAATAATAGATTATGTAGAACAGGATGATAATAAACTATGCACGATTGCGGTAACTAGTGACATGGTCCTCAGACAAATAGAGAAACTAAAACCCAACAAATCCCCAGGCCCTGATAAACTGTTTGCAAGGGTGTTAAAGGAATGTAAAGAGGAACTTAGCATACCTTTGGCTAATCTTTTTAACATATCACTACAAACTGGCACAGTGCCTGATAAGTGGAAAATGGCAAATGTGATACCTATTTACAAGGCAGGTGACAGGTCCTTGGCTTCGTACAATAGACCAATAAGCCAATAATTGCCGAAGCAATTCGTAGCCATCTTGATAGGCACAGATTGATTAATGAATCTCAACACGGTTTTACAAAGGGAATTTACTAACTTTTTTCACTAAGGTGTTTGGGGAGGTAAATCATTGTAATGAATATGAAATTGTGTATATGGACTTCAGTAAGGCTTTCGATAGAGTTCCACATCAGTATTGATGAACTGATCACATCGGCTCCAGGAAGAGGGACTGATTACATCAAGCTACTAATCTTCCACCATTCTTCTCTATACTGGAATGAGGAAGCCATTGGCTGGTGTAACGTTTCCACACTAAAGATACCCAATTGTTGCACAAGTGCCTCATGTCTTCCATACCTACAGACCCCGACGATAAACTGGACCTCTTAGAAAAGTTCCAGACGTCCAAATATGACTGTCTTACTCAGATCTACTCAAGAACTTTCATCCTTTTATGTCGGGACTCACAGAAACACAAATGGTTGATCTCACCACCCTTTTGCAGTCCTATCCCAACATATTAACGGATGTTCCGAAAATATGCACTCCTGATTTTCACGACGTATATGTAGGCATAGCTAAACCTATTAAACTCCCTCTCTAAAGACCTAACCCAGAAAAGCAAAGGCTTCTACACCAAGAGGTAAATTTCCTTCTGGAACATGAGTTATTAGAAGAATCTTCCAGTCCAAGGTACTCAACCTGTATCTTTGTAAAGAAAATAAAGGGAGGGCTTCAGATGTTTACTGACTACTGTGAGGTGAATAAAATCACAGTGCCAAATGCTTACCCAGACCCACATAGGGATGACGTCGTTGTCTTCGTGGGTAAGGCTAAATATGTCTTAGATTAGCCCTCAAGAGAAATTTATCAAATCCCATTCATTGATGGGCCAACGAAAAAATCTCTCCCCAATGTGTTTCCAGGTCATTACCATTATACAGGGGCCCCCATTCGACAGGGGAAAAACTCGCCAGGGGGGACGAGATATTTCCCGATTTAAAATATCATTTTAATAGGTTTTAAATTTCTTCCTTGGCCAATCTTCAATCATCATTTTTAGATAAAAAAAGTGGGGAAAAAAAAGGGAAAAGAAGCATTTAGGACAGTAATTTTTCGCCACCCAAAAATTTTTCAGCCTTCCCCAAAACAAAAAAAAAAAAACCCCCCCCAAAAGATTTCTAGGGATAAACCGAGTTTCATGGGAAAATTTTTGGCACAATTTTGTTTCCCCCATTAACTTTGCTCAATAGAAAAAAAACCCTAATTAAAAATGGTTTCCACAATCCCAAAGAAGCTTTTTTAGAAAATAAAAAGTTTGTGTGGGTAGCTCCCCTTTTGGTTTTTAAATTAGATTATTCAATCCCAAATTTTGCTTTCGGGTGGATCCTTCGAAATCGGGGGAAAGGAAGTCTTTTATCTGTTTGAAAAATTTTCCAGAAAAGTTAAGCATACTAAGAAGTCTACCCCACAACAGAAAAAATTTAGTCCTAACGGTGGTTTTATCACGGGGACCCTTTTTCAAATTTTATTTTTTATCCTCTTTGCATGTGGCCAGGTGTCGAAATCCATAAAGGGCTTAGGGGGAGTAAAAATTTTTGTCGTATGAGTGGGTTTTAAGACCCCAACCCAAAAAAACAATATAAAAGCCCAACTTGGAGAGGTCAAAATAGTGGCGGACTAAGTCTCCAGTGCTTTTTTACTTAGGAATGTCAAAAAGAAGTTGTTTTAAGGGTTTAAAGTTAGGTGATAGGTCTATTTGTCGTTTTTTCCATTTTGGGGGAAATTTATTGCTTTAGTAGAAATCACTTTGTAAAACCCTACCATTTGGATCTTTTTTTATGTTTGCTTTCTTTTTTCCCCCCCTTTGTGGCAGGACTTGGCAAAAAAGCCCCTTTGTTTGGGTTTTTTTAAATTTTGTGAGTTTTTTTGGGTCAAAGTACTCCCAGCGGGGTGGGGGGTTTATAAAAGGGAAACCCGAGGGTTTTTAGCTAGTTTTTTTTCCCAATTTGTCCCAAAGCTGGCAAACGTTTTCATAGTTTAGTCTATTTTACTGAATGATAAAATTTATTTTTCTAAATGAGGGGCCCAACGCACCCTTTCGTCAACACGTCCGGCTTCGACTCTCGTGATTCGAACAAAAAAAAAATCGCATCAGAGGGATAGTTATGTAAAATCTAAACTTGAAAATTTTTTAATTTATCATTACCCCCTCTTAGTGCGTACAGTTACTTTTCATTTTAAAAGATCAGTTACAGTTATAAATGCATTTACTAAAAATAATTTTTTTCAGTTAAATTTTAACAAATGTAATTGCTCCAAGCTTGCTGTGGTGGGGCCTTTGAGTGCCACGTTAATATCCAGGTCTTGAGGGGAATACGATTAAATTTATGCTCCACTTTTTTCCCAAAGGTTTAAAAACATGGGCAAAGGGGTTTCAGGTTTACCGCATCTCTGGGTCTAAACATTCTCTCTTGGGGTTTTATCTTCCGGCTAATCTTTACTTGAAATTTGGGGTCTTTTCCCGTTTAAATTTTTTTCTTAGTCTGTGTCCAAGACCCTTTGTTATAGCAAATAAGTTGTAAGTACCGCAAAAAAACAATGCTGTATTCTGACTCCAATTTTGGTTTGTATCCGCATTGACATTTTGGGGGGCTCTTTTTCCTTGTGGATGTCTTTTTAAAAGAAGACTAAATTTTATCCCCTCCCGTATTTTAAATTTCCCCAATAAAGCTTGGGCGTTTCAAGTATAGCCAGTTATCAAAGGGGAACTGGGTTGGGGGGGAGGGGAATTTCCCACTAGAAAATCGACACCCTTTCCCTTTTCCAGATAAAAAATTTTGGCAATCCCATTGGACGGAATCCCAAAGTGTTCCAATATAATTTTTATTTAAAACTTTTCGGGGTCCGAAAGGGTTTGACCGGTGGAAAGCTATTGCACTTCACTTCCATACTTACATTACCTCTGTCCCCTGCTACATTTTCCCATGTTTTTTTTTCATATATTGAATTCAAAAAAGTTTCTTGTGAGCGTTTTAAAATATATAAAAATTTTTTCAAACGTCGCACATGTATGTATTTGGGATTTTTTTACTGGCAAACTTTTTTTTAATCACGTAATAACTCCATTGTTAATCTCTTTTCCTGTTTGTGCATCAAAATTTCCCTTTTTTCTTTTTTTTTTTAAAGGCTTGATGTTTATTTAAAATTAACGGGGTTTGTCATTGCAATCCTGTCTTTTTTTTAAATTATATATGGGCTTTTTCCCAAAATATTTTGGTTTGTTTATTTTAAAACGGACTTTCGTGTGTTTAGTTATTTTTTCCCTTGCGTTAAAAACCCCCAAGTTAGTAGTTTTCCCTGGCTTTTTCATTACGCCCTTTTTGTTCGTTCATTGCAAAACCTACCTTATTTTTTTTGATACTTAGCTTTTTTTTTTATTATATGGGGACTTGTTTTTTTGGGCAGAAAACCCAAAGGCTTGTTTTTTGCGATAAAAGGTTATCAATGCGATAACAACTAGCGTTGGGAAAAATGGCTTTTATTCACGATTTTGGGGATTGTTCTTCCCTTATTTGGGAATTATCATAAAAAACGAAAACTTAGTTTTGTTTATCACGATAGTTTACTTATACTTTACCGGGACGGGTCCTCACGATTCCTAGCTCTTTCTTTAAGCCTCACGGGAATGTCACCCACGTCCCTTTTTTTGTTCATTATGTTATCAAATTTTGATAAAAAAACCCCTTCTTTTTCAGGGTCAGGGTTTCCCTAGCTTTACTGTTAAAAATTCATGGTTTGCTTTTTAAAAAACCCGATGGTAGCTTGATCATTGGATCCCCTAGCTTTTTAAATCATGATCCCCTATTTTTTATTTATAGCTTTTACTTCCCTTGTCACCCCACGATAAAAGTTTTTGTCTTTTTCGAGGGCGAAAATTAGTGATAAAAAAAAAGCTTTTGTTGCTTCTTTAATGCTACACAATGTTCTTTTTCGTTTTGGGAAAAAATTTTTATCGAATTTTTAAAATCGGGGAAAAATCAGTTTTTATATTTATATTTTAAAATATTATATTATATTTTTAAAATATTTTTATTTTTATATAAAGGGAAATTTTGGTATTGATAAAGCCAGGGAAATGGCGAAACGTCTAAAAATTAAAGTTTCCCCAATTTGTTGAAATGTGTTTTTAATTTCCCCCTTTAATGTTCCCACTGTGATACAAAACCCTGGTAGTCTTGGGGGAAACTGTGATAAGAAACCGGTTTTGGGTTTCTGACACTGTGATAAAAAAACCGGGGGTAGTCTGGTGCTGGCACTGTGAAAAGAAACCGGGTTTATTTCGGGTTTGCTGACACTGTGATAAAAAATTTGGGGTAGTCGGGTGCTGACCCCTGTGAAAAGGAAACCTGGTAGTTGGTGCGGGACACTTTTGGAAAAGAACCCGGGTTTGTCTGGTGCGGGACCTGTGAAAAGGGAAACCCGGGTAGTCGGGTGCTGACACTGTGATAAAAAAACCTGGTAGTTGGGTGCCCACTGTGATAAAAAAACCGGGTAGTCTGGTGTTTGGACACTGTGTTTAAAAAAATGGTAGTCTGGTGCTGACACTGTGAAAAGGGAAAACCGGTATTTTGGGTGTGACACTGTAAAAAAAACCCTGGAAGTCAGTGTTTGGACACTGTGATAAAAAACCCTGGTAGTCTGGTGCTGGACACTGTGTTTTTTTTTTTTTTAAAAACCCGGGTTTGTCGGTATAAACACTGTGATAAAAAAACCTGGTAGTTGGTGCTGACACTGTGATAAAAAACCCCGGGTTTGTTGGTGCGGGACACTGTGAAAAGAAACCGGGTAGTCTGGTGTTTGACACTGTGAAAAAAAAAATGGTAGTCGGGTTGTTTGAAAACTGTGATAAAAAAACCTGGTAGTTGGTGCGACACTGGGGATAAAAAAAACCTGGTTTTTTGGTTTGTTTGACCTGTGATAAGAAACCGGGTAGTCTGGTGTGAACTGTGAAAAAAAAACCCTGGTAGTTGGTGTGACACTGTGAAAAAAGGAAACTGGAGTCTGGTGGACACTGGGGTAAAAAAACCCTGGTAGTCTGGTGATGCCCACTGTGATAAAAAAACCGGGTTTAGTCTGGTGGGGGCACTTTTAAAAGAAACGGGTTTAGTCTGGTGCTGACACTGGGGATAAAAAACCGGGTAGTTGGGCTGACACTGTGATAAGAAACTGGAAAGTCTGGTGCTGCCACTGTGAAAAGAAACCTGGTAGTCTGGTGGGGGACACTGTGAAAAGAAACCGGGTTTAATCTGGTGTGCCCACTGTGTAAAAAACCCTGGTATTTGGGTTTGCTGACACTGTGATAAAAAAAACCTGGTAGTCTGGTGCGGCACTGTGAAAAGGGAAACCCTGGTAGTCTGGTGTGGCATGGGGAAAAAAAAACCGGGTTTGTCTGGTGCTGACATTTGTGATGGGAAAAACCTGGCAGTCTGGGCGGGACACTGTGATAAGAAACCTGGTTTTTGGGGTGCTGGCACTGGGGTAAAAAACCCTGGTAATTTGGGGGTTGGCATGTGAAAAGGGAAACCGGGGTTAGTCGGGTGCTGACCTGTGATAAAAAAACCTGGTATTTGGTGGGACAAGTGATAAGAAACCGGGGTAGTCTGGTGTGACATGTGATAAAAAACCGGGTTTGTCTGGTGCTGACATGTGATAAGAAACCTGGTAGTCGGGTGCTGACATGGATAAGAAACTGGTTTTGGTGCTGACATTTTGAGATAAAGGGCATTTTTCCTGTCGTTCTGGTTGAGTATACCAAAGATGTAACTTTAGAAAGGGGAATTTCCCTAGGGAAAAAGCACTATAAGGGGAAATATTTTGTTTTTATGGGGTACAAGCATTAAAAAGAAGATCCCGGGTTTCCTCTAAACAGTGATATTTATCTAAGGGGTTTGATACTGAGGGGGTTTCCCTGGACCTCAAAAACCGTGACGGGTTCCCTGGTCCTCTGAGAAACTGTAAAAAGAACCTGGATATTTAAAAATTTTTTGGGGAGTATGAGAGAAAATGTGCTTTTTTGGCTTTGCCACGTTGAGGATCCCTGGTCCACTGATATGCTCTGTTTTGAGGTTTCTGGTACTATGTTTAACTTTCTTTCACTGTGTAAAGGAATTGGAATGTGGGGTATTGTGGGCCCCTAAAAATATGTGAGGGTACTGGTGCTTTAAGGATACAGAAATTTTGGCGGAAAAACTTTTGCTCTTTAACAGCACAGAAAAAGGGTACTTTAATCCCTTTGGAAATGGCACTCTGTGAGGATACCTTTGGCCATTAATATTTGGGACTGTTTTGAGGAACCCCGTCCATGATTTCTGCCCCCCTGTGTGAGGAACCCAGTCCCTTTGGTACTGCCACTGTATGAGGATACCTTGTCCATTGAACTGCCCCCGGTTTTAGGTACCTAGTCCATTATACTGCCACTGGTGAAAGGGTCCTAGGGGCCCTGGGTACTTCCACTTTATGGGTCCAAATCCATTGATATGCCCCTGTATGAGGTTTTCCCAGTCCATTGTTTCTGCCACTGTGTGGGATACTTAGTCTATTGATATGGCAAACCCTGTGGGAACCTAGTCCCTTTTACTAGCCTGTGTGAGGGGAAAACCCAGTCCATTGATAATTGCATGTGTGAGGTTTTCTAGCTCATTTTACTTTGGGAAATGTGGGAGGGGTCCCAGTCAATTGATATAGCACTGTGTGAGGTAATTTTTTCCAAATGATCTTGCACTGTGTGAGGATATCTAGCCCCCCTTATAACACCTTTTTGTGAGGTAATAGGTTTAAACCTTAAATACTGTCCAAAAAGTTGAAAATAATGGTCCTTTTTCTATAAGGGTTTGGGGGGGGGGATTATGTTTTTGGCAATTTGGGGGCAGAACTTTCTTCTCATAAAATGTCACTTTTTGGTTAACTGGGGGCCGATATAATGGGCACCTTTGAGGGTTTCCTAAATTTCCCCTTTTGTAGTTAAGTATAAGGGTTTTGGGTACCCTTTTGAGGATACCCGATCCCCTTTGGTTTTTAGAAAAAGATACATACAATAACGGCAAAAATTTTTTACGGAAATTTTTTTTTTTTCGATATTTTTTTACTAAAAGGAAGAAAAATTAAAATTTTATGGCTACTATTGGACTTATTTTATTACCCCATTACAGGTCAATATTTTACAAAGATTTTTTATTTGTTTTGGACCGCCCAAGCATCAATAAGTTTCTTTTTCCCACGTGGGGCGCCCCTGACAAAAGATCAAAGTTAACATTACATTAAATTTTTTGATTCTGGCAGAAAAGAAAACCCCCAACCCCCTTTAAAAAAAGCTTTTATGAGTTGCCCAAATTTGGGGCGAAGTTGGGAAAAATTCGTGTTTTCCCCCCTCCCCCCCCTTTAATCAATTCCCAAAACTTTAATTTAATTTTTTTCATAAAAAGGGGAAATTTCCAACCCCCCATTTGGGTGACGCCAAACACCATTTTTTTAAAACCCACCATCTTTACTTAAATTTTTTCTGTTTATTAAAGGGCCCAAGTGGTTGATGAAATTTTTTAAAAATCCTTCCCACCATCAGTCCCCTTTTTCTGGGGGCAGTTTAAACCCTGTTTTACCTTTGTTATTAACCCCGGCTTTATTTTGCCAAAAAGTGTGCCAAGAAATTTTTCCCTGGAAATGAAAATGACCCCCCCACTCCCCGATTTTCTGGGAAATTTTACAAGCTCCCTTTAGACTTCGGCAAAATTAATCACATGGTCATTCGGTACTGGTTTTGTTTGACTCATGACCCCGAAAACCACCTGCAAGATAATAGAAGGGGTGAATGGTTTTTAAAATGTTTTTTTTTTATAGGTTGTTTTAAATTTTTCCCTATAATTAATGTTCTTTTTTGAACAAATTTAAAAGGGAAAAGCTAAATGTAATTCTTACCCGCTCCCTTGTTTAAAAGTTCACTCAATGTGATTCTTGCCGGGCAAAACTTTCCCGTTTCATGGGGTTAGGGAAAATCGGGCTTTTTTCTAGGCCCCATATACTTCCCAAATTAAAAACTCCAAAAAAGCCTTTTCCCCCATTAATTGTCCTTTGGACAAGGCTAAAAGCCCGTTCTGCTTTAAAGCTAGGTCACAGGAAATTCAGTGCAAAATGCTTTCTGTTGGGAAAGAGCCAAGCCTATTTTTTTTCTGTTTTAAAATTTTTGTTTTTCGTTTCGATTTTTTTTCCAAAATTTACCCCCCCCCTTTGTGAGTTTATTTATTTACCCGTAATTCAAAATTTTTCCCTTTAAATTTTTTTTTTCAATCTGTGCTACTCAAGGGAAGCTTTCTGTCCCACCCTTTTAAAATGAAGGAAAAAAAAAAGGCAATTTTTTGTAGCAAGAACAAGTAAGAAAATATACAACAATGGAATTATCACAGTCAACAAAAAAACAAAAATCAACCCCTTTATCCCCAAAGCGGAGGAAAATTGACAAGTCTTTTGGGGCCAAAAAACTTACTCGGCCCCCCTCAAGTTCTGTGTTTTCCCCCCCATTGTTCCCTTTAGGGCAAAAAATCACAACACTCTTAAAATTTTTTTTTTTTTTTTTTTTTTTTACACCGGGTTTGACAAGGTTAAGGGGTCCCTAGCTTTATTTACCCAAACTATTTTGGTTTTGGATTCCTAACTCTTTTTGGCAAGCTAAAAGCTGTTCCTACAACAGCTCATTTTAAAGGGATTTTTTTTTGGAATTTAAAATAGGGAACAGGATGGGAAAAAGGAGCCTTTTGGGGTACCCGAACGTTTAATTTTTTAAAAAGGGTGGGCTGGTTTCTAACGTTTTTTTAAAAAAATCCATTTAAATTTTGGAAAAAAGGGCCCTTTAAATGCCTTTTTTGTAGAAAAAAATTTTTTATCTTCAAAAAATCCCTAATAATTAGGTGACTAAAATTCGCCCAGCTCTCTAAAAACTGCTTCTCTTAAAAACCGTTTTTTATTTATAAATCTTTCACTTTTTTTATTTATTAGAACAAAAAAAAGTTACTAGTTAGTTTTTTAGCTTTTTAATTTTAAATTTTGTTTAAAATTTTTAAAAAAAAATATGTAAAAGGTGAACAGCCTTTAAAACACTTTGTTTAAAAGTAAATTTTTAAAAAAAGGTCGGGAACTAAATATAGATTCCAAAATAAAAAAAGCTATTAAAAAAAATTTTTATAAAAAGCAATACTAAAAACTTTTAGGGTTTTAAACCAAATTTTGTAAAAGGTTTAAAAATTAAATTTGGGATAATACATCCTCTGTGGGAAGAATAAGGAAACATTTTGACATTTTCAGCATAATTCCAAAAGAGTTTCCTTTTTACAGTAAATTGACAACAAAAACCCGAGGTAAAAAAACCACCCCGCTTTCACTCGGTATATGGCCTGCCCCAAGAAAAAAAATTTTCCCTCATTTTATTTTTTTTTCCCAGTCTCTGCTCAAATTTTTTGTGTTAAACCAAGCATCCTTTTAAAAAGGGCCCTTTCGTTGGGGAAAAGGAGGGAAAAAGACTTATTTCCCGCGCCTTAAAACTTAAAAAAAAATATATTCCCAAAAGGGCTGGGAAAAAAAGATTACCCCTCAAATTTAGGAGGCACAATTTAAAAGGGGTCAATTAAAACTTTTAATTTTTCAAATTTCTCGGGTGTACAAGCTGTAATTTTTTGTTTTTTTTTCATAAACTACACATTTTGTAGCTGAACTTTTAAATCTATAGCAACACTTTTTATACTGTTTTCCTTTAAAAAAACTACCCCTTTCAAAGCTTTTCCCTTCATACGTTTTACCTTCCTTCCCTTTTGAATTTTAAAAGTTACATATCTTACCCTTTTAATATACCCCCCATGGTTATTTCCCTTTCTAGACCCTTTTCTGGTTTAGGTTTAAAAAAGTGCTCCAAAAAGTATTCGGTCTCTTTTTCGCCAGGATTATTTTTAAGCCCTTTAAAATTTGGGGTTCATGTTTTTGGTCATGTGTGATTTATTCACGGTGCTGAAAGAAAGACAGTTTTGGTTTTTTTATAAAAATTGTAAAAAACAACTACTCTATATACTTTTACCCCCAAAAAAAGAAATATTTAATGAGGCATTCTAGAATTTTAAAAATTCATTTTTTAAGACAGTAAAAAATTTTTGTGAGAAAGAAAATAAAAAAAAAAGATAAATTAAATATGAAACTTTAAATTTTATAAAAAGGCGTTATTTCCCAAAAGAATTTTATTTTTAATATATAATATATATATTTTTATTATATATATATATTTATTATATATTTAAAATATTAAAATTTTTATTAAAAATCAAGGTACATAGTTGGGTTTGGGGGGGGGAGTGGTTTGGGGGCCAGGTAGGGGAGTTCCCCGAGTGTAACGCCCCCTGGATGTTTACTTTGTAAACTGAAACGTCGGTGGGGGGGCTCCACTTGATTACGGATTTCCACCTGCTCTGTAAGATGTTGTTGTGTTCATGAGCGATGGTAATGGGGCCACACCTACAGGTTTTGGACTTACCATTTTTAAAAGGTGTGGACATTACCCTCACAGGGGTGGTATTACCATCACAGGTGTGGACATTACCTTTACAGGGGTTTTTTTAATTGTGGGGGTTAACCACAACCTCGTATATGTTTTTGAAATTTTTTTTTTTTTTTAAATTTCCCCAGGTTCATTGGGCCAGTCAACAGTCAGTGGGCCCGGAAACCCCTTTTGAGGAGATTTAAAAAGTAATTTCTAGGGGAGGGCTGTTTATCTCATCATCAATCGCCTTTTCTGCTTTGCGGAACTTTTAAATTTTTAAATCATCATGTGGAGGGGGGAAAATTTTTAGAAAGGCTTTTGACCTGTTGTAAAATACCTTTTTACTTATAACCCCCAAGTAGTAAAATACCTTTTTTTTTTAACCACCCGCCTAAAAAGTGTCTACCAGTGGGCTCCCCCCATATTAAATATCATCACGTACCCTTTTTCCCTCCGGAGACTTCCATAAAATGCTTTTTTGTAAACAAAAAAAAGTAGACGAAAGGGGGTTTGGGGCCCCCCCAGGAGTGGTATTGGGGGACCTAGTCAGTAGGTTGGATAAAATACGGGGCAGGTAATGGGAAAGCCCAAATATCTGTTTTTGGGGCTGGTGGAAAGACATTGGGAAAAGGGCCCGGAGACAGGAAATGCTGGATAAGTACAGGTTTTGCCATTGAAGTAGTCAAAGGGGTTTTTAAGGGGGGGATCCCTTTTCATATGTAGCATCTTGCCTTGAAGGGGAGTGGGCAATGAAAAGGTTGTCTTTGGGCCCTTGGTATTAAAATTTCTGGTAGGGAAAGGGACTGCAAGGGTCTTTCAATCCCATTCATTGATAATGGGACAAAAATTTTAGGGGAATCGTGGAAAAAGTATTCAAGAGAGGGGGATCATTCAGGGGGTGGAGGGGTTGCCTTTTGCCAGTTCGAATGAAGAGTCACTAAAGACTTTTCTTAAGAATTTTTTAAATGTTTGTTTTTAGAGGTATGGGTTTTTTTGGGGGGGCAATTTAGGGTGCGCACAAAGGGGTTTAAAGCAGCAGTATTAAAAAATACCCCATTTGGGTACGGTTTTTTTAAAAAGGGATGTTTTTGAATGAAAAAAGCACCAGCCAAACCTTTCCCTCATGTAAAACAAATTTTAAGCTTTCATATTGCCCACGGGAGGAAAGGGGGTTTGGTAACCCCCCTGGGTTGCTGGCTACAACCTACTACAAAAAAATAAATTTATATTATATATTTTTTATATATAATAAAATTTATATATATATATTATTTTTTATATATATTTATATATTTATATATATATATAATATTTTATATATTTTTATATATATATATATATTTATTATATATAATATTATATTTATATATTTTAAAATTTTTATATATAATTTTATTATATATATAAATTGTTTCATGTATGTGTAGTGTGGGCCTAGTGTTTAAAAAGAAAGGGAGTAAGGGCGTTTCCTGAAATTTGCAATGTTTTTTTGGGCAGAAAAAAAAACACATCAATCCTACCCTCATGTAAAACAATTGAGGCTTCCGTTTTTTAAACTGGTCAATTAGCAAGAAACCCTTTAAAATTAAATCCTTTCTAAAAAAAATTTTTCTTATGGTTTAAAGATTTATTTTTTGATTAAAAGTTAATGTAAAAAAAATTTTTTTTTTTGGACCAAAAAGAACTTAGAAAACCCCCTAAACCTTATTATAACAAGAAAAAATTTTTTTTTAGCCTAACCCAAAATAAAAATTTTAAATACGTTTACAATTAAAATTTTGTACTAAACAAACACCCAAACAAATGTATTTTTTTCGTTAGGTTCAGAATTTATTTTTTGGGGAAATTTTTGCATAAAACAAATTTTCACTTGCCCATAGGCAAAAACGAGCGTTGCTATTTAAGCCAAGATCACAAGTTCTGCCAAATTTGGGAAGCATATTTTAAAATATTTTATTTTTATATTATATAATATTATATATATTAAAAATATATATATTTATTTATAAAATAAAATATATATATATTTTTTCTATGACGGTACTCCTGGTACCGTAAGAAAAAAGCGTGAGTAGTTTTTTAAAAATTTGGTTTTGATAAATAAAGAGTGGGTGTGGGTGGGGGTGGGGTTTTGAGCTGCACCCGGGCTAGCCCTTGGGGTGTAGGTCAGGGTTTCCCTGCCCCTTTGTGAAAGTTGATCTGGGTCTGACCACCCTTTAAAGGGAGGGGCTTAAGCCGGTGGGGGGAATGGGGCCCCAAATCGCAAGGGCCCGTGGGGGTGTTACGGTTCTTTCTTTTATTTTCCGCCTTTCAAGCTGGCCCCCCCCCCCACCCCCCCCACCACTCTACCATATAACTATTTGGGAAAATTATCCAAACAGGTTAGGAAATTTGTACCAACCTTTATTTAAAATAGATTTATTTAAAAGTTTTGTTTTTGTAAGATTTTCTTAAATTTTCGTTTTGGTTAATTGCTGTTAGTTTTTACTTATTAGTAATTTTTTGTAAATTTTTTTTTGTCTTTCCCTGACACACACGCGCGCACCAAAACACACACACACAACACACACACACACCACACACACACACCCCCCAACACATACAAAACACACCCCCACACATACACACAAAACAAAAACACAAACACACGCACACACAAAACACCACACCCACACACAAAAACCACAACACAAACAAAAACCCCAACACACACCACACAATCGTGGAGGAGTCACGCGGTTTGAGGTCGTGTTTTGGTGGTAATATCTGACTGTGCCATAAGGAATAGAGTGTGGGATATAGGCGTGTGCACGCATTAAAGGGTGCATATAATCACTTAAAGCCCCGAAAAAAGGAAATATAAGTGATCACAGAAAAGAAAACAAAGGAAATAGTGACTAAGTGTTTAGTGGGGGCTGTTGGAAGGGTGAGGGTTTGGTGTCAGCCTAAATAGTGTTGCCATAATAACGCAGTGGGGTTATTTTGAAGAATAAAGTGCGACTCAAGACCAGGGATAAGAGATATGTATAGATGTGTCAGTAAATACAGTGAGTGAGTGAAAAAATTAGATGAGCTAGAGACCACAGTGCCAAACAGGAAGTTAGTGGAAAAATTACCGAGAAGCATCAAGCTTTTTCAACTACTGGGACCCAGGAGGACGACAACATTACTCCACTGCCAGCCGCAAGTAGTATTCACCTAGTTTGAGTTGCATGGGGTCAGCACCAGTCTCTAGGTGGAAATTGGGGTCACTCTCCTCGAGCTATCAGAATTAAAATAAGCAGCATTTTACTGGCATTTAATAGAATTTATTGAGGTTTAGGAGAGTTAAGCAGTTAATGATAGATAACCTAGTATGAGAGGTAGCCTAGCGAAGCCTAGCATACAGAATTGAACGTAATTTTAGGCACAAGATAGTACAGTGGGAACCAAGAGATTGGGTCATATGCAAAACATATGTAGTACATACGAGGGAAATAAGGACTGCTTACATAAACACAGCTCACACCATACACCACACCAACACACACACAACTACAACACACACACAACACACAACAAAAACACACACACACACACACACACACACACACACACACACCACACAAAACACACACACACAGCACACCACACACACACACACACACATACACACACATACACACATACACACATATACACACTATATACACACACACACACACACACACACACACATACACACACATACACACATACACACATATCAACATATTTATACACCACACACACAACACACCACCCACACACCCAACATCACATACACACACACAACACACAAACCACACACACACACACACACACCACACACATCCCACATACACACAACATACACAGGATTTCACCCTTTATGTGAATTAAACCCTCTAACCCTTCCTTCTCTCTCCCGTCTCTTTGTCCTTTTTCCCTCTCTTCCTCTCCTCTCTCTCTCTTTTCTTTTCTCTCTCTTTCCTCCTCTCTCTCTTTTCTGTCTCTTCCTCTCTCTCTTAATTTTTTCTCCCTTCCTCTTCTCATTCCCCCTCTTCTCTCTTCCTCTTCTTTTCTCTCTTCTTCCTCTCTCTTTTCCTCTTTTCCTTTTTCTCTCTTCTTCTCTCTTTTTTCCCCTTCCTCTTCCTTCTCTCTCTTCTCTCTCCCGCTCTCTCTTTTCCCTTCTCTCCCCCTCTCCTCCTTTTCTTTCCCTTCTCTCCTCTCTTTCTCACTCTCCCCCATTTTTCATTTTCACTCTCCCCCTCTCTCCCCCACTTTCATTTTCACTCTCCCCTCTCTCTCCTTCTCCCTTTTCCCCCCCTCTCGCCCCTCTCTCTCCTCTCTCTCCCTCTCTCTCTCTCTCTCTCTCTCTTCTCCTCTCTTCTTTTCCTCTCTCTCTCTCTCTCTCTCCTTTTCTCTCTCTCTCTCTCTCTCTCTCTCTCTCTCTCTCTCTCTCCTCTCTCCTCTCTTCTCTCTCTCTCTCTCTCTCTCCCCTCTCTCTCTCTCTCTCTCTTTTCTCTCCTTTACTAAAAAAAAAATGGTTGGTACTCGGTAGGAATCTGGGATCAGATGACAAAGGTATTGGTAGGGAGGAATGGATGGAGGAGCAGTGGAGAGGATGGAGCAAAAA
Source organism: Cherax quadricarinatus (assembly GCF_026875155.1). Classification (NCBI taxonomy): domain Eukaryota; kingdom Metazoa; phylum Arthropoda; class Malacostraca; order Decapoda; family Parastacidae; genus Cherax; species Cherax quadricarinatus. The sequence goes on from NC_069424.1 coordinate 49,729,019, forward strand.
TGGGAGAGAAATTGGGAGAGCTTTCTAAAAAAATGGAGAAAGAGCTCTCTGCGAAATGGGAAAAGAGGTTGGAGAAGGAAAGCGAAGAAATGGGAGGCACAAGTCAAAAATGCAGTAGACAGGGTAAGGGTCCTAGAGTTTGAGGTAAACAGGCTAAAGCAAGTCTCAGGGGCAGTGACCAGAGAAGACAAGCATATGAAGCTGAGAGGATGAACAGGAAGGAAGGAGATATGAATTTTTGTAAGGTCATATCAGCCTGCAAAAAAGGGTCAGGGATTTAAAAAGGAAAGAGCAGCTGGGTGCAGATAGAGAGGGAGAAGTCGAATGCTGAGGCACAACCATGCTACCAAGAGCCATGGAAAATTAAGGGAGAAATGACCATACATAGACAGGAACCGAGCACAGAGGGAGAGGCAATGAGAGGAGGAAAGGGCAAAATCAGTGTTTATCCATGGGCTTCAGGAGAGAGAGGAAAAGACACACACTGAAAGACGGCAGGAAGAAAAAAAGGAGATTGGGAAAATCATCACGGAAATAGGGGGAAGGACATGGCGAGATTGTAAATTTCAGAGAATAGGGGGGTACGTGAAGGGAGAAAACCGACCGATCAAGCTGATTCTCAGGACAGAAACAGTGAGGAACAGGTCCCCCAAGGGGAAACCAAGGTTGAAAAAATCGGAAAGGAGTACAAGAGGGTGTTCCTAGACAGAGACAGAACACAAACAGAGAGACAGCAGCTGAGGGAGAGGACAAAAAAGTGAAAGGGGAGATAAAAAAAGGAAACAAGGATGGAACCAGCAGAGGTCAGTCAGAGCAGAACAGAAAAGCAAGGGCAAGCACACACACAACTATCCTCAGAACCCCACAACCTATCACACCATCCCAACACAAACTACAATCCATACCCCCAGCTTCCACCCAACCCCCAATCTAGAATCCCACAGTATGCTACCCGGTCTCCCACCCCCACAGGCCCCCCAAACACAGTATTGGAAAGGAAACTGAAGGTATGGTACACAAACGCTGTGAATAACAAACAAGTGGGAGGAGTGGCACGAAAGAGTCAAAGAGACATCACCGGACATCATAGCGCTCACAGAAACCAAGCTTACAGGTGTGATAACAGATGCCATCTTTCCAACGGGATACCAGATCCTGAGGAAAGACAGAAGGACCAGGGGGGGTGGAGGAGTGGCACTGCTAATCAAACACCGATGGAATTTTGATGAGCTGGAGAGATGAGACAGCGGAGAAGAAAGTGATTACATAGCGGGAACGCTTCACTCTGGAGGTCCCAAGGTGGTAATAGCAACGATGTATAACCCACCACAGAACAGCAGGAGACCAGGGCATGAGTATGACGAGAGCAAAAGAGCGATGGTTGACACACTGGCTGCAGTGGCTAGAAGAGCTCATGCATGCAGGGCAAAGCTCTTGATCATGGGCGACTTTAACCACAAGGAGATCGACTGGGAGAACTTGGAGCCACATGGGGGCCAAGATACATGGAGGGCTAAGATGATGGAGGTGGTACTGGAAAACTTCATGTACCAACACGTAAGGGACACTACAAGAGAGAGAGGAGAGGATGAGCCAGCAAGACTGGATTAGTATTCACCTTGAGCAGTGCAGATATTGAGGACATCATATGAAAGAACCCCTTGGGGCCAGCGATCATGTGGTTTTGAGCTTCGAATACACAGTAGAGCTACAAGTGGAGGGGGAAGCAGGAAGGCCAGGACAAATGAAACCAAATACAGGAAAGGGGACTAAAAACGGGAATGGGAAATTCCTGAACGAGGGTCAGTGGGACAGAGAACTGGCAGGGAAGCCAGTTAATGAGATGATGGAATATGTAGCAACAATGTGCAAGGAGGCTGAAGAGAGGTTTGTACCCAAAGGAAACAGGAATAATGAAAAAGCCAGGATGAGCCCATGGTTCACCCAAAGGTGCAAAGAGGCAAAAACCAAGTGTGCTAGGGAATGGAAGAAATATGGAAGGCAAAGGACCCAGGAGAATAAGGAGAGCAGTCTCTAGAGCCAGAAAAGAATATGCACAGATAAGAGAGGGCCCAACGACAATATGAAAACGACATAGCAGCGAAAGCCAAATCTGACCCGATGCTGTTATACAGCCACATCAGGAGGAAAACAACAGTCAAGAACCAGGTAATCAGCCTAAGGAAGGAAGGAGGAGAGACAACAAGAAATGACCGTGAAGTATGTGAGTAATTCAACAAGAGATTCAAAGAAGTGTTCACAGAGGAGACAGAAGGGGCTCCAGAGGGACGGAGAGGTGTGGCACATCACCAGGTGCTGGACATGGTACACACAACCGAGGAAGAAGTGAAGAGGCTTCTGAGTGAGCTAGATACCTCAAAGGCAATGGGGCCAGATAACATCTCTCCATGGGTCGTGAGAGAGGGAGCAGAGGCGCTATGTGTACCCTTAACAACAATATTCAATACATCTATCGAAACAGGGAGATTGCCTGAGGCATGGAAGACAGCAAATATAGTCCCAATCTTTAAAAAAGGAGACAGACATGAAGCACTAAACTACAGACCAGTGTCACTGACATGTATAGTATGCAAAGTCATGGAGAAGATTGTCAGGAGAAGAGTGGTGGAACACCTAGAAAGGGAATGATCTCATCAACAGCACCCAAAGATGGTTTCAGGGACGGGAAATCTGTGTCACAAACCTACTGGAGTTCTATGACAAGGTAACAGCAGTAAGACAAGAGAGAGAGGGGTGGGTGGATTGCACTTTCTTGGACTGCAAGAAGGCGTTTGACACAGTACCACACAAGAGATTAGTGCAAAAAAATGGAGGACCAAGCAGGGAAACAGGGAAGGCACTACAATGGATCAGGGAATATTTGTTAGGAAGACAGCAGCGAGTAATGGTACGTGGCGAGGTGTCAGGTGGGCACCTGTGACAGCGGGTCCCACAGGGGTCAGTCCTAGGGACCAGTGCTGTTTTTGGTATTTGTGAACGACATGGCAGAAGGAATAAAACTCTGAGGTGTCACTGTTTTCAGATGACGTGAAGTTGATGAGAAGAATTCATTCGATCGAAGACCAGGCAGAGCTACAAAGGGATTGGACAGGCTGCAGACCTGGTCCAGCAATTGGCTCCTGGAGTTAATTCCCCACCAAGTGCAAAGTTATGAAATTGGGGAATGGGAAAGAAGACCGCAGACGGAGTTACAGTCTAGGGGGCCCGGGGACTACAAACCTCACTCAAGGAAAAAGAATCTTGGGGGGAGTTTAACACCAGGCATCTCCTGAAGGCACATCAACCAAATAACTGCTGCCAGCATATGGGCGTCTGGCAAACCTCAGAACAGCATTCCGACATCTTAATAGGAGTCGTTTTAGGACCCTGTACACCGTGTTCGTTAGGCCCCTATTGGAGTATGCGGCACCAGTTTGGAACCCACACCTAGCCAAGCATGTAAGAAACTAGAGAAAGTGCAAAGGTTTGCCACAAGACTAGTCCAGGGCTAAGAGGTATGTCCTACGGGGAGATTTTTAAGGGGAAATAAACCGGGACGACACTGGAGGACGGGAGAAAAAGGGGGGGACATGAAAAACGACTTAAAAAATACTGAGGGGAAATTTGAAAAGGTTGTACAAAGACGGGATGTTCCAGGGGACTGGACACGGGCAACAAGGGGGACACAGTTGGAAGCTGAAGACACAGTGAAAAACGGGGGATGTTGGGGAAGTATTTCTTCAGCCGAGAGTGGGCCCAGGAAGGGGAAAATAGTTTGGGAAGAGATTTTGTGGGCGGACCCTACATAGTTTTTTTGCAGAGGTACGAAAAAAGCTCAGGGTTTTCAGGGAGATTTAAACCTAGTGGGGGGACCAGTGAAGAGGGGGGGCCAGGAGTTTGGGACTCGACCGAGAAAACCTCAACTGGGTTTGGGGTACAAAACACACACAACACACACAAAACACACAGTTGAAATTTTAAAAAAAACTGTGTGTTAAAACCCCCTTCGGGCAAGACAGTGTTTAGAGGGAAGATGGTAAAAGTTTTTTTTTGGGGGGCCCCCTCCCTTGGGGGGGAAATTGGGCCCCATTGTGTTATTTAATATATATATAAAATTTTACCCTTTTTTTTTTCAACACCCCCGGCCTTTACCCCAACCAAGGGGGGGGGCCCCAAAAAAGGGAAAAACGAAATTTTCTTATAAAATATAAATATATATATTAAATAATATATATAATATATATATTATATTTTTTTATATATATTTTTTATATATATTTATTTTATATTTCAAAAAAAGGGTGGGCCCGTCTCCCCACCGGGCAGGGTGCCCCCAAAAAGAAAGAAAACCCCCAAAAAGAAAAAAATTTTCATCATCATTCAACACTTTCCCCACACTAAACACATTATCCGGCTTTTGCAGAGGTGTCAAAATTTAAAACGTTTAAAAACCCATTACGTAAAAAGATACAAAACCCATATCCCTCCAAAACTGCCAATATCCCAAACCCCCCCCTTTAAAGGGGCAGGCATTGTATTTCCCCAATTTCCAGGACTAAAGTCCGACTATATGAAAAAAAAGGGTTTCCCCTGAATCCCTTCACTAAATATTACCTGCTCACACTCCAACAGATCGTAGGGCCCAAGTATCATTGTTCCCCTTCACTTCCCATCTAACACGCTCATGGGACCCCTTGCGGGAAATCCAAAACCCCTTGCCCCCAAACCTTTCCCTTTTCCCCCTCTTTTTCCAAAACCCCGTCGAGGACGGACCCTACCCCTCCTTCCTTTTTCCCCATAGATTTAATGCTTTCCATGTCTTTTTACTTTGATCCCTTCTTTCTAAATGACCCAAACCCCCTCAACCCAACCCCTCTTCTGCCGTTGGGCTTTTGCTTTTATTAACTTCCCCACCTTCTCCCTTTTTTCCACATCCGAATTTTCTGCTTTTAAAATTTACCCACAAATTCCCCCTTTGACAGGACATCCCACTGCCCCCAAAACCCTCTTCTCGCTGTGCATTTACCACCCAAGCTTCACATCCCTATAAAAGTGTTGGTACTACTATACTTTCATACATTCCCTTCTTTGCCTCCATAGATAACGTTTTTTGATCCACTATACCTCAAGCCCACTCACCTTTTTTCCCTCATCAATTCTATGATTAACCTATCCAAAATTTTTTTCTAATTTTCGTTAAAATTTCTTGAGAGACCCTCTCCCACTCTATCATCTGCTCTCCTTTTGCACTCTTCACCACTCTCTTTACCTTTCTTTTACTCCCCATATACTCTGCTCTTCTTATAACCCTCTCAAAAGCTCCCTTTTTCTCTTTTATCACACCCTTTACCTAACCCACCAATCACTCCTCTTTCTCCTGCCCCCACCCTCCTATAACCACAAACTTCTGCCGCACATTCTAATACTGCAATTTTTAAAACTTTTCCCAAAACCCTTTTTCAATCCCCCCACTACTCATCTTTGCACTAGCCCACCTTTCTCCCAATAGTCGCTTATATCTCCCCCGAACTTCCTCCTCCCTTAGTTTATACATTTCACCTCCCTCTTACTTGTTGTTGCCACCTTCCTCTTTTCCCATGTCCCTCTTACTCTAACTGTAGCTACAACTAAATAATGACCCGATATATCATTTTGCCCCTCTATGAACATGTACATCCTGGAGCCTTTCCCCATCACCCTTTTACCCACCAATACATAATCTAACAAACTACTTTCATTACGTGCTACATCATACCTTGTATATTTATTTATCCTCTTTTTCATGAATATGTATTACTTATTACAAATTTCTTTCTACACATAGCTCAATTTAAGGCTCCCCTTTTACATTTACCCTGGCACCCCAAATTTACCTACTACTCCCTCCATAACATTTTTCCCCAAACTTTAGCATTGAAATCCCCAACCACCATTTACTCTCACACTTGATTCAAACTCCCCACGCATTCACTCAACATTTCCCAGAATCTCTCTCTCTCCTTTACACTTCTCTCTTCTCCAGGTGCTTTACACGCTTACTATAACCCACTTTTCACATCCAATCTTTATTTTACTCCATATAATCCTTGAATTTATAATTTGTAGTCCCTCTTTTCCTGCCATAGCTTATCCTTCAACATTATTGCTACTCCTTCTTTAGCTCTAACTCTATTTGAAACCCTGACCTAATCCATTTATTCTCTCCATTGAAACTCTCCCACCCCTTCAGCTTTGTTTCACTTAAAGCCAGGACATCCAGTTTCTTCTAAATTCATAACATCCACAGTCATCACTTTCTTATCGTTTGCACAACATCATGCACATTCAGATTCCCACTTTGATAATTTTCTTCTTCTTATTCTTTTTAGTAATCTTTACATGAAAAAGGGGTTACTAGCCATGTTCCCGGCATTTTTTAGTTGACTTTACAACACGCATGGGCTTACGGAGAAAGATTTTATTCCATCCCCATGGAATAAAAGGAAAGTAATAAGCCAAGGAACTTTTAAAGATAAAATCAAAGAAAATCAGATGAGTGTGTATAAATAAACGTGTACATGTATGTGTAGTGTGCCCTAAGTGTAAGTGAAGTAGCAAGACATGCCTGTAATCTTGCATATTTATGAGAAAAGGACGAAAGGCACCAGCAATCCTACCATCATGTAAAACAATTTTCAGGTTTTCGTTTTACCTCACTTGGCAGGACGGGGTAGTACCTCCCTGGGTGGTTGCTGTCTACCAACCTACTACCCATTAACATATATAAAAATATAATTAAATATATTATTATATTAATATTTATATATATATATAATATTTTTATATATATTATATATATTATATTTTATATATATATATATATATATATTTTACACACTGGCCGATTTTCCCACCAAGGCAGGGTGGGGCCCGAAAAAGAAAAACTTTTACAAACATTCACTCCATCACTGTCTTGCCAGAAGGGGGTTTACATACGTTTTTAAACCCCACATTTTCACCCCCCTTAGAGTGAGGCACTGTCTCCCATCTCCCGGCTCAAGTCCGGCCCCGCCCGGGTTTCCTGAAAACCCTTCAAATGTTTTTTTGCTCACACTCCAACGCACGTCAAGTATTAAAAAACCCTTTTTTCCATTCACTCTATCAAAACACGCTCAGTATGCCTGCTGGAAATCCCAAACCCCCTCGCACACAAAACCCCCTTTTCCCCCTCTTCCCAAACCCTTTTCCCAGGCCGACCCCCACCCCGCTTCCTTCCCCTACAGACTGATCACTCTTTAAGTATTTGCTTCGCCCATCTCTCTGCATGTCCCAACCCCTCAAAAAACCCCTTTCCCCAGCCCTCTGGACAAAGTTTTGGTAATCCCCCACCCCCCTAACTTCCAAAAATACGAATCTCTGCTTTATTCACACACCATTCCTCAGACAGACATCTCCCTGCCTCAAGCCTTTCCCCCGCTGCAAAAAATTTATCACCCTGCTTCCAAAAAAAAAATTTAAGGCGTTGGTAAAAACTATATTATACTTCCCCTTTTGCCTCAAGGACAAAGTTCTTTGTCTCCCCAAAATTTAGTGCACCTCATCTTTTCCCCCCATCAATTCTTTGATTCACTCATCTTTTAGCCCATCCGCTGACACGTCCACCCCAAATATCTGAATACTTCACCCCCTCCCTACTCTCTCCCCCCAAACTATATTTTAAACTTTCTCACCTATCTTTTTGTTATCCTCTAACCTTACTCTTTCCTGTTTCACCTTAATTTTCTTCTTTTGCCCCACCCTACCAAATCACCACCAATCTCTGCAACTTCTCTTCAGAATCTCCCAAGAGCACAGTGTCATCAGAAAAGAGCAGCTGTGACAACTCCCACTTTGTGTGTGTTTTCTTTATCTTTTAACTCTACCCCTCTTGCCAAGACCCTCGCTTTTTATTCTCTTACTACCCCATCTATAAATATTTTAAAACAACCACGGTGACATCACACATCCTTGTCTAAGGCTTACTTTTATGGGAAATAATTTCCCTCTTTCCTACATACTCTAACTTGAGCCTCACTATCCTCTAAAAACTCTTCACTGCTTTCAGTAACCTACCTCCTACACCATACACTTGCAACATCTGCCACATTGCCCCCTATCCACCCTGTCATACGCCTTTTCCCAAAATCCATAATGCCACAAAGCCTCTTAGCCTTATCTAAATACTGTTCACTTATATGTTTCACTGTAAACCCCTGGTCCACACACCCCTACCTTTCCTAAAGCCTCCTTGTTCATCTGCTATCCTATTCTCCGTCTTACTCTTAATTCCTTTCAATAATAACTCTCCATACACTTTACCAGGTATACTCGGGCAGACTTATCCCCTAAAAATTTTGCACTCTCTTTTGTCCCCTTTGCCTTTAAAACAAGGAACTTTGCATGCTCTCTGCCCAAACCCTAGGTACTTACCCTCTTCCATACATTTATTAAATAATTGCACCAACTACTCCAAAACTATATCCCCACCTTTCTTTTATCAAATTTTTATCTTTATCCCATCAATACCGGTGCCTTACCCCTTTCATTTTACCTACTGCCTCACGAACTTCCCCACACTCAAACTGGCTCTTCCTCAACTCCTACAAGATGTTTTTCCCCCTTGTCCTATTACACGAAATCACAGCTTCCCCATCTTCATCAACATTTAACAATTCCTCAAAATATTCCCTCCATCTTTTCCCAATACCTTAAAATCTCCCTTTAATAACTCTCCTCTCCTGTTTTTAACTGACCAAATCCCTTTGTTCTCTAGGCTTTCTTAACTTGTTAATCCTCTCAAAAATTTTTTTTATTTTTAACAAAATTTGTTGATAACATCTCACCCACTCTCTCATTTGCTCTTTTTTTACATTGCTTCAACCACTCTCTTAACCTCTCTCTTTTTCTCCATTACTCTTCCCTCCCTTTCATCACTTCTACTTGTAAAAACTTCTCATATGCTAACTTTTTCTCCCTTACTACTCTCTTTACATCATCATTCCACCAATCGTCCTCTTCCCCTCCTGCCCCCCACTTTCCTGTAACACAAACTTCTGCTAAACACTCTAACACTACATTTTAAAACCTACCCATACTCTTGGGCCCCCATTGCCTTGCTCTCATTAGCCCATCTATCCTCCAATAGCTGTTTCATCTTCCCTAACTGCCTCCTCTTTTAGTTTATAAACCTTCACCTCCCCTCTTCCCTGGATGCTTCTATTCTCCTTGTATCCCATCTACCTTTTACTCTCAGTGTAGCTACAACTAGAAAGTAAAACTGATATATCTGTGGCCCCTCTATAAACATGTATATCCTAAAGGGTCTACTCAACAGTCTTTTATCTCCAATACTTTAATCCAACAAACTACTGTCATTTCGCCCTACTATATCTTGTATACTTATTTATCCTCTTTTCTTGAAATATGTATTACCTATAACTAAACCCTTTCTATTACAAAGTTCAATCAAAGGGCTCTCATTATTTATTTACACCTGGCCCCCCCAAACTTACCTACCACACTCCCTCTCTAAAAGTTTTCCTACTTTAGCATTCAGGTCCCCCACACAATTTTCTCTCTCACTTGGTTCAAAGGCTCCTATACATTCACTTAACATCTCCCAAATCTCTCTCTTCTGAGCATTCCTCTCTTTCTCCAGGTGCATACGCGCTTTATTATGACCCACTTCTCGCATCCAAACCCTTTTCTTTAATCACATAAATTCTTGAATTTAAACATTCATATTCTCTTTTCTCCTTCCATAACTGATCATTTAACATTACTGCTTTCCCCTTCCTTTGCTCTAACTCTCTCAGATACTCCAGATTTAATCCCATAATTTTTAAAAATATATTAAAATTATATATATATATAATTATATATATATATATATTTTATATAATATAAAAATATTTTTTCGTGCCGATTATTGTAAAACTGGTCAATTAGCAAGAACTCGTTTTAAAATTAAGTCCTTTCTAAAATTTTCTCTTTATACGTTTAAAGATTATATTTTTTCATTAATGTTATTGTAAAAAATTTAATTTTGCTACAGAAGAAGCTTAGAAAACTTACCTAACCTTATCATACAAGAACAATTTATTTTTAACCTAACCAACTAAATATATTTTAGATTTGTTTACAATAATTTAATTTCTAACAAAAACAGCGAAATATATTTTTTCGTTACGTTCGAATGATTTTGGCGAAATTATTGCATACATAAATTTTTGATTGTCCTTATGGCAAAATGAGCGTTGCCATTTAAGCCAAAATCGCAAGTTCTGCCTATTCGGCACGACATATATTTTATATATATATATATAAAATATATTTATATATATTTTTATTTTGTGTCGTGCCGAATATGTAAAACTGGTCAATTAGCAAGAAACTCGTTTAAAATTAATTCCTTTCTGAAATTTTCTTATACGTTTAAAGATATATTTTTTCATTAATGTTTTAAAGTATTTTTTTTAATTTTGCCCCCAAAGAATCTTAGAAAACTTACCTAACCTTATTATAAGAAGACAAATTTATTTTAGCCTAACCCAATTAAAAATATTTTAGATTTCTTTACAAAAGTTTAATACTAAACAAACCAATGAAATATATTTTTTTCGTTAGGGTTTAGAATGATTTTGGCGAAATTATTGCATACACAAATTTTCACTTGTCCTATATGGCAAGATGAGCGTTGCTATTTAAGCCAAGATCGCAAGTTCTGCCTATTCGGCACGACATGTATATACTTATATATATATAATATATATATATATATATATATATATATATATTATTATATATAATATTTTATATATGTATATATATATTATATATATATATATATATTTTATATTATTTTATTATATATATATATTATATATATATATATATATAATTTTATATGTCGTGCCGAAAATGTAAAAACTCGTCAATTAGCAAGAACTCATTTAAAAATTAAACCTTTCTGAAAAGTTCTTTTTTTTCCTTTAAGATTATTTTTTTATTAATGTTATGTAAAAAATTTTATTTTTGACCAAAAGAATCTTAGAAAAAATTAATAACCCATTATAAAAGAGAATTTATTTTAGCCAACCCCAAATAAAAAATTTTAAAAACGTTTACAATATTTGTACTAAACAAACACAATCAAATAATTTTTTTGTTAGGTTCAGAATTTTTTTTGGGGAAAATTTTTGCATACACAAATTTTCCTTTTTCCCATTGGCAAAATGAGCGTTTTTTTAAAACCAAGATCGCAAGTTCTGCTATTTGGCACGACATATATACATTTATTATTATTAAAATTTTTATAATAATTATATATTATATATTATATATATATATATAAATATAGGGGGGGTTTCCCCCTCTAGAACGTTATGGGGACCTCATCTCAGAGAAAAAGAATAAAAAGTTTGGGAAATTTAAATTCTCCCCGAAGTGTTTTGGAATTTTCCTCCCCCCCTATATTTGTATATATATTTTTTTTAAAGACAAAATACAAAATATATTATATATTTATATTTATATATATTATTTATTGTATTATATTATATATGTATATATATTTAATTTTTAGGGACGAACCCCCACTAGGGATGAGCAAAGGGATCGGCAACCTCCCAGTGCGATGGGAGGTATGGGGGTCGTAAAGAAGCATGTTGCTTTACTGCTTTTTTTGTTTCGTGTTTGGCTTCCAGTGCATTAGTCAAGAAAATAGTGCCCGAACGTTGAGGACTTGGTAGGAGCTCAAGCCCCAGGTTTTCTGAAGCCCCCGCAATTCGGTGGGACACCCCTTTCAGACTCCCCAGTAGGCCCAGTCCCCCCAAACGACAAAAAGTCCCCCTGGGACAAACCGCATGGAAAAAATCGCCAACACAATGCTCTCCAAAGCTTTGGAAAGAACAAAAAACGTTCCTGGCAGTGAAGGCACCAAACTCAGGAGATTTTGTTAGCTTTCCAATTCCTCCCTGGGCACCCCTTCGACCCCCAGGCCCCTTCGGTTTGGGGTTGCTCTTCGCCTAGCCGCCCCCATCCTCACCCGAACATAGGTGTATAAGCGGCAGGGCGACAGCTGATCAATTCGGGACTCCATGGTCTCGTGTGCCACAAGCAGAAGGGAGTATGCCAGTCATGAGGAGATGATGACATAAATAACGAGAAGCCCTCGCCACAGCCCGTTGACCGTCAACGGGAACCAAGTAACAGAGGTCTGATGGAAGTAAAAGCGTCTGATGGAGCCACTATGCTCCCTGGAAGGATGGAAAAGCAGATTGCTGGGACGACACCTGTGCTGCCCATTGCAGACACCTAATTGCTACTCTGTAGTGGAAGGGGGTGGTGCTGCCAGCCACAGGGAGTCCAGAACGATCCGAAAATATGAAGACCTTCCCCTTGCTAGAACTTCATTCAATAGTGTCGGAGACCCTTGGAGCATGGGCAAGTGTGCTCTAAAGTCCTCAAAGAGCTGGGTGAAAAGTTCATCATAGAAACCAAGGACCACAGGGCGACCGCTTCCTCTTTCAGAGGATCAGTGTTGCGATCCAGAGAGGAAAATTGCCTGCAGCATTCTGGGCACGCGGCCCCGCAGGGGAGCTGGACGAAGTATTCGGGATGTTGCTCTGAGTTACCTATGTTGTTTTACTTTGTATCATATTTTTGTGAATGTTTTGTCAATGTATTTTGTCTTTAAATTAATTTATATAATACATAATATCGGGGGGTGGTAGGAGAAATTCTCAAACAGCTTCAGGGGAGAATCTTGGTTTTCCCAGAAGCTAGTTTATTCTTTTCTCTGAGGGATGAGGGTCCCCATAAACAGTTCTAGAGGTGGTACCTCCCTATATTTTTTATATTTATATATATATATATATTATATATAAATATATATTTATATATATATATATATAATATATATATATATATGTTGTGTATATAGCTATGATATATATGATATATATATATATATATAATATATATATTATATATATATTTATATATATATATATATATATATACATATATATTTTTTTTTTTTTATATTTTATCTATTATATATATTTATATATATTATAGATATATATAATATATATATTTTAATCCTGAAGGTTTAGCCATTTACTTATGTAAGGCATAAACAGTATAACAAAGATTTGGAATCTCTTCAGGTCGTCTGAAAATGGACTTGTGCCAAGTAGGCAGCAGCATTTCCACGCTGAGAAGTGGAACATGTTAGTGCGCCCTTGGGTCCCTAGTGGGTTGTTAATGATTCTGGAACCTACTTATCTGAGGAACGTGTGGCATTCTCTTCCTGTCCCAGTGGTCTCAGATCCCACTTGGACAAATTGATACTGATAGTTTATGTCTTTGTACTGCCCCTCTAGTACTCCTCCTGTGATACGGTAGAGTAGCACCTCCCTGTTGCCAACACTGTGACGAATGTAGGAGTCACCGTAGTTCGTAACATGGTATAGTCCCATGCTAAGAAAAACTGCCATTTAACCATGGCTAGTCGGGAAATCTTCGGGGTGGTTTGCGGGACTGTGTACTGCTGGATGATAGGGATAGTGCTCTCTCAGTCAGGCACTAGATGAAGCGACGGTTTTCTTAATGCTGTTTGTTGTACTTCCATGTGTCTCGCGTGCTAACCTTTCGTTTTTGTAGCAGTTTTGACAATGCATGCAGATTGTTCGGCTTGATCGTCTCTACATGATACAAGTTTATTATGTGTGAATTGGAGGCATTGAGCAGAGTGCCACTGCAATACGGAAGGTTTCTGGCCTAGGAGGCTGTGTTCCCATTACCGAAATGGGAACTGTTGACAAGTCCCCAGAGAGGTGCACTCATAGCTTGAAGATGGACAAAGTCCCTGTTGGATGATGCGGCCCTGCTCATGTTATGCTCCTTTTCAGCAATGGGGCCATTCCATTTGGACTGTTTTTAGACCAGTACTGCATTGGGCTTTGGAGCTGGAGCAGCGAGAGTCTCCCACTCAGTAATGGCCCTGATGCAACTTGTATCCTGTATTCATGCTAAGTCACAAAGGTCGTCCAGAAGAGTTTGCTTTATTAGCACGAGCTATGGAGGAGGAGGATAAGAAAGCTGGTAGTGCAACATGGGAAGATTTACGTATTCCCAGGCTGACTGGTAGTGAGGGTGCAACCACTGTCCATCAAGGCTAAGATTATACACTCTACTACATAGCCTTTAGGAGGGAGTCATATTCCTAGAGTTCTGGACTGTTGAAGGCTGGGGAGCATCTCAAGAAGTGAGTTTTGGAAGGGATACACATCTGATGAGTCGGTAGAATGTATCATGAGTATCATTGTCTTTCATCTTGCCTTTTATCATCCTGAGGTCTGAGATTTTTTTCCTAGAATCAGATCAATAGCATTTTAACCGAGATAAGCGCTCGTGTTCCTAGCAAAGCATCAGTAATATCCTGAATGACCTATCGGTTGGTAGAAACTCTTGCATTTGGTGGGGTTTAAAGATAGACCCAGGCTCTCTCAATTTTTTTTTATTTTTCTTGATGTCCTCTAGTAGAGATTATATAGTGCCATCCAGGGTACAATCATCCTAGAATCAGATATTGAGCTTACTAGACAGTGTTTCTGTGGCTTCTTGATTACCAGACAAAAAGGTAGCAAGAGGATCCCCCAGTTGCACACCTTCACATGAGTCAGTTTCATGTCCCCCAAACAGAAGTTTAGAGGTACCGCTGTAATACGATTGGATGAAGGAATAAAGAGAAGGGAAATGCTTAGAAATTGCCTAGAGAGCAGCAACCCTTCTGACCAAGTTAAACACGTAGACAAAGTCCAGTCTGATCAGAGTTTTTTGATGTGACATGGCCGTTGCTTCACAGCTTTGTTGAACACCAAAAACCAGTCTGTGTTGGTTTCAACACTGGCAGCCTCGTGACTCACCATTCTCGCTGCAACCCGGGCAACAAGGCACTGAAGGCTGTTGCCAACCGCAATGAGCCTGATGCCTCCATCCTTTTTCTGGAGGGCACATTATGATGTATCAAAGAATAGTGGCCAAATGGTCTCCAAGACACCGCCAGCCAGGCACACATTGGCAAATTTGATGTCAGACAACAACCTCTCTGAATCATCTCCGAGTGTTGGGTTGACCATTTATTTTATATGTGGCCTTAAACCCGTGAAACAACTTGCTGAGTCCTGTGGGAATGATATAGCAGCTTCATACACATCAACACACTGTAGGATTAAATGTTCACCTGCTGTACCGTCAGGATGGTCAATGATAGTGTTGGGAGTTGTTCTGCAGTGGCATCCTGAGGAGCGATGGTATCCTCATTAGTTATAACCCTTAGTGCTCTACTAGTATTTCCCTCTTCCATTTTCCCGCTAATTTGGGTTTGATTTTTGAGGTTTCAGGTATTCTTTTGTTGGCATTTCTTCGGCAGGTGTTTGTCACACTAGAGGGGAGACGGATGAGGGTGTCATCTCTAGGGAGTTCATTTATTGCCCAAAAAACGATGTTGCTAGGGATTGCCGTGAGTAGGACAGTTAACAGGAATTCCCAAATGCAGTGGGTTGTGCTGTAAGGGCATCGTTGACTTTCTTCCGAGTTAGCAAACTTGCTTGCAGCTTGAAGGTAAGTGCATGGGGATGTGTGACAGCGATTAGTGAATGTTTTTTTTGTTTGCGTTTTTTAATCTATGAAGGTTCTGTGCCCTATCGCCCCTCAAAAAAATTTGATAGTGTGGTTCTCCTTCAGAATGAAAAGACGAAAAGTTAAGAAAACGTAAGATAAGCAATTTCTTTTAATAATATGAAAACGAATAAAGATATGAAACATTTAAAACATGAAAGTAATCTACTTCAAGGACAAAAAAAAGGGAAAAATTAATATACTGTATATATAATTAGTGGTCAAACCTAATATGTACCAGTTGTAGTGAAGAATGCTCCCGGGCCCGATGTTCTGGGCATGTAGCTTGAATCGGGTTTTGGAATGCTGAACCTTTTGTTGGTGACATGGCGGGGGGGGGGGGTAACGGGTTTGATGTGTTGTCGACACCTGGTAGCAGGACCCCATCCGAGTAGAGATTTGAGACAGAGGTACTGGAAACTGTGAATGTGAAAAGGGCAAAAACAGAATAGGGTAATTTTTTCAGAGGGTAGTGTGGAGCCACCCCCCCGTCTTCAGGAGAAAATCGGGGCCATCCACCCCCGGGCCCCCCCCCCCCCCAAAAAGGGGGGGCGGGGGGGGTAGGTAAGTTTGAATACCATGAGGAAATACTAGAAGATAGTTAATAGCCACCCCCTAGCTTCAAAACCGCGGGAACAGGTTATGTGGTTTAATATCATCATTTACACCCTTCTAATAATGAAAACAGGGGGGAAAAAAAACCCCTCTTTTGTAAACCCGGTTGTCACAGAACCTTCCGAACATTCAAAAAGTATCGCAGTGTCTTATATGTTTTTGTGATTTTTTCCCTATTCGGGCTTTTTTATAATAAGAGGCTATTCTTAATTTTAATCCCATTTATAATTTTTACCCGCTAATTCTCATTAACAGGCAATTCTAAATTTTAGCCATTCCTAGATTATTATCAGCTTCACCCGAAATATCATTTATTATCATCGTTATATTACCCCCTATGTGTACCTTGTCCTCTTACTTACAGTGACCTAACATATTAAATATCGACGTTTGCATCAGACGTAACGATTTTTTTTAAACGGTTTCCTTTCAAAATTTTAATTTTGTTCCTACCCTTACTCCAAAATATCATTAAATCTCATAATAGGTTTTTCCTAATTTTAAATCCCATTCTTATCATTTCTACTATCTCTGCTATATCATTATTATCTCATTATAGTATTCCCAAAAAACCCTGATTAAATGCCACTTTTTCTTATACCCCAAAAATCATTTTTATATCATCATCATAGGCTATTTTTAATTTTAATACCCTTTTATCATTAATATCAACATCTTCCCCTAATATCAAATTTTTTATCATCACTATAATATTACCAAAAACTTGATTCATTAACCGCCCCAAACAGTTGCAATCCCCATGTTGCAACCACCTATGTTTATTGTACCCCTGTACCCAAAAGGGCCCCATAGTTAAACGAAGGCAGACCCACATATTAAATATCGACGTTAGCGCGACTTTAAAGCGAGCGTACCCTAATGTTTAGTTTGCAGGGTTTGGGCGAACATAACCCAAAACACAGAAACCATTGGAAAAGGCGTCCTCCGCTTTTGTTTTAAATCATTGTTTTAAAGGCTGTACACAATTCACTCCATAAATAACTATCGAGTTTGAAAACCCATGATTTGAGCTTATAGGCTTCTATCATGTTTCAGGGGGGAGGGGCTTATTATCTTTCTTTCCATGATGGAACCGTTGGGTAAAATTTTCTGGGGGGCGGCCCCCCCCCGGGGGGTGTTTCAAGAGCTGAATGGTTTAAAAATCGCATTCGAAAAACCCGGACTTTTGTTGAGTATTGGTATTGGGAAAATCTGGACCCGAAATTTACTGTCTGACCCCTGTATGGGGGGAGGGCAAAAAGGCTGCGTGGGAAATTTTAGATACCACCGACATTTTTAGGTGGTGTATTTTTAATCAGGTTGTTTCACTTTCCCGTTTCTGAAAAATCAGATTTTTATTGGTTTCTTTAGTGCCCCCCAAAAGCGACCCAAAATGCTTGTACGGGAAAGACCAAAACTTTTTCCTGAGGCGTTTCCTATGTTTAATCTTGTAGAAAGTCTTCCTGTGAAGCAGGGTTTTCTCAAAGAAATCCCCGGGGGTATCTCAGTTTTCTGGCTATATTTTAAAATTGTTTTATTTTTATCGCTAAAAAACTCAGGACGCAGAACGCAAATTCCAGGAACATTGAAGGGGAAAAAACTCCTTTTAAACCCCAGATTTTTGTTTTGGGAAAAATAAGAATGTATGTGCACATTTCTGGTCTTTTGTGACAGAAAAATTTTAAATGCTTCGAGCGATGAAATTAAAAAGCCCCAGGAAGGGTTTGGTGTTTAAATCTTTCATGCTTCTGTGAATTAAAAGAAGGTACCAGACTATAAGTCTAGGTAGGAACTCATCAGTGTTGTGACCTCTAGGCCAAAAGCAAAGCGCAGCATCAACGTATCTGAATAACCTAGCATCATGGTACGCCCGTCGTTAAGTCTGTCGCAAACGTCGATATTTAATGTTAGGTATGCTGTAGGTACAGTGGTGCAAGGTACACATAGGTGGTTGCAACACCGTGATTACAACTAGTTTACTGGTTTAATAATTCAGGTTGGAGATAATATTATAATAATGATATTAGCGGATGATAGCTGATAATAATAATGGGAATGGCATTAAAATTAAGAATTGCCTAGTTATGATGATGATATTAGCGGACAATATTGATAGGAATGGCATTAAAATTAAGAATAGCCTCGTTATTATGAGAAAGGAAACCTGAATAGGAAAAAATCACAAAAGCATGTTAACTGACACTGCGAGTACTTCCTGAATGTTCCGGAGGGTTCTGTGACACCAGCTGACAAATGAGGGACTTTTTCCCTCTCTTTCATTAGTTACAGGGTTGTAAATGAAGGTATGTAATGATCCAATATTGTAACTTTTTGCGTCAAATGACCTGTTAGAAGCAAGGGGCTGGCTATGAACTATCTTCTATTATTTCTTCATGCTATATACAAACCGTGAGGCCTACCCCCACCATAATTCGGGTGCGGGGGGGGGGGGGACCGGTGTGTGGTTCGCATCCCAGTTGTCTCTCTCAGACACAGACTGGTTGACTGGCTCCAAACTATCACTCTCTGAAAACTTATCCTACTTCTCCTGTTGTTGCCTTTGCAACACTGAGAAGTGTGAAAGTACTTGACCTAAAGAGTTCCTTCCACCCTTCCCCCTCGTGGCTCGTCTTGCATATATATATATATATATATATATATATATATATATAATATATATATATATATATATATATATATATATATATATATATATATATATATATATATATATATATATATATATATATATATATATTATATATATATATATATATGTCGTGCCGAATAGGCAGAACTTGCGATCTTGGCTTAAATAGCAACGCTCATCTTGCCATATAGGACAAGTGAAAATTTGAGTATGCAATAATTTCGCCAAAATCATTCTGAACCTAACGAAAAAAATATATTTCACTGTGTTTGTTTAGTATTAAATTATTGTAAACAAATCTAAAATATATTTAGTTGGGTTAGGCTAAAATAAATTGTTCTTGTTATAATAAGGTTAGGTAAGTTTTCTAAGATTCTTTTGGAGCAAAATTAAATTTTTTTACAATAACATTATTGAAAAAAATATATCTTTAAACGTATAAGAGAAAATTTCAGAAAGGACTTAATTTTAAATGAGTTCTTGCTAATTGACCAGTTTTACACATTCGGCACGACATATATATATATATATATATATATATATATATATATATATATATATATATATATATATATATATATATATATATATATATATTTATATTATTTTTTATTATCACACTGGCCGATTCCCACCAAGGCAGGGTGGCCCGAAATAGAAAAACTTTCACCATCATTCACTCCATCACTGTCTTGCCAGAAGGGTGCTTTACACTACAGTTTTTAAACTGCAACATTAACACCCCTCCTTCAGAGTGCAGGCACTGTACTTCCCATCTCCAGGACTCAAGTCCGGCCTGCCGGTTTCCCTGAACCCCTTCATAAATGTTAATTTGCTCACACTCCAACAGCACGTCAAGTATTAAAAACCATTTGTCTCCATTCACTCCTATCAAACACGCTCACGCATGCCTGCTGGAAGTCCAAGCCCCTCGCACACAAAACCTCCTTTACCCCCTCCCTCCAACCTTTCCTAGGCCGACCCCTACCCCGCCTTCCTTCCACTACAGACTGATACACTCTTGAAGTTATTCTGTTTCGCTCCATTCTCTCCACATGTCCGAACCACCTCAACAACTCTTCCTCAGCCCTCTGGACAACAGTTTTGGTAATCCCGCACCTCCTCCTAACTTCCAAACTACGAATTCTCTGCATTATATTCACACCACACATTGCTCTCAGACATGACATCTCCACTGCCTCCAGCCTTCTCCTAGCTGCAACATTCATCACCCATGCTTTACACCCATATAAGAGCGTTGGTAAAACTATACTCTCATACATTCCCCTCTTTGCCTCCAAGGACAAAGTTCTTTGTCTCCACAGACTCCTAAGTGCACCACTCACCCTTTTCCCCTCATCAATTCTATGATTCACCTCATCTTTCATAGACCCATCCGCTGACACGTCCACTCCCAAATATCTGAATACATTCACCTCCTCCATACTCTCTCCCTCCAATCTGATATCCAATCTTTCATCACCTAATCTTTTTGTTATCCTCATAACCTTACTCTTTCCTGTATTCACTTTCAATTTTCTTCTTTTGCACACCCTACCAAATTCATCCACCAATCTCTGCAACTTCTCTTCAGAATCTCCCAAGAGCACAGTGTCATCAGCAAAGAGCAACTGTGACAACTCCCATTTTATGTGTGATTCTTTATCTTTTAACTCCACGCCTCTTGCCAAGACCCTCGCATTTACTTCTCTTACAACCCCATCTATAAATATATTAAACAACCACGGTGACATCACACATCCTTGTCTAAGGCCTACTTTTACTGGGAAATAATTTCCCTCTTTCCTACATACTCTAACTAGAGGCTCACTATCCTCGTAAAAACTCTTCACTGCTTTCAGTAACCTACCTCCTACACCATACACCTGCAACATCTGCCACATTGCCCCCCTATCCACCCTGTCATACGCCTTTTCCAAATCCATAAATGCCACAAAGACCTCTTTAGCCTTATCTATATACTTATATGTTTCACTGTAAACACCTGGTCCACACACCCTCTACCTTTCCTAAAGCCTCCTTGTTCATCTGCTATCCTATTCTCCGTCTTACTCTTAATTCTTTCAATAATAACTCTACCATACGCTTTACCAGGTATACTCAACAGACTTATCCCCCTATAATTTTTGCACTCTCTTTTATCCCCTTTGCCTTTATACTAAGGAACTATGCATGCTCTCTGCCAATCCCTAGGTACCTTACCCTCTTCCATACATTTACTAAATAATTGCACCAACCACTCCAAAACTATATCCCCACCTGCTTTTAACATTTCTATCTTTATCCCATCAATCCCGGCTGCCTTACCCCCTTTCATTTTACCTACTGCCTCACTAACTTCCCCCACACTCACAACTGGCTCTTCCTCACTCCTACAAGATGTTGTTCCTCCTTGCCCTATACACGAAATCACAGCTTCCCTATCTTCATCAACATTTAACAATTCCTCAAAATATTCCCTCCATCTTCCCAATACCTCTAACTCTCCATTTAATAACTCTCCTCTCCTATTTTTAACTGACAAATCCATTTGTTCTCTAGGCTTCCTTAACTTGCTAATCTCACTCCAAAACTTTTTCTTATTTTCAACAAAATTTGTTGATAACATCTCACCCACTCTCATTTGCTTTCTTTTTACATTGCTTCACCACTCTCTTAACCTCTCTCTTTTTCTCCATATACTCTTCCCTCCTTGCATCACTTCTACTTTGTAAAAACTTCTCATATGCTAACTTTTTCCCCCTTACTACTCTCTTCACATCATCATTCCACCAATCGCTCCTCTTCCCTCCCGCACCCACTTTCCTGTAACCACAAACTTCTGCTGAACACTCTAACACTACATTTTTAAACCTACCCCATACCTCTTCGACCCCATTGCCTATGCTCTCATTAGCCCATCTATCCTCCAATAGCTGTTTATATCTTACCCTAACTGCCTCCTCTTTTAGTTTATAAACCTTCACCTCTCTCTCTTCCCTGATGCTTCTATTCTCCTTGTATCCCATCTACCTTTTACTCTCAGTGTAGCTACAACTAGAAAGTGATCTGATATATCTGTGGCCCCTCTATAAACATGTACATCCTGAAGTCTACTCAACAGTCTTTTATCTACCAATACAAAATCCAACAAACTACTGTCATTTCACCCTACATCATATCTTGTATACTTATTCATCCTCTTTTTCTTAAAATATGTATTACCTATAACTAAACCCCTTTCTATACAAAGTTCAATCAAAGGGTTCCCATTAGCATTTACACCTGGCACCCCAAACTTACCTACCACACCCTCTCTAAAAGTTTCTCCTACTTTAGCATTCAGGTCCCCTACCGCAATTACTCTCTCACTTGGTTCAAAGGCTCCTATACATTCACTTAACATCTCCCAAAATCTCTCTCTCTCCTCTGCATTCCTCTCTTCTCCAGGTGCATACACGCTTATTATGACCCACTTCTCGCATCCAACCTTTACTTTAATCCACATAATTCTTGAATTTACACATTCATATTCTCTTTTCTCCTTCCATAACTGATCATTCAACATTACTGCTACCCCTTCCTTTGCTCTAACTCTCTCAGATACTCCAGATTTAATCCCATTTATTTCCCCCCACCGAAAGTCCCCTACCCCCTTCAGCTTTGTTTCGCTTAGGGCCAGGACATCCAACTTCTTTTCATTCATAACATCAGCAATCATCTGTTTCTTGTCATCCGCACTACATCCACGCACATTTAAGCATCCCACTTTTATAAAGTTTTTCTTCTTCTCTTTTTTAGTAAATGTCTACAGGAGAAGGGGTTACTAGCCCATTGCTCCCGGCATTTTAGTCGCCTCATACGACACGCATGGCTTACGGAGGAAAGATTCTTTTCCACTTCCCCATGGACAATAGAAGAAATAAAGAGGAACAAGAGCTATTTAGAAAAAGGAGAAAAACCTAGATGTATGTATATATATATGCATGTGCGTGTCTGTGAAGTGTGACCAAAGTGTAAGTAGAAGTAGCAAGATATGCCTGTTATCTAGCGTGTTTATGAGACAGAAAAAGAAACCAGCAATCCTGCCATCATGCAAAACAGTTACAGGTTTCATGTTTCACAGTCATCTGGCAGG
>NC_069424.1:49754626-49821181 GCF_026875155.1 Cherax quadricarinatus
CTAAATATACATAAGAACATAAGAAAGGAAGATAACTGCAGCAGGCCTGTTGGCCCATACTAGGCAGGTCCTTCACAAATGTATCCCACTAAAAGAATATTTACCCTCATAAGATATAAACATAAGAAAGAAGGGACACTGCAACAGGCCTACTGGTCGCAATCCACAATATTTAGATCTACATTATTTAGTTTATTTGTGGCATGGTTATTTTCCTATCCAATGTTTAGAACTTTGCATGTGTCTATATTAAACTGCATCTGCTACTTCTCCGACCACTTCACCAGTCTATTCAAATCATCCCGGAGTGCTCTAATGTCCTCATTAGAATGAAATGGACGGCCTATTTTGGTGTCAGCAAATTTCCTCATGTCACTATTTATTCCCTCATCTATGTCGTTTATGTAGATTGTGAACAACAACGGGCCCAACACTGACCCCTGTGGAACACCGCTTGTGCCTTGCCCCCATTCTGATTTCTCCCCATTTATGCAAACTCTCTGCTGCCTATTCGTCAACAATGCCTCAACTCAGGAAAAAATTCTCCTCCTATTCAGTGTGCCTTAAGTTTCCTCAATAGCCTCTGATGTGGAACTCTATCGAAAGCATTACTGAAGTTCATATACACAGTATCATATTCAATACCATGATCTACCTTTTCAAATACCTTAGTGAAGAAAGTTTGTAAATCCGTAAGACAGGAACGTCCCTTTGAAAAACCGTGCTGAGATTCATTAATCAATTTATGCCTTTCGAGATGGCTACAAATTGCTTCGGCAATTATTGAGTTCATAAATTTTCCGACTATGGAGGTAAGGCTTATTGGTCTATAGTTCAAAGCTAAGGACCTCTCACCTGCCTTGTAAATAGGTATTACATTTGCCATTTTCCATTTACCAGGCACTATGCTAGTTTACAGTGATATGTTGAAAAGATTAGCCAAAGATATGCTAAGTTCCTCTTTACATTCCTTTAACACCCTTGCAAACAGTTCATCAGGACCTGGGGATTTGTTAGGTTTTAATTTCTTTATTTGACTGAGAACCATGTCACTAGTTACCGCAATCGTGCATAGTTTATTATCGTCCTGTTCTACATAATCTATTATTTCTGGAATTTCGCTAGTATTTTCCTGGGTAAAAACTGAGAGGAAGTAAATATTGAAAATTTCACACATATCCTTATCACTATCAGTGATCTGACCTGAGTTACTCTTAAGTGGGCCTATCTTATCCCTAATCTTTCTTCTGTATTCCTGAAAGAACCCTTCTGGGTTAGTCTTTGAATCCCTTGGGACCTTAGCTTCATAATCCTTTTTTGCTTTTCCTATTTTTTTTTTTTTCTCTCTTTAATTGAATATATTGATTTCTTAACTGCCCGTCCCCTCTTTTGATACACCTACATATGCCTCTCTTTTGACGAATGAGATGTTTTAATATGTTCATCCATACACAAATAACCCGCACATAAAAGAGAGAAGCCCACGACGACGTTTCGGTCCGACTTGGACCATTGACAAAGTCACACTAACCAGAAGTACGAACGAACGAACGAACGAACGATCGAAAGTTCAGGTAAGATCCCAAATGGGATGAGCGGGGAAGACGGGACAGACGAAGAATAGTGCTGGAGAGGAGTGTTCCTAGTCGTAGAAATAGAGCCAGGGCTTAACCCAGCAGCGAAGGCGATCGTGGGACAGATATTGAGAAGAGAAATTCAGCCTCTTCTGTCGGGACTCCGGTGGGTTGAGCGGGGAGGAAGGGACATGTGACGTAAATTTAGCGCTAGAGAGGAATGTAGAACTGGGCGCTGTCTTAACCCAAAAGCTAAGGCGAATGTGGGTCAGAGAATGATACCTGTCATAGAAGGTACCTGTCAGCAAATCCAAGGTTATTTGTAAATAGGGTTAGGAGCAGGATCATGCAAGGAGTAGAAAAGGTTGTGTTGGTTTGTGGGTCTGCGAATGTCTTCGTCAAGGAGAGAGGTCCAGTAGTCATGTCGTGTCTCAAGTTTGTCTATCTGTCTGTCACTGACCGTCTTCCAGTACAGATTCAGCGCAGGGATGTCTAATTGGGCATGGAGAGACTCGCTTGTGGCGAAGTCCTCCCATCTGACATCAAGCACCCAGCGCAGCGCCTTGTTCTGGACACGCTGCAGTTTAAGTAAGTTTGTTTTTGCTGCAAGAGAGAGCTAGAGGAGAGTAAGTTATCAGAGGACGTATTAGGGATTTGTAGAGGTGTAGTTTTGTGCGTTGAGAGGCATGTTTCAGCTTGTAGAGGCCCGCAAGGGCCTTACTAGCTATTGCATGCCTTGAGTGAATGTGTCCATGTAAACGAAGAAGGTAGTCAAGATTAACGCCAAGGACTGTGACAGATTGTGTGATGGGGATGTAAGTGCGGGTGTCAGCTGTTCTGAGCTCGACAGGTAATGGAGGATCACGTTTCCTGTAGTTAAAATATGTAATGCTGGATTTAGCTGCATTGGTTTTGATCCTCCATTTTTGTTCCCAGATGGCTATCCTGTCGACCTCATTTTGTGTTTTGTGTGCAAGCGCACAGAGGTGCGTGAAAGGGGACGTGGAGAAATAAATGAAAAAGGAATAGAAACACGAGACAGAAGAGAGAAAGACAACCCAGAGGAGAAAAGGAAAGAGGAAAGGGGAAGAGGGAGAAGAAGAAAAAGAAGAAAAAATGAGGAGTCAGGTTGTCTTTCTCTCTTCTGTCTCGTGTTTCTGTTCCTTCTTCATTTATTTCTCCACTTCTCCTTTCACGCACCTCTGTGCGCTTGCTCTCCCTCAGTGGGCACCTAGCTCTCTTGCAGTGCTCCCCTTCCTTTGCATTTGACTGGCTCGTCCTCCTTATTTCCCACTTCTACCACTACCACTACTACTACCTCTACTACTACTAATACTACTACTACAACTACTACTACTACTACAACTACTGATGAAATTAAGACACATGTGCGGCGTCTGGTTGTCTTTGTTGTGGACGTTTCGCCATCCAGTGGCTGGCTGGTTGGCGAAACGTCTACGTTAGTGATGCCCGGGTGTTGCGCATGTGTCTTATTTTCATCTTGTCGGTATTATATACCATTCTTATACTACTACTACTACTACTACTACTACTACTACTACTACCACCACCTCTTCCTGCCTATATATAGCCGTCCTGCTCCACTTCTGGTTAGTGTGACTTTGTCAATGGTCCAAGTCGGACCGAAACGTCGTCGTAAGCTTCTTTCTTTTATGTGCGGGTTATTTGTGTATCGTTGCAGTCACGGTATTGTGTCTTTTTGTTATTTATGTTCATCCATTTGGGATAATTTTTGTTAGATCTAATTTCCATGCTCAGAACAAAAGTTGTCTGGGCAGCTAGAACTATGCTCTGAAAAACGTCATATTGGCAAACAAGATCACCTACCTGACCCATAGTCAAGACATCCCAATTTAGCCCATCCAGGTAATTTTTCAATCCCATGAAATCGGCCAAGCGAAAATCTGGGACAGAGATTTGATTGCAGTTATCTGGGTAATTCCATGATATATTGAAACTAAGTGATTTGTGTCCCATTTCCCCAAGCTCATTATTAACCTCAAGATTATTAACTAGTGATTCTTCGTTGGCATGAACCAAGTCAAGTAGATTGTTTCTTCTAGTTGGTTGTGCCACACACTGTTTTAAAAAGCATTCCTGAACCGTACCAACAAAATCACTAGACTCAAGATTTTCTGTCACATTGTTCCAGTCAATTTGTCTAAAGTTAAAATCTCCCATTAACACAACATTTTCATATCTAGATGCCTTATGAATTTCGTCCCATAGCAGCTTACTGCACTCCCTATCAAGGTTTGGGGGGCCTATAAATCACACACAAAATTAACTTTTCACGGCTCTCGAGAAACTGTAGCCAAACAGATTCTGTGTCTGTTGTTTCTAAGCTTATATCTTGTCTAACACAAAAATTTAAATTATATCTGACACCCATCGCCACTCCACCACCCTTCCTGTTGACCCTATCAGAATGGAATAGTTTATAACCCTGTATGTTGCATTCAGAAGGCATTTCTCTATCTTTCAAGTTGAAAAGAGGTCTCTGTTATGGCAATAATATCTATATTTCCTGCACTTGCAAGTAATCTTAGCTTATCTGCCATATTTCTTACACTTCTACAGCTTGTGGATGCTAGTACACCAAACGTGGAGTAGAATGAAATTAGCTCTGAGGCACCTACACCATCGTATGTCACGGATAAAACCTAGCTCTGCTGGGTGCACCATTCTTAAATGATTGTATGGTCCCATGGGTTGTAACGTCGTGAATTGTCGCTCACCATGAGGCAGGCTAAAATAAAAGGGTTCGATCCCCCAGCTAGCCGCAGTGTTATTATATATAATATATATATATATATATATATATATATATATATATATATATATATATATATATATTGTGGCATCCTACAAGTATGTTACACTTTATTCGGTGTATGTCGCACTCCCATATAGGTTGCCTCCCGACCAACAAAGCAGATGTTATGGATTTATCAATAATAGCCCCATTGTTATATCAGTACCTCGTCCAAGTCGGACCGTAACGTCATCGTAAGCTCCTCTCTTCTATGTGCGGATTATTGTGTATCGTTCCAGTCATGGTATTGTGCCTATTTTTGTTATTTATCAGTACCTCGGTTCGTCGGCCATTAACAGACAAGCCCGCCGAAGCTGTGACGCAATGCGGCTCACTTGTGATGCGAGTTTTGGCAGGCTTGTCTTAGCTGCTGGCCTTTCATGGTGTCTTGTCTGGCTCTTACATTTTGCCTCCTTTGATCACCATGATCAGAGGAGTACTTATTGTAAATATTGTACGTACTGTAAATACCAGCTTGCTTATTTGGTGAAGGAAATACAAGTCACATAACTTTTGTCTTTTGCTTGCTCCTCGATTTATCCCATTACAATAAGGTGTGCAAGCTATTCTACACCAGTGTTCGTAATATGAAGGCTTTGCCAGGGAGTTGGAAATGGTCTTAGTATTGTTCAGATTGTCTCTTGTATCGCTTTTGACAGTGCTTGTCAGCCTTGATGTCGCGTTCAGCATTGTGTGTCAGCCTTGTTAATGTGTGTATCCTGCAAGTTGTACGATGCTATTGCTGTGTGTTACGTGTATTGCAAATAGCGTTTTGTTTTAGTGGGTTATGCCACCAACACGTTATGCCACCAATCTCTAATGCGCTGCTGGCGAATTGCTCGTTCCATTGGTATAGAATATCAACCAACTTTTACTGCTGCATAACTTTGTGAAAGTAATCGTAACACATTACAGATTTAAGCAAGTAACATGACAAACCAAACTGAGGTTTCTGATCATTTAGGGGTTATTAATTGCCTATTTCCGCTTCGGTTCCTCCGTTATATGGGAGGGCTAACACCGGAGCAACCAGACCAACAATTTCGGGAAACAGGTGGTGAATCAGGTTTGTCTCAGGGCGAGTCTGCTTTGATGGCGCTCGAGTCGGCGAAACTTTACCATGAGACGACCAGGGAGCAACGAGCATTTGCCCAAGAGGAGTATGACAGAGAGGAGAGGAGGCCATTTCAGCATAAAGTTGTTGACGAATTTAGTGTGTAAAAAATAGTGCCGCTAATACCTCGTTTAATCGATGATGAGATTGAACAATTTTATGAGGCTTTCGAATATCAGGCTTGTGCATTCAGGTGGCCACCGGAGCATTGGGCAGCACTTGTGCATAGAGCATTGTACGGCAAAGCACAGGAGTGTTCATAGCTGGTTTGGATGATGAGGACTTCGCTAATTACAGCGTTGTCAAACAACTGCTCTTGGAGCATATCGGTGTATTCCCGCCAGTTATAAGATATTTTAAATTTTGCAAGCAACAGCTGGGTCAGTCTCATGTAGACTTTGTTCAAGAGCAATCCAAGAATTTCACGGAGTGATACAAGGCCAGTGATGTCACAAATTTTGTGAATTAGTGCAGTTAATCCTATGGTAAGTTAAATAGGCCCAAGCCTATGGGAAAAATTAATGTACTTCCCTCTGAAACCAACCAGCAAGAGATCGATGTTTGCATAGCACCTTTTTATAGTAAGTGCCACATCTCCTTTAATGAAAATGGCAGTTCCCTTAAGGTATCCATTTACAGGGATACTGGGGCTTATTGTTCCCTCTTAGGAGAAGGAGTACTTCTTGTTTCAGAGACCTCATTAAACCTCACTATGTTCTTAGAAACTTTAGGGAAGTTGTATTCTCTGTCCTTTTGCATAAAATTTTGTGGACAGTTAATATTATACAAGATATTTAACTGTAGGTGTGTCTGAGGGATTTCCCATCAAAGATGTAGTATTATTGCTCCGCAATATTATTCTAAATTAAACAAACTGTCCAGAACCCATAGTGACTACTGAGGCTTCTTCTCCGATTTTGGCCATAGCTCGGGAAATGTCCCAAGGAGTGTGTGCTCTGAATGCTGACCTATCCTTGGAGGACTCAGATCTAGGGCTAAACAAATTATTTTGCGAGATAAACTGACCAGGACCTCTTAAATTTATGTGCAATGGAGAATCATAACCATCTGATGAGGTGCAGTCTCAGACTGCAACCATATAATCCCTCAATTCGCCACATAGCTGATAAGACAACATCTGGCGGACGCTGTATCTTATATATAGGTTAGGATGTGTTAGGGACCATATGGGCAGTTAACTCTTTTTTTTCCTTTGTAGTCATATAAAATTATTACAAATCTGACCATTAGGTCTTTCTCTTTTTTTTTTTTAGTGAGGAGACCGTTGTTACCGTCCGCAAGTGTCTTGAGCCAACGCTAGCCGTACTGTCTGCTGTCTCGCTCTACGGTCATGTTTGACTGGAAGTCTCTTGGAGTTGAACACTACTTAATGAGCTGGATGGTTGAGAGGAAAGGCGGCTGCACACTACTCATGGAGGGGATGCCTAGTCCTAGCTATTAGAGCCCTTAATTTGGCGTATGTCACACTCCCATATAGGGTGTCTCCCGATCAGCGAACCAGATGCTAAGGATTTAACAATCAATAGGGGCCCGTTATTATATCAGTACCTACTTCATCGGCCAATCACATACAAGCCTGCCAAAGCTGTGAAACAATGTGGTTCACTTGTGACACGAGTTTTGACAGACTTATCTTTACTGCTGGCCTTTCACGGTGTCTTGTCTGGCTCTTGTATTTTGCCTCCTTTGATCACCATCACTTGCTCTTACGTTACTGTACATACTGTAAATAGTGCACATATTGTAAATACCAGCTTGCTTATTTAGTGAAGGAAATACAAATCACATAACTTCTGTTATCTTTTGTTTGCTCCACGATTTATGTCATTACGACAAGGTGCGTAGGCCATTGTACACTATATATATATATATATATATATATATATATATATATATATATATATATATATATATATATATATATATATATATGTCGTGCCGAATAGGCAGAACTTGCGATCTTGGCTTAAATAGCAACGCTCATCTTGGCATATAGGACAAGTGAAAATTTGTGTATGCAATAATTTCGCCCAAATCATTCTGAACCTAACGAAAAAAATATATTTCACTGTGTTGGTTTAGTATTAAATTACTGTAAACAAATCTAAAATATATATAGTTGGGTTAGGCTAAAATAAATTGTTCTTGTTATAATAAGGTTAGGTAAGTTTTCTAATATACTTTTGGTGCAAAATTAAAATTTTTTACATTAACATTAATGAAAAAAATGTATCTTTAAACGTATAAGAGAAAATTTTAGAAAGGACTTAATTTTAAATGAGTTCTTGCTAATTGACCAGTTTTACATATTCGGCACGACATATATAATATATATATAATATATATATATATATATATATATATATATATATATATATATAATATATATATATATATATATATATATATATATATATATATATATATATTTGTGTGTGTGTTTGTGGGTATATACTTTCCTTTATTTCTTTAATTTTTATTTTTAAAATTATGATGACTGTGTTCAATACGTAACGAAGGGCTTATTTCTGATCGCTCCTGTAACTATCCTGAAGTGTATTCTGAGTGTTAGTGAGCGGTTTATGATCTTCTATCTTGTCATCGAACAATGCTAACTAGTAGAGTTTTTATTAAGCTTTTGTTTAATAAGTCTGATACTTTTATATGAGTTTTTCTTCAGCAATGTTCAGCAGTTTCAAGAGATGTGCTTATTGGTTCTGAAATGTGCAGTCCCTAGTAGGAAGGGTCCCTTTTATATTTAATCTAGTTAAGTGTGCAATTTTTTTTTATTTTATTTAAAATAGTGCGATACAAAATGACAGAAATATATTAAATAATTACACGAAAAAAAGGTTATTGCACAAGAATCTCACTTAACCTTAACACATAACAACGACACCATACAGTACAATGGTAATACACCTCACACACAACACACCGTATATTACAGTGGTATTACACTCACACACAACACACTGTATATTACAGTGGTAGTGTTTTTTTTTGTTGTTTTTTTTTTGTTTAAGAACACCACTAACAAGGTTATATATTACAAAAATCATCAAACACTGGAAATTATATAGATTGTATAATAAAACATTGTGATAAA
Source organism: Cherax quadricarinatus (assembly GCF_026875155.1). Classification (NCBI taxonomy): domain Eukaryota; kingdom Metazoa; phylum Arthropoda; class Malacostraca; order Decapoda; family Parastacidae; genus Cherax; species Cherax quadricarinatus. The sequence goes on from NC_069424.1 coordinate 49,763,281, forward strand.
AACACACTCACACAATGACACACACACAAGCACACACGTATACACAACATGAGAGAACTGCAGGAGGCCAAGAGAGGAGTACGAAGAAAACAACAGGGTGATGGTGGACACACTGGCTGAGGTGGCAAGAAGAGCTCACTCGAGCAGAGCAAAATTACTGGTAATGGGCGATTTCAACCACAGGGAGATCGACTGGGAAAACCTGGAGCCACATGGGGGTCCCGAAACATGGAGAGCCAAGATGATGGATGTGGTACTTGAAAACCTCATGCATCAACATGTCAGGGACACAACCAGAGAGAGAGGGGAGGATGAGCCAGCAAGACTGGATCTTGTGTTCACCCTGAGCAGTTCAGACATTGAGGACATCACTTATGAGAGGCCCCTTGGAGCTAGCGATCATGTGGTTCTGAGTTTTGACTATATAGTAGAGTTACAAGTGGAGAAGGTAACAGGAACTGAAGGGGACAGGCCAAACTATAAAAGGGGGGACTACACAGGTATGAGAAACTTCCTGCAGGAGGTTCAGTGGGACAGAGAAATGGTAGGAAAATCAGTAAACGAGATGATGGAATATGTGGCAACAAAGTGCAAGGAGGCAGAGGAAAGTTTTGTTCCCAAGGGAAACGGAAAGAATAGGAAGACCAAAACGAGTCCTTGGTTTACCCGAAGGTGTAGGGAGGCAAAAACTAAGTGCAACAGAGAATGGAAAAGGTACAGGAGGCATAGGACCCAGGAAAACAAGGAGATTAGTAGAAGAGCCAGAAACGAGTATGCACAGATAAGGAGGGAGGCCCAGCGACAGTATGAAAACGACATAGCATCGAAAGTCAAATCTGACCCGAAACTGCTGTATAGCCACATTAGGAGGAAGACAACAGTCAAGGACCAGGTGATAAGGCTGAGGAAAGAAGGTGGAGAACTCACAAGAAACGATCAAGAGGTATGTGAGGAGCTCAACACGAGATTTAAGGAAGTATTTACAGTAGAGACAGGAAGGACTCTGGGGGGACAGACCAGATGGGGACACCAGCAAGGAATACACCAACAAGTGTTGGACGACATACATACAGATGAGGAGGAGGTGAAGAAACTGCTAAGGGACATCGATACCTCAAAGGCAATGGGACCAGACAACATCTCCCCGTGGGTCCTTAGAGAGGGAGCAGATATGTTGTGCGTGCCACTTACCACAATCTTCAACACATCCCTGGAAACTGGGCAACTACCTGAGGTATGGAAGACGGCAAATGTAGTTCCATTTTTAAAAAAGGAGACAGAAAAGAGGCACTAAACTATAGACCTGTGTCATTGACGTGTATAGTATGCAAAATTATGGAGAAGATTATCAGGAGGAGAGTGGTGGAGCACCTGGAACGGAACAGGAGTATAAATGCCAACCAGCACGGATTCACGGAAGGCAAATCCTGTGTCACAAACCTTCTGGAGTTTTATGATAAAATAACAGAAGTAAGACAAGAGAGAGAGGGGTGGGTTGATTGCATCTTCTTGGACTGCAAGAAGGCCTTTGACACAGTTCCTCACAAGAGATTAGTGCAGAAGCTAGAGCATCAGGCGCATATAACAGGAAGGGCACTGCAATGGATCAGAGAATACCTGACAGGGAGGCAACAACGAGTCATGGTACGTAATGATGTATCACAGTGGGCACCTGTGACGAGCGGGGTCCCACAGGGGTCGGTCCTAGGACCAGTGCTATTTTTGGTATATGTGAACGACATGACGGAAGGGTTAGACTCAGAAGTGTCCCTGTTTGCAGATGATGTGAAGTTAATGAGGAGAATTAAATCTGATGAGGACCAGGCAGGACTTCAAAGAGACCTGGACAGACTGGACACCTGGTCCAGCAAATGGCTTCTCGAATTTAATCCTGCCAAATGCAAAGTCATGAAGATGGGGGAGGGGCACAGAAGACCACAGACAGAGTATAGGCTAGGTGGCCAAAGACTGCAAACCTCACTCAAGGAGAAAGATCTTGGGGTGAGTATAACACCGAGCATGTCTCCGGAAGCACACATCAATCAGATAACTGCTGCAGCATATGGGCGCCTGGCAAACCTGAGAACAGCATTCCGATACCTTAGTAAGGAATCATTCAAGACACTGTACACCGTGTATGTCAGGCCCATACTGGAGTATGCAGCACCTGTTTGGAACCCGCACTTGATAAAGCACGTCAAGAAACTAGAGAAAGTACAAAGGTTTGCGACAAGGTTAGTTCCAGAGCTAAGGGGAATGTCCTATGAAGAAAGATTAAGGGAAATCGGCCTGACCACACTGGAGGACAGGAGGGTCAGGGGAGACATGATAACGACATTTTAAAATACTGCGTGGAATAGACAAGGTGGACAAAGACAGGATGTTCCAGGGAGGGGACACAGAAACAAGAGGCCACAATTGGAAGTTGAAGACACAAATGAGTCAGAGAGATAGTAGGAAGTATTTCTTCAGTCATAGAGTTGTAAGGCAGTGGAATAGCCTAGAAAATGACGTAGTGGAGGCAGGAACCATACACAGTTTTAAGACGAGGTTTGATAAAGCTCATGGAGCGGGGAGAGAGAGGGCCTAGTAGCAACCGGTGAAGAGGCGGGGCCAGGAGCTAGGACTCGACCCCTGCAACCACAAATAGGTGAGTACAAATAGGTGAGTACAAGCACACACGTATACACAACATGACACCACATCAGGCACATACTAGGTAAGGCTTCCGCCTGTCAACACACACGTATGCAAACCTTAATCTAAGATCTCAGGTGCCCAACAGAGCACCACGATACTCAAAGGGGGATTATCACGAGATCATAACATAGACATAGGTATTTACGATTCAAAGAAGGAAACGGGATAATACTGCAAGTCACAAAATAAAAACATCAAATATAACAAAATAAAACTACGATGTGATATTTTACATCTCAACAAAACACAAAGAAAAAATAATGTAATCAGTTACATGTAATATAATATAATATTACTGAAAAGCACACTATAACACAGCATAAAATATAAACATAAAATAAGAACCAATCGCTTATGGCAGGAAACACATCTATATAATATACAACAATGTCTTGTATCGAGAGATCAATGACGGAAGACCTTTTAACTTCTGTATATACAAAGTTTTAACAGATATAACGACGTCACCATCACATAGGAGACGTATATAAACAAAGAGATAACACATTCACATAACTATTATACACAATTAGTCACAGCTGACCAGCCCGTTAGATTATCCACTGAACGCTCACAAATTATCTAAAATCTTTTAACTCCAAGGCTTTATATTCAGACGGGAAGTCTTTCTCCCATCTCCCCTCATATACCAACCTATTTCGACACTTTGTCCTATGAATCGTTCCCGCTAAAACCCGAATTCTACTATTACCTTCAACGTGCCTCATAGCCCATGACACATAAATATAATCGGCCACGACGTACGACACTGCACGTTGTACACACATGTCAACCCCACCTACATCAAAACTCAACGCTCGAAGCGCCAACAAACATCCCCCCCCCCACCAAGCGCAAAACCCTACTGAACATGTACCATACCTAAAACTTCACATAAATACACAACGTGAAAAGCGGATTCCTCCGCCCCGCACGCCGAACATCCCCGGTCCTCCTCCAAACGCCGATTATACAACACCACCCCGGATGACAGGATTCCATGCAAAAAATTAAAAACCACTTCCCGTGTTTGAGGAAGGAGACGCAACTGTTGGACCCACCTCCATATATCACTCCACGCGTACATGGGGTACATTCCTTCAACTCGCACCACGACTCTCTCCATACCCGCCCTTTCTAAAGTACATAATTTAACACTCCGCACGTCCCGCCCAATAACACTCGGAGCATCGTCTCGCACCTAATTAAATCCCTCCCTCCCCACCACCTGCGCAGGTTGCGATACATTTCAGTTAACCCACGATGCATCCCACCCAGTTGGAGAAAACGACGCTTCACGTAACATGCTATGACACGAGCCCCTAGCCTAGAGGAATGAGACCTAACCCTCCCTGATGCATTGGTGCCTCTACCACTGCTCTTGTGAGCCAATCTCACCCCGAGCCCCACAAAAATCTATAAACCCTATGCAAAAGACGTTTGACATCCCCCTACAACAGAGGATACAGTGCAGCAACGTGCCATACTTTACTATAAAGCAGAACATTAATGACCACCGCCCTCTGGTGTAGGGTTAAATGTCGCGTCCGTAGACTATTTAAACGCCGCAAAGACACTATGTACCACCCTGTCCGAATTACATGCCCTCGTCTGACCAACCTCTCGCATATACTGAATACCACATATAGTGATACGATCAACCACCGTCCACGTCTCTGTACCCACCCCTTCTCCCACCCACTCTCCCAGCTCCATAATCTTCGATTTTTCTCTATTAACACACATCCCCGTAGCCTTACCAAATACATCAACAAGTCTCCCAACAAAACCCAAACTGCTCACTCGTACGCAATAGCACAGTAGTATCATCTACATAACCTACAAGGGCCGGTCGACCACTACTCGAACTCCACGACGCATCAACTGTCCGCCCACAAACAGCCCAGTAAAAAGGGTCCTGCATACAAGCAAAAAGCATGAGACACGGGGCATCCCTGTCGAATGCCCCTGTTCAAGTGGACAAAGACACCTAACTTCCCATTAATTTGTACTTTAAAACCAGCACCATTGTACAAAGAACGGGCCCACACGACGACCTCATTTCCAAAACCCTGCCATCTCATGAACTTCCACAGCACCTCCCTTTCCACACTATCAAAAGCAGCTTGCCAGTCTAAAACCAAAACACCATCCCCGCCCCTCGTTCCTCATTCGTCAACAAACTCCCTGATATTCCCATGACCATCATACATCGACCTACCCGGCACGCCAAACTGACCCTTATGGATTACCCTATCAAACACTTTCTTAATCCTATTCATTAAAATTTTTGCATATAGTTTATAGTCACTACACACTAACGATATGGGTCAATAATCCTTAATCGCTAAGAGTACATCACATTTTCTAACACCAAAACCGCCGTACGCTGAGACAAACCTAATACCCCCCCCCCTCCTTCATCACATTGAGTAAACGAAAGTCCGTATTACCTCCTAATGTTGGATATAAAATTCACACGGGATGCCGTCAATGCCTGGCGCTTTTCCCTGGCTCATTCCCTGCAACGCCTCCCACACCTCCGCCTCAGTTATAGGCCCGCCCATGAGAAGGCGATCATGATCATTCAACTCGCATCGTACACCCCGACCCAATTCCTGTATCTCATGCTCACTCACTTCTTTACTTTGCGTTTGGAACTTACACTAGGTATCGACATAAAAACTTATTCCTTCAGTTGTTGTTAAGACCTGATCCTCACTGTACCCATCAACTCCATCCTACACCACTAAACTCACAATTTCAGTCGCCTTTCGCCTTTGTGCCTGACTATGTAAGACACAAGTAGACGGCTTATCACCCCACAAAGCCTCCTCTACCCCACCCGAAATACGCGCCCCATCAAAAAACCTTATTTTTCAATACCTAGATTTGTTCTTTAAGAGCATCAATCACGTCCACTGGGTAAATTCCAGACGCCTCTCCCTGCGCATAACAATGCTGTAAGCAACCCTCCAGGTACCTAAGAAAGCCATACCCCAAGCGAGAGGCCTCCTTACCCCGATGCACATACAAATCCTTAATTCGAGGCTTCACAACCTCATCCCATTGTAGCACTAAATCCCACCCTTCCCAGGAGTCTACTCCCATAGCCGCTCATAAGTCCATGAATAGTATCCTATCATCTGCACTGTGTAGCAGCCGTGTATTTAACTTCCAATATCCCTTAAAACGGTTTGGGAGACCCCCCCCCCCCCAAATCAAGCTCCACAAGACCTCCGCGGTGGTCGGAGAAATAGACATTCAACACGGACACATTGATTACGACCACCCGCCGAGACACATATACTCTATCTAAGCGTGCTGCATCGCACCTACACACGAAAGTATGCTCAATCCCCAATTCACGTCTTCCGCTTACATCCACCAACCCCAGCCCATACAACAAATCACCCAAAATAAGCGAACAAAAACCCGCCCCCCTCGTCTCCTCGGCTCAACGTCTTTACGGCGCACCACACAGTTCTAATCACCACCGACCACTGTAATATCCGGCAGGGATCTCAAACAGTACACTAGGACATCTCTAACAAAAGTATTTTTAATATTAACATCATGTTCGGCCAGCCCATATATTCCTACGAAACCATCCCTTCTATTACCCCAATCTCCCACGACTAGCACCACCAGACCCTCCCCCCCTTCCTCCCAGTGTTTCATCACAAACGGGCTGGTCGCTTTTATCAACACAGCCACTCCACCTTTCAGATGTCTTGAGTGAGTCATAAATATCATAGCCATCCATCTCAAACTTCCTACTTTATGGTTATGTTCTGGCAAAAAACACACATCCACTGCAAAGCGATTCAACCGTAAACATACCTGCACACACTTTCTGAGAGTTTTCAAACCATTAACATTAATAGTTACACACCTAACTGTGCCAAAGGTGGCTTTCCTCTAGAGGCCACCACTCCCTTTTTTTCTTTGCGTCGGCAAGCACCTAAGGCACTTCCTGTACCGTTGGCTTTCTCCGTGATATTACCTGCTGCCCTGGACCCGTGCGAACCCCCACCCGTGATTTCCGACCACGTCTTCTTCCCTGAACGTTGTCCAGGGGTCAAGACATCGTCGGAGTCGGACGGGGTAGCCGCACGCTTCCTAGGAACAGCATCCTCAGCTATGTCAATACAGAGGTGTTCTCCTTGTGAATGTCAACCTCAACAGTATGAACCCTCGGACCCTCCAAATCTCGCACGTTAGCTAACTGATCAAAATCATCTAAACGTGCTCTCTCCTCACCTGAACACTTCAACAAAGGCACACACGGCACAGAATCATACTCATGCGACGCTAAAAGGTCGCTCAATGTACATACAATATCGGCCTCCATGTCACCTGTCTCTCCTGCTAGAGGGATCTCACCTCTCACATGTTCCGCCTCATCTAGGGAGACAGTCCCAGATAGAGTCACACAAGATGACTCTAATAGCATGGCCCAATCAACCTCAGCACTCCACGATGTCAGGCGCGGCAAGTCCTCGACAATTTCGTCTTCTGGAGTCTGACGGGAAACCTCGCCGTCCGGACGACGACCACATCCCGAGGGCGGCTGGCGCTGAACACATTGCACCGCAATGTGATCTACAGCGCCGCAGAGGCGGCAAGTTCGTCTCTGTCCAGGATACGTAACATACACCTGGGTATGAAAATCCTCCAGGTGTACGTACGAAGGAATCGGCTGGCGTATGGACATTTTCAAAGTGAAGGACCCCTCTTGAAGACCAGCATAGATGCCGTCAGACCACCGACCCATAGTAACTTGGTGGATCTTCCCATAACGTTCAAAAGCGTCACATATATCGACTTTGTTGGCCTCAAAAGGCACATTTCGCACACATACCCACGTATAGTGTCGTGAAACGTCATGCAACTGAACAGTGACTGCCGGGGTGACTTGCTTGCTTATATCCTGGTACTGGTTGACAATCTGCTCGTAGGTCTGAGTATCACAAAACTTGGCGAAAATTCGGTAAAGTCCATTCAAGGCGACACCACACAGGGATTCACGCTGGATGCCATATGTATCATGAATGATCGCTGGCACTAACACATTAATCGATGCGCTGGTGATTGATCCTCGTATTAGTTCAATACAAACAGTATTAACTCTCCGGCGAAACACAGCCGCCATTGTTGTTGATGTATCAAAAACTCCTCCACCAGGTGTCGGGACCGAGCATAAGCAGCTGACAAATGCTCAGCACAACGTCTGAGCAGAGAATGTTACTTTTATATGAGTTTTTCTTCAGCAATGTTCAGCAGTTTCAAGAGATGTGCTTATTGGTTCTAAAATGTGCAGTCCCTAGTAGGAAGGGTCCCTTTTATATTTAATCTAGTTAAGTGTGTAATTACATTAATTAAAGTGCACAATGTTGTTTAGTAACGTTTATATTATCGGTAAACTCCTTTTTTTATTCTTTTGCTCAGTACTAATGAGACCTTTTTGCAGACCTTGAGTTTTATGTCAATGGCCTATTGGATATTACCCACTCATTTCTCTATATACCTGTGTACCTCTATGTGATTTATTTTATTGGCACTATCTCAAAGATGCATCTGTGATGTGAGTTATATAATTTTGCTCATTATTTAGTTGAGTGTTTTTTTTAATTCACATCCGTATATGTGTCTGTTTATATGCATGTTTGTGTTTCTGTGTGTGCATACTCTGTATGTATGTACAGGTATATATGCATTTTTTCTTCTCTTTAATATGAGCTTAGGTGTAAGATATTGTCTTTACCATCTATTATGGTGTGTGCCATATTACCTCCACTACGGGAAGTCTCTTACTGTGACTTCATTGATGCATGTATCCTATTAAGTAGTAGCCAGAGTTAAGTCTTTGCTAAAACCAGTGGAAGTATTCATTGAACATGAATTTCTTTGTTTCCATGCTATATATATTTTAATTTTTATTTGTTCTTCTTGAATTAGTTATAGGTATCCCTAAGCAAATTTTTATCAATTTATTTGCGTGTGTACTCACCTTGTGTGTGTGTGTGTGTGTGTGTGTGTGTGTGTGTGTGTGTGTGTGTGTGTGTGTGTGTGTGTGTGTGCGTGTGTGTGTGCGTGCTTTGCTTTTGATTACTGTCATGAAGGATGACTTAGTAGAGACTCACTGACACAGTTGTTTATTCATGACCAAATTTCAAGGTACGACTGTTGTTTTTGTAGTACTTATAGTCGTCCTTAGTATTATGTAATACTCAATAAGGCTAACCAGTTTATTATTTTATTTTATTAGTTCAGTAGGAAAGTTCTCGTAATTATCTCTCCTCAGTTGAACGTCTGAGCATTTACTGGATACATAAGAATATAAGAACATAAGAAGGAACACTGCAACAGGCCTACTAACCCATGCGGAGCAGGTCCATGTCCCCCCCTGGATTATAACAATGACCCACCCCTCCGGATTAGCCCAATGACCCACCCAGTCTGGTCACCTCCACTCAAGGATGGAGCATGGCACCAGACCCAGCAGCACAAGCTAGTCAGGTCCAACTCACACCCACCCACACCCACTCATGTATTTGTCTAACCTATTTTTAAAACTACACAACGTTTTAGCCTGAATAACTGTACTCGGGAGTTTGTTACTCATCCACAACTCTATTACCAAACCATTGCTTTCCTATATCCTTCCTGAATCTGAATTTTTCCAACTTGAAACCATTGCTGCGAGTCCTATCTTGGCTGGAAATTTTCAGCACGCAAAAACCCGGATCATCCCCTAATTCGACCCCTTTTCGAGAGAGTGCAGATTCAGGGCCCTCAGTCTTGGGATCATCTTTGTCATTTTCCCCTCTTTTACTTTTTCCCAGAGCATTTATACCCAAATTCTGTAATACGGTGCCCAGAATTGAGCGCATAGCCCTAAATGAGGCCTAACCAAGGATATATAGGGGTTGAAGAACAACCTGAGGACTTCTATTATTATACTTCTAGATATGAAGCCAAGAATTCTGTTAGCTTTATTGCGAACACTAATGCACTGTTGTTTTGGGTTTTTAGATTACTGCTAACCAGACCCTAAATCCTTTTCGAAATCAGTAGTATTAAGATCTCCCATTATTTAGTTTATATGTGGCATGGTTATTTAACTGTCCAACATTTAGAACTTTGCATTTGTCAATATTAAACTGCTTTCCTGCCACTTCTCCGCCATTGCATCAGTCTATGCAATCATCCTGGGAGGCTCTAGTATTCTCATTAGAATGAATTGGACCGCCTATTTTGGTGTCATCAGTAAATTTGCTTATGTCACTATTTATTCCATCATCTATGTCGTTTATGTAAACTGTGAACAACATCGGGCCCAACACTGACCCTGGGAACACCGCTTTGTGACGTGCCCCATTCTGATTTCTCCCATATATGCAAACTCGCTGCTGTCTATTTGTCAGCCATGCCTCTACCTAGGAAAAAATTTCTCCTCCTATTCCGTGTGCCTTAAGTTTCCTCAATAGCCTCTGGGGGTGGAACTCTATCGAAACCCTTACTGAAGTCCATATACACAATATCATTATTCATAACCATGATCTCCCTTTCTTCAAACACCTTAGTGAAAAAAGTTAGTAAATTCGTAAGACGGAAACCCCCCCCTTTGAAAAACCGTGTTGAGATTCATTAATCAATCTGTGCCTGTCAAGATGGCTACGAATTGCTTCGGCAATTATTGTTTCCCATAAATTTTCCCACTATGGAGGAAAGGGCTTATTGGTCTATGGTTCGAAGCCAAGGACCTGTCACCTGCCTTGTAAATAGGTATTACATTTGCCATTTTCCACTTATCAGGGGACTATGCCAGTTTGTAGTGATATGTTAAAAAGATTAGCCAAAGGTTTTGCTAAGTTCCTCTTTAATCCTTTAACACCCTTGCAAACAGTTCATCAGGGCCTGGGGATTTGTTAGGTTTTAGTTTCTCTATTTGTTGAGGACCATGTCACTAGATACCGCAATCGTACATAGTTAATTTCATCCTGTTCTACATAATTTATTATTTCAGGAATATCGCTAGTATTTTCCATGGGTGAAAACTGAGAGGAAGTAGGTATTGAGAATTTCACACATCCTATCACTGTCAGTGATCTGCCCAGAGTTACTCTTAAGTGGGCCAATCTTCTCCTAATCTTATTCTGTATATCTGAAAAAACCCCTTTTGGGTTAGTCTTTAAACCCCTTGCGATCTTAGCCTCATAATCCCTTTTGCTTTTCTTATTCCTTTCTTTATTTCTCTCTTTAATTGATATATTGATTTCTTAACTGCCATCCTCTCTTTTGATATGCCTATATATGCTCTCTTTTGACCAATGAGATGTTTTAATCTATTGTTCATCCTTTTTGGGATTATTTTTGTTAGATCTAATTTCCCTACTCGGAGCAAAAGTTGTCTGGGCAGCTAGAACTATGCTCTGAAAAACGTCATATTGGCAACCAAGATCACCTACCTGACCCATAGTCAGGACATCCCAATTTATCCCACCCAGGTAATTTTTTAGTCCCATGAAGTCGGCCAAGCGAAAATCTTGGACAGAGATTTGATTGCAGTTGTCTGGGTAATTCCATGAATATATGAAACTAAGTGATTTGTGATCACTTTCCCAGCTCATCATTAACCTCATGATTATTAATTAGTGAATCTTTGTTAGCAAGAACCAAGTCAAGCAGATTGTTTCCTCTAGTTGGTTTCTGTCACAACCTGTTCTAAAAAGCAATCCTGAACCGTATCAATAAAGTCACTAGACTCAAGATTTCCTGTCATATTGTTCCAATCACTTTGTCTAAAGTTAAAATCTCCCATTATCACAACATTTTCATATCTAGATGCCTTATGAATTTCGTCCCATAACAGCTTACTGCCCTCCCTATCAAGGTTTGGGGGCCTATAAATCACACCCAAAATTAATTTGTCACGACCCTCGAGAAACTGTAGCCAAACAGATTCTGTGTTCGATGTTTCTAATCTTATATCATGTCTAAGACAACAATTTAAAAATTCTCTGACTTACATCGCCACACCACCACCCTTCCTGTTGACCCTATCAGTGTGGAATATTTTATAACCCTGTACGTTGCATTCAAAAGGCATTTCTCTATCAGGTGGAACCAGGTCTCTGTTATACCAATAATATCTATATTACCTACACTTGCAAGTAACCTTAGCTCATCTATCTTATTTCTTAGACTCCTACTATTTGTATAGTAAACCTTAAAGGAGCTAGTCACTCGTTGCCCTCTACTATCTCTCTTTGTTTGTTGATCAATTGATTTGCCATTACTAGCAACTTTATTTTGAATATTGTCTTTTAAACATATCCCTGAGGTATCCTGGTAATAACTGCTGTTTTTAACCCTAATGCTGCAGCCTGATTGTTTCCCACAAACATCCGTACCTCTATAATCTATCAGTTTAAATTCCTAGACAAATCATCAATTACCCTCTCAATTGAATTGGCTAATGCAACCACTGCATCCCCAAAGAGATGAACCCCATCCCTTGCATACATATCACGTTTGCCAAAGAATAGGTCCCAGTTATCAATGATTGCAAGTTCCTTGCAGTACCTATCTAGCCAGCAATTTATACCAATTGCCCTAGACATCCATTCATTACCCACTCCCTTTCTAGGCAAGATGCTGCATATGACTGGGATCCCTCCCTTAGACCTAACTACTTCTATGGCTGACCTGTACTTACCTGGAGTTTACCTGGAGAGAGTTCCGGGGGTCAACGCCCCCGCGGCCCGGTCTGTGACCAGGCCTCCTTAGGTCAGTGTCCCAGGATGCGACCCACACCAGTCGACTAACACCCAGGTACCCATTTTACTGATGGGGAACATAGACAACAGGTTGAAAGAAACACGTCCAGCTGCTCTCTCCTGCCCTTCCCAATGTCATTACCCCCAGCACTAAGACAGATAATGGGCTTGTTCCCATTACCTGCCATAATATTATCCAACCTGCTGACTACGTCACCAACACCAGCTCCAGGAAGGCACACTGACCTTTCTGTCTCTGTTACAAAATGCACGGTCCATATATCTTACCTGGGAATCGCCTACTATTAAAATAGTCTTACCTTGATTAGCAGGGGAATTAGTGGTACCTTCAACCTCACTAACCACTGAAGTACACTCGTCTTGGAGAACAGGGGAAAACGATTTCCTCTATTAAATCTCCTCATCTTCGTTCTTCCTGAACTGTGAACCCCTTGCCACTTTTTAAAGCGGGCTGCCACTATCACTGTGGTGACCCTTCCTTCCTTACCAGCTAATCCTTCACACACTCGCTCCCAAACTCATCTATGCGATGCTTTAGCCTCCTATTTTCCTCCTGAAGAAGTAGAATCTCCTTCTTCAACACTTGAACCTGAGATTCTTAAAACACTACGACAAGCCATGGTGCTTTGTAACAGCCCCCGCTAACTTCCCAGAGTTAGGCAGTAACTGTGCTAAATTTATTTAATTGCTATCGTATTAATGCTCATTTACAAAGCTTCACTTTTACCAACGTTGGTAGTTAGTGTGACCCTTACTAGTGACCTGTGAGTTGTGATCCGTGGGAGGAAAACTCATTCTCGTCTACCCCTTTATATAAAGTCTATGGGAGGAAGTAAAAACTATGTTGTGAAGTATTGCATATGACATATTTTCTAGAACGCCTAGTAGCAGGCTCACAAGAGTCATAGTCAAACGTGACAAATGAAAAGTCCCTGGCTCACACAGAGTGCGACACCTTTCTCAAAGACGAAAATGTGTTAACTGAATTCCCGATAATCTCTCTTCCGCTAAGTGGTCTGGCAACGGAAGCAAGGAAAAAAAAACATGCTAAGACAAGGATCCAGTTCAGAAAAAATTCACATTACTGTGTGTTAGTAGACCGGAATGAGTGATCAATGTTCTCCTTATAAAACTTCAGAATCATTAAGCTGCTCAACCTGAACCAGAGATCAGCACGTTAAGAAAAAAGGTAAGCCCGTCCTCTTGCAAAGTTCAGGTACGCCAGACTTCCTCTGTTAAACAGTTGTGGAAGAGTTAGTCACCCCTGCTAGCTCACATGAGCCAAAAAATCTGCCGCCAAAACACACAGTAATACACGGGAATATGGGAATATTAACCAAAGAGAGACAGCTCTACACTTGTGTCCGGCATCGGAAAAATTTTGAATGAGGTACCGCCCCAGGAATTACCGCTAAGAAATGATGGAGTTGTCCTCTGGTAGTGGGACTTGGCACCACCAGAGGATCCAGTGTAACCATGATTCGGGTTAATGTGGTAGTTTCTGAAGAAAGGATTCCTCAGAGTGTTTCTTTATGAAAAGTTTTCAGACACATTCTGCCCCTTTGTCAAGTCGTTAAAATGTTGGCTTAAGAAAAAAATCTCCACAGGTGTTTACTAATTAATGATACGATAGATCACCATAAGTGCAACAAATTTTCAACGAACTTCAAACAGTTTTTGAGAGAAACTATGACAGTTGACTGCAAACATTGCCTTGGATACTTCCTTGAGTCCCAACTGGTGGGTAATCCGGGATGAACGCCCCCGCGGCCCGGTCCATGATTAGGTCTCCCGGTGGATCAGGGCCTGATCAACGAGGCTGTTCTGCTGGCCGTACGCAGTCCAACGTACGAACCACAGCCCGGCTGATCCGGCACCGACTTTAGGTATCTGTCCAGCTCCCTCTTGAAGACAACCAGGGGTCTACTGGTAATGCCCCTTATTGCTGGTGGGAGGCTGTTGAACAGTCTTGGGCCCCGGACACTTATTGCATTTTCTCTTAGTGTGCCAGTGACTCCCCTACTTTCACTGGGGGTATGTTTCATCTCCTGCCAAGTCTTTTGCTTTCGTATGGAGTGATTTTTCTGTGCATATTAGGGACCAGTCCCTCCAGAATCTACCAGGTGTAAATTATGATATATCTCTCTCGCCTGCGCTTCAGTGAGTACAAGTCAAGTGCTTCCAGGCGTTCCTAGTAGTTAAGGTGTTTGATGGAACTTATACGTGCAGTAAAGGTTCTCTCTACATTCTGTAGATCTGCAATTTCACCTGTCTTGAATGGGGATGTTAATGTACAGCAGTATTCCAGCCTAGAGAGAACAAGTGATTTAAAAAGGATCATCATTGGTTTAGCATCTCTTGTCTTGAATGTTCTCATTATCCATCCTATCAGTTTTCTCGCAGATGTAATAGTGGCATTATTGTGGTCCTTGAAGGTGAAGTATTCGGATATTACCACACCCAGGTCCTTCACATTACTTTTCCGCAGTATTGTGTGATTAGAGTTTGTAGTATAATCAGTCCTAGTTATTATCTCCTCCAGTTTTCTATAACGGAGTAGTTGGAATTTGTCTTCATTGAACATCATATTGTTATCTGTTGCCCACTGGAAAACTTGGTTTAAATCTTCTTGGAGCTTTGCCGTGTCCTCAATGGTGACACTCATATGCAGACCCTAGTATCGTCTGCAAAGGATGATACAGTGCTGTGGTTTACATCTCTTTCTATGTCTGATATGAGAATGAGGAACAGGATAGCTGCGAGTACTGTGCCTTGTGTGAAATATATATTATTGTTAACGTTTCAGGTTAGAACCTATCAACTCTGACAAGGGAGACGCGAGTGTGTATGTGTACCCGGCAATATGTCAGGCAAAAATTTTTTTTTTTTTGGCCCCTCCCCAGTGACTTTGTTAGATGGGAACTTGGTCCCGTCTAACTGGTCTAGTGTCCAAGTGGGTGGAATTACATGAGGGGACACAAAGAACTGCGTCTTGTAATTACACTCACCAAAACAACCTGGAACTGTAGACTAGCTAGACGAGACGAAGCTCTCATCTAACTCGCCCACCAGGGGTGAAATATGTTTAGAGAAAAAGGTTATGAAAATAACTATTGCTCAAACACTATTGCTCAAGCAGTTGTGTTTGCACGCTATTGCTTGAGCATCTAATGTGCAATAAATTGTAATAAATACAATGGATAAATTAAAAAAAATCATGGATTATTGCCGCCATCACCAAAATGTTACCTGAATTACAACACATTTGTGAAACCAAGAATATTGATATCATTTATTTGCGGGGGGTGTTAATGTTGCAGTTTAAAAACTGTAGTGTAAAGCACCCTTCTGGCAAGACAGTGATGGAGTGAATGATGGTGAAAGTTTTTCTTTTTCGGGCCACCCTGCCTTGGTGGGAATCGGCCAGTGTGATAATAAAAAAACAAATTATTTGCGGGAATGTAGACCGAGATGTAGTACTTCTCGTAATTTCCTTGGATATGAAACATAATTTTTAAGATCCAGGGTGTTGGTGATCTAGTTAGAAAGAATTTGCTGCAATCATCATTGATTTTCAAAGTCAAGTAAGATGAAAAATTAGTTTTAAAAATATTTGCAAGAAATTTTTTACATCAACTCTTCAATCTTTATGCCCCAATAATCTGTTCGACGGGTGTTTTCCCAGATCACATCAATATGACCTACCTCTTCTTGGAGACTTTAATCCCAAAAACTAAAAATTTTGGGGCGGGTTTTTAACAAACGTCATGGAAATAATCTAGTAAAATTTCTAAATGAATAATGTTAAGAAAAAGGGCACAAATGTAACAAATGCGACTTTTATTGTGGCATTGGTGCACTGTAAGCCGAAACGGCTTGATAAAGCTCCTGGAGAGCGAACCAGCTAGTAAATGTGCATTAGTTGCACTTGTGTCCTTTTATTAATATATTTTTCGGTAATTTACCCAAAATAACATAAAAATACTATTATTGGCCCTATTGAGCTTTTTCCCCAAAACATGGCTGCATATTTTATCAGTCCTTTGGGTTTAATGTATCGTATACGATGCAAAACTTATTCGTTCTTAAAAAGAAAACAGATAAATTTGTTTCACGAGCCCCTTGGGATACGAAAAACCAGGGGTAATTTAGTTGCACCATTGAGAACTTGCTCACAGATCACGCCAAATAGAAGAAGAGGACATATATCTTCACCATTATAATAAACAATAAGCACCCTTATAAGTATTATAATAATCAACAATACGGAATTTAACACACGTAGACAGACTTACTCAGAACTTTCCAAAATGCACTAACAAATGCAAGAATAGAAAAGAAGAAAACCAAGGCAATAAGAATGGGATCGCTTTGCAAGTTAATTAAATAGAGCTAACACTTTAAGTATAGTCTGAAAAGCAATACAATAAAATACCAAACTAATGAGTGGTAATGTTGCTCATCTTTTCCTTTGAAAAAGCAGATGACTTCATAAATAAACATCCTGGCATGAAAATCTCCCATTCATATTAGGTGAATACCTATAGTGTGCTTCCGAAGAAGCAGTGAATTTGATTAACTTTATGAGCAAATATATTGATGGGAATGACTGGCCTCATCACTGAGTTTGATTTCTGATGAACCGCCCCTAGCAGAGGTGATGATAACTTATGATATCTCAGAATTCGTGAGCTACCGTCCACAGAATGGATATTTTGGTGCACAATAAACAGACACCGCGGCTGCAAATATCATCATCTAAACATTTCGCTGTCAGGAGGTTTGTCAAGCAGTTACTAAACAATACATTGGACACAGGGATATATTGGTAAATCTTTGTGAGGCGAAAAAGTATATGGCACTGGAGTAGGCTAATTGGCCCATTCTGTTAGTAACAGTAATGTAGTGGTGGTGACTGTGTTGCTTTAGTGGCGGGGGTTTATTGTTTTGAGTATAACTTATGCTAATACTTCGGAGTGACGAAAGTTGATTTTATACACTTAGGATAGGTAAGCGTAGGCACCACTGTGACACCAAAATGCAAGTTTTTACAAAGAATCTCCCGCCAGCGTGACCGTGTCTAACTCGAGCTCGAGTCCCTCAATGCCGTGTTAGTCGCTGCCACGCTAGCGGGAAGATTCGTCTGTAAAAACTTACATTTGTGGTCACAGCGGTGTCTATGCTATAACCTTCCTATGGTGCATAACTTATTCCTAGTGGATGAATCTATTGTAGCCAGTAGGCCCTGTAGTTAAAACGAGTCGGTCTAGGAGTTTTATGGCTCTGTGATCGCGGGTTCTATCCCCACTCGTGGTACAGTTAGTAAACTTCTAATTAATTTCAATAAACAGGATATATTTAACATGCCTATATTAGATGGGACTCAGTAGAGTTTACTTTATTTTCTGAGCAGATGATATGGCATCGTTGAGCTAATATTATTGGGAATTAAACAATGAATGTCAACAACCATTTCATGAAATATGTATTATAAGCAATAAATCATGGTTTATGGTTGTTTGCAGTATGTCATCATAATTTCGTAAGTCATTAGAATATTTATTTGTTGGATTTTTATTAAGAAGGGATCATACATTTTGACCTTAGTGAAAAACTGGTGTTAGGCAAGAGATTATCTACTATTGACTATGTTTAATGTATAAACTGTTTTGGATGAGCATTTGCAGGTTTGTCGAACCTATCCTTGGTGTTTAGTCAAGTTGGACCACTTTATTCTAAGGATATGCGTAATTATTGATAGATGAATTATTCTTGTTTATTATATACGTGTCAGATTTATTGTTTATGAAACCGGGAGGACATGAGTTGTGTTAAGGGGAAAAAGTATAACCCAGTTGTATAAATTAGTGAAACCGTACCAAAATCTATGTTTTTTTAGCATGTACCTAATAGAATAATCTATTTCTTGAATGCACGTAACTCATCTGATGACCAAGTGAACTGTTACTGATCTACGATCATTGATTTGATTAGATCTTAATTATTAAAATTTGTAAGACTATTTATAGTTAACTGATCATTTTGTTTATATTATTAAACTGTAATGTTACATAATTGTACAACTATAAGGCTTCAAAATTGCCAATGTTCAAACTCTTTGTTTAAAATACTCAATTGTTACTTGATATTGTAAACTGGTCTACAGTAACTGGTTACTATTTAAATCTATTATAGCTTAGATGTCTTAGTTAATTTTAGCCTGACTAATGATCTGCATCAAGGGGCTTTTGACATGTACACCAACTACTATAATTACCTTGTACAACTATGTATCATGTCCTAATAAATATTATGTATTATTTTTATTATTATTATTATTATTATTATTATTATTATTATTATTATTATTATTATTATTACTTTATCCAATAATTAAGGGTGAGACAAGGAGGAGCCTCTCATCAATGAGTTTAAATTATATATTGGTGATGTGATTAAAGACGCAGATTTTGCACAGGTGGGATGGAAGACTCTCTTCAGATTTAAAATCGTTGTATAATAAATGATACTGTTCCTCTGGCTTATGCAAAGAAACATTTACAAAAATTGAATTATTGTTTTTGCTGAAATTATCATTATATTGAGTTTTAAATTTACTGGTATGTAAAATGTAGTAAAATATATCGGATTTCGAGAAAATAACAAATCCAAAATTTTGGATAATTCTATTAGCCAGGTTATTACTGTGAGATTTTAATTGTTAAGGACATACTATAAAGTTTTTTATTTAAAGTATATTTTATGCTTAAGGATTTGAAATCTTAAACGGTGAAAATTTTTACTTATTTGGCTTTTAGAAATATTGTTTTTTTTAATTCAGATGCTATGAATAAAAAAGTGTTAGCCACTTATGTTGTGGTCAAAATGGAGCACATTTTATGTATATATTTTTACTTCAGTGTTGTATTTATACTTCTGTATTACAGGTAGGTACGCCTGGGAAAGACCGAGGCGGGACAACACCGGCGAACTACATACGCTATGAACTCTAATAATACTGATTTAAAAAATGCAATTTTTCTTGGCTTCTGCCTACTTTTCGTTAATACCATAGCCAACAAAACTATAGTTGCTACTTTAGTATTAGGAATATTAGCATTTTTAGTTTTAGTCTTTACAAATGTTTTGAAAAGTTTGAGTTAATAATATTTATAAAAGATTTTGTAGACATGCGAATAGGTTCTGAGTCATGGGGGATCCCTGTTTCCCAAAGTCCCCTACCCTACTGACTACTTTTCCCTTACGTCATTGCAGTTGCTTCTGCTAGTACTGCGCCTTTGTATCAATGTTCCGCCCACGGTACAATTTCCTCGACAATATAATCCATTTCGTCCTCGCTCTTCACTTTCATAAGCAGCCTTCCAATCCAAAGCAAGTACGCACCTCCCACTCGTTCTACAATCATCTATGAATACTTTATCTCCCATGTCCACTTAACATTGACTGGCCCCGGCACACCATATGTCCCTTATCTATAACTGTCCCAACAACACTAGTAACCTTTTACTTAAAAACCTTGCAAACAATTTGTAATCATCGCCATTTAATGATAAAACCTATATAATACAGGATTGCTATTTGCACTTCCCCTTCGGTATCATGACATATCGACTCCTGTTTGTTGCGTCATAACATGAATCCCTTTAACCTTCATTTTCAGTTATCAAACGCTCATCAGCATTCCTTCAAAGACCTCCAGTTACTTAAATAAAAATCTTTTGGAATGCAATCAATCTCCTGGCTCTTACACTCATACCCTGTAAACGCCTTCGAAACCTCATCTTCTCTTAAAGGGACCCTCTATCTCCACCTGTCTTCTGGTTCTGGATAGGTGAAATTTTGTTAATTTTTCCCTTTCTCCATAATATGCAAGTCACCCTTTTCCTATTGCCTCCATCTCATATCTCAAACCATTCATTCGGCAAAACCATCTCATACCTTCAGTCGTTTCTATCCGTTGTCTCACCGGTACCCACCCACGTCCTGATATACCTCTAAGTTTAACATTTTCATTATATTTTGCCGGATCTTTAATCGCCGCAGAAGCAAGCAAAATGACTTTTCACCCCATAAAAAAATCGTCCAACCCGCCCCTTAATCTTTCACCATTCAAACCGTGAATTCTGCAACTCCAGCAGTTGCAGCCTTTATTCCCTCGATCTCTGAATAACGAATATTACTCCACGAATCCTTCATAACACTGGTTTTATCTGCCCCTCCAAATACCTCTGTAATCACATTTTTTCCTGTCCGACCTCCCTTCTTTTCCTATATATATACTACGGATC
Source organism: Cherax quadricarinatus (assembly GCF_026875155.1). NCBI lineage: Eukaryota > Metazoa > Arthropoda > Malacostraca > Decapoda > Parastacidae > Cherax > Cherax quadricarinatus. The sequence continues at coordinate 49,784,096 of NC_069424.1, forward strand.
CCCGGTTAATGCACATTGCTCCCCCACAGTATGTTATCACCTCCCAGCTTTCGCTTTATTTCCATTCATTTTTCCTTCATTCCGCAAAACTAAGTCTCCCTCCATATTCTCTACAAGTCACCTTAGTTTCCAATTTTAAACTAGTATAAGTTTCGGCAAATCTCGCCCCGCCACGTCCCACAACCAACCCTCCATGATCGAAAATACATCATTTACAGTTTCCATTTTTATTAATTTGGATCCCAGGAGATGCATAAATGCAGTCCAAGCGTACCGTTCTTTACATAAGTATGCTCCTCACACACCCACCTCCCCACGATCCACTTCCACTAATCCGGACTCCCCCTAATAATCCCGTAGGACTCCCAACACACACCCAGAATCCGCGGCTCCACATCCCTTCTACGTATCACCTATACCAATCCCCTCCAAATTAATGTATTAAACTGGTAACTCCCCTCATATGATAAATTAGTGTGTCCTCGAACAAATTCTCTTTAACAAGCCTTTTGCTGTCCGCCGGCAATGTAACACTCACTAAAACCACACTCGTACCCCACACCAATGTCACGTGCCACCATCACTATTCTCCATCTCCCTTTTCTCCCAGTGCAACAATTGAAAAGGGGTCGGATCCGGCTTTTAATACCGCAGCATTCCCCTTATGCTTCCCTGTATATCCAGATCAACCTTTGTACTCTTCATATCAACAAATCCATCCGTACTTACAAATTATGCTCTAGTAAAAATAATGACCTGTATTCCATGTCTCTTTAAAGAAGATCACTTAAGATCCTGCGATTTCATCGGCCCTTAGGAACATTTTTTTTACATTACGTTAGGTACTTAAAAATGTTATCGGTCGGCCTTACCAATCGATCGATGCTCCTACGGGTCCTTAACGTTTTTTGCACAGTATGCTTTTCGCAATGCCACGTTCCTTGCCTCTCCTTTCCCCTGCCCCTTACCCCCCCCCCGTGCATACTTGTTTTCTGGGACATCACCACTGAGTGTTTCTTACCATATCTTTTGCCAGGTGTCAGAGCATCATCACTGTCTGAAGCACCTGATCCTCTCATTCGTGAATGTCTCCTACTATGTGCATGCCCTCATGTGCACTTTCAACTTTATAGTACTTCATCCACAGCCTCACAAATCCTCTGGGACTGCCCGTCCCAACCTACCCTCATTGCACTCTCATGGAATTCCACCCTTATCTGCAGATGTTCCATCCGACACCATACGTAGTGTTCCGTCCCTATTCTGATCCTCCAATTCCACTTGTCTCACCTCATCCAAGAGGGCCCCTCCTGTGTATGGTTTGCTGATGACAGTGTAATATATAACGTTTTATAACATTAACTGAGAGACTCCGGTAATGTTTTTACATTCCACCGGTTTGTCCTCAACTTATTTCACTCCATGCCCTGTGGGCCCGAGGATGCTCTCGTGTTGACTGGGTCGTCACCTCTCTCTCCTTCTCCACTCCTTTCCCTTCTCCATGTGTCTCAGGTGACGATCGTCGAGGACACATCGCAGCCATTTGAATCATACGCTCCACACAGTCTGCATGTTCTTCTCTGCCCGCATATGTGACATAACCTGAGTTCTAAAGTCAATGTCACATATGATGGTATAGTTTTGCACAGGGACATCTTAAGGAAAAGGATTCCCTCACGCAGTCCTGCATACATTCCCTCAGACCACCTTCCAACTGTTCTGATGCATAACCACCAAAACTCTTCGAATGTTGCTTTTATGTCTTCCTCATCGGCCTCAAATGGGCATTCGTAACATTTACCCCAAGTATAAACTTAGATAACGTCCCTCATACGTACTTCAATCCAGGGTTAACAGCAATACACGCTTACTGTTTTTTCCACCATCTTGTCATATACTGCAGCCGTCACAAATTTCACAAAAGATTCTTGTAGCTCCTATTCAAAGCTGTTCCATACTTATCGTCGTTGTTGATGCAGTAGTAATCTCTTATAAGATGGCAGGCGCATACTGACGCAGTGGTGTTTTAAACTGCGCCTTTCAAACACCTTCAATACACACAGTGTTTTCATCTTCCCTGGTAGTCTGCGCCATCTTCCAAAATTCGCTCAGTGCTTACAACTGTAGCGAGTGCAGCAGCCAACGTCCGTACTCCACCAAAACGATGTTTGACGAATGCAGGAGCAAGAGCGAAGTAAACTCTCGGCCCGGAAGCGAGAGATCAATGAAATGTTATTATACGGAATAGGATGTGGTTTTTATTATTATTTTGTTTTATTATTATTTTGATTATTATTATGATTTGACTCTATGGCTGACAGTTGGAGTATTTTTAATGCACTTTTTAAAAAAAAATCTTGAAACAAAAGTTTTTTAAATGTGTAGAGAATTTTTAACTGAGATACTCGTAAGGAAAAATGCTAATTTTTTTTATGCAGTTTTTGTGTATCAAGAGAGAATTTATTATTTTCAGATCGTTCTCGGAAAAAAATATTTTGTCTTAAGCTTTTTTTTTCTCTATTGAAAACGTCTTATTGGACATAGCTTCGAACTTTTTTCATGGACTTACAAAATCGTTAGTCATGAGTGTAAACAAACACGGTGCGAGGGGATTGAACTCGCGAGACGCGAGTTCTATCCCATTTTTTTTAAGCTTTCATTAATGGTGTAATCTAGAAGTACATTTAGTTGAAATATTTATGGTGTGTGGGAGTCGTTAGTGACACTGATACACAGGACCAGTTGTTGTTAGTGTGGGAGTCTGATAACTGGTGATACAGTCACCTGAATTTGCATAAAGATTTCAATCCTCGTATATTTCTTATTCCAAGATGGTTGCTATTATTAACTCATTGTCTGGTGACCCTTTTTTATCATTTCTAATCTCTCGAAATCATTGTTTTTTTATGGTGTCTGTATTTGACCTTGATGCTGCGCGAGTGGCTCTTGATCCTAAAGAAAAATATTTCTCAAATGATTTGACTTCTTCAATGTCTTCTATTTCATCAACTGCTCTACAATTCCCAATTAGGTTTATCGATATAGTCTGTATCATAGATGAAAACACAACTTATCTTCAAAATCTGTGTAAGTGGTGTTGTTCTCTGTGTAATTAACGGAATATTTATTAGAGAATCAGCTAAAAACGTACATCTTATTTATTGTCCTGGAAGGAAACATTACCATGATGGTCGGTTGTATAAGATTTAAAGTGACAATTTTATAATAAAGTTGGCTTCTGTTGAATGTTTTTTTGATCATAAATAACAGGGTTGGTTTAATTATGATAATATAATATAAATCTGAGTATTTTTACTTCAATGTGTCTGTGACTTATCTGCCTTAAGCACCATTAGTAATTTAATTAACTTCCCTAGATTAAGTAAAAATTAATTTTTCTTACTTAGGTCCATTTGTTTTTCTTCGGGAATTGGAAAATAATATAATGGACGCTGCTTTTGTGATAACTTTGAGTGTCGCTGCTGTTATTTCAACTCTTATGCTGGTATCTTGACAATTGTATCTTGTGAGTGATTCAGCTTTGTGTGTTGACGTATTTTAAGATTATTGGTGTTTGGAAGGTTTAAAATTAGTATTAGGTTGTCTATAGCATGAATTACCTGTTTATTGAAGACATTCAGATATTACATTATGATTATTTGCTGTGTTAATCCTTTGTCACTTCCAAATCTTCATCGTTTTATATTTAACTGAATTACAGACTGCTGAACGCTCGGCACTATTCCAATTGTTTGCAACGATGAACTCCAGACTCTGGACTTTTGCAATTTGGGGATAAATTTTCGGATCTCTGCACTTCCGCAATACATCCTGTTTATTATGTATTCATGTTAAATATGTTCTATACCAAAATCTATATTTGTATTTGACAAAAATAAATTTCGTTAGAGGAACACAGAACATAATATTACAGGTGGCCTTAATTTTTTGATACTGAGTCAATATGTACTTTACACCCGGCTGTTTCGTTATTTATAATTTCAGCATTATGTGCGAAGTGCAGTGGGGTGTTATATATATATATATATATAATATATTTATATATATTTTTATATATATATATATATATATATATTTTATATTTATATTTTTTTATTTAGGATGTACCAACCTGTAGAAAATGTCTTGTGACCCTCAATTCTAGAGAAAAGAATAACTTGCTTTGGGAAACTCAAGGTTCTTTCTCTGAAGTCTGTTTGAGAGTTTTTCTACCACACCCCCCCTTATATTTATTATATATTTTATTTAAAGACCAAAATACACTGACAAAACATTCACAAAAATACAATAGAAAGTTTAACAAAATAAGATAACTCAGGAGATAGATCGCGAATACACTTCGTCCAGCGTCACCGGCGGTGGGTCGCGTGCCCAGAATGCTGCAGGCATTTCCTCACTGGATCCGCAACACTTGAGTCTCTGTTTACGGAGTGCAAGGACTTTATGTGTAAAATTAAATTACGTGACTGACCCAATATATAAATAACCTGCAGTTAGGAGACAAACTTATGACGACGTTTCGGTCCGACTTAGGACCTTGTAGCAAAGTCACGGTAGAGTAGAGAGAATGATGTTTCCTGAGCCAGGAGTCGTTGTATTCATTATATAAGCTCTTCATGCTGTATTCTTATCATTAATTAATGGTTGATTACATCACTCAGGCGGAGGGACTTGATTATTCAAACTCTTATGTTCTTCAAACTGTCGACTTTGTTTTGGTGTCAGTGAGTGGAAAAAGTTCGACAATAAAGCTATGCAAGGTTGCACATGTGTCTAATTTATCAAGTGAAGTACCTGTTTACAGCGCTTTGACAGTGGCAGCCTGTACATAATCCTAATCGTATTAGCGCTCTATCCTCTCTTAATCGAGCTCCATTGTAGCCCACCACCGGAGTTCGGGCGAGCGGAGCTGATGATATATTCGCCAGAAACGAAGTCCAGGAAGCAGGTCTTGTGCCCGATGGTGACTGTGCTGTCTCCTCGAAGAATGCCGGAGTTTTTCTCGTGGAGTACATTATGCAGCTTATGTTTCGGGTGCAGTCCTTTGAAAAGGACCACGGTGAGCCAGTTTTCAGGCCCAAGACATAAGAGTTTAGGTAAGACCCGTGGGGGTGAGCCTGTAAGACTGGACATGCGAAGAATATCGCTGGAGAGGAGTGTATACAGACGTAGTAGAATAGTGCCAGGGATTAACCCAGGAGCTAAGCGCTCGGTGGGGCGAACTGGAGAAAACGGGACGGTAGTTCTGAGAACGAGAATGCATCATTTTACGTTGGTGGAAGTCTTGATTCTTGGGTAGCTTGTAGCAGGCTTGGTCGCAGGAGGGAGGCAGGTGGGAAACAATACAGAGGGCAGCTCAGTTGTAGGTGTTATTTAGCGTGGAGTATTTGTGGAAGAGCGTTTCTCAAATTTCTTGAAGTTGGTTATGGTGGTACAGTTTTGTTTTTATTACCAAAAGTAAAAACGGAGTGGTTTGATTGAACTCCTGAAACTTGAGTAAGTGTGAAATTAGCGTGGAATTTCACAACGCAAACTTAACCCGCACAGAGTCATTGTTCAGTTCTGGGAGGTCTGGTATCCTCATTCGGAGATTGTGTAGAAACTCAGATTGTTTCAAGTAGGTAACTGGTGCTGCAGTGTTCAACTTCTTTCTCTCTTCTCAGAAGATGGTTCAGAGGGCAGAGTCTACGAATAGTGCTGGGACGGAGACTGGTGGGACGGCAGGAGAGGTCACCTACCTGGGGTCTTACCTGGAGGGCATTAGGGGAATCAACGCACCGCGGCCCGGTCCACGACAAGGCCTCCAGGTGGGATCAGGGCCAGATCCACATGAGGCTGTTTACTGCTGGAGGCTGTTTAAAGCTTGGGCCCCGGGTCACTTATTGAGTTTTCATGGGGGTTTGTTGCATCGCCTGCCATAGTCTTTTTAATATGCTGTGTGTATATTAGGTCCAGTCCCTCCTGTATCTTCAGGTGTAGATTATGATATCTCTTCTACTGCGCTCTAGTGAGTACAAGTCAAAGTGATTTCCAGGCGCCTCCCAGTAATTAGGGTGTTTGATGGAACCTTATGGTGCAGTAAAGGTTCTCTGTTCTATTCTCTAGTTCTACTAATTTCACCTGCCTTGATTAGGAATGTTAATGTAACAAACAGTATTCCAGCCTTGAGAGTATAAGTGATTTGAAAAGGATCATTCACTGGCTTAGCTTCTCTTGTCTGGAATGTTTCTCATTCTCACCATCCTATCAGTTTCCTAGCAGATGTGATAGTGGGATTGTTGTGGTCCTTGAAAAGTGAGTTTTCCGACATTTACACACCCGGTCCTTCTCATTTACTTTTCCACTCTATTGTTGTGATTGGAGTTTGTAGTATTACTCAGTCCTAGTTATTATTTCCCCTCCAGTTTTCCATAACGGAGTAGTTGGAATTTGTCTTCATTGAACATCATATTGTTCTCTGTTGCCCATCGGAAAACTTGGTTTATATCTTCTTGAGTCTTCGTCCGTGTCTTCAATGGGGATGACAATCATGCAGATTAGTTTCATCTGCAAAGACGATACAGTGCTGTGGTTTACATCACTGTCTATTTGTCTGATAATGAGATAAGGATATCAGGATAGGTGCGAGTACTGTGCCTTGGGGACAGAGTCTTCACTATAGCAGCATCTGATTTAACTCTGTTTACCATACTCTTTGTGTGCGATTGGTTAAAAGTTGAAGATCCATTTTGCCTACTTTTGTCGGTTTACACCACGGTCTCACTGTCAAAGGCTTTTGCAATGTCTGGGTATACTTCATCTGCATTCTGTATGTTTTCCAGTGCAATACTTGGTCCATATTCATAGTGGATCTAGCAGTTGCGAAAAGGCAGGAGCACCTGCTCTAAAAACCATGTGCCCTGGTTGTGCAATTTTTCGGGAGTCAGGTGGTTGCTATCCTGCTTCTTAGAACTCTTTCAAGGGACCCCTTTATGATGTGGGACGGTTAAGCTATTGGTCTATAGATCTTAGCTACTGTTTGCGCCACCTTTATGGAAAGGGACTATATCTGTTGTTTTTAGCTACTGTGGAATCTCGCTGTGTCCTAAGCTCCTTCCGCCATAGCTTACATAGGGCCTGTGAGTGGGTTTCTTTGCAGTTTTTAATGAACACCGGTTCCACGAGTCGGGCACTCGGGCGGGTGCATGGGCATGTCGTCGATGGGCTTTCTCAAAGGCTAGTGGTTGTAGTTGGGTTTATGTCATAATATCTGGCCTACATTGGCAGGGTTTGAGGTCTCATTCATGAAAAAATTGTTGGAATTGTCTTTCTTAAACTGGTTAGTGGCTCCCTGAACTGGTGAGTCATACTGCGATTTCAGTATTCTCGCTTATTTTCTTTGGTGTCGTCTGTGCTGAAATCCGTCTTGTCTGAGCAGGGGGCCCTATTCTAGGAAGTGATTTTTGACTTGTATTTGGAATATGAAAAGAATATTTCGATTTTCTTTTCAATTTCAGTAAATCGCTTTTAGCTCTTTCGTCTTTACCTGGATCCTGCTTTGAGTCTTATAACTTTAGTCAGTATTTCCCATTCCCCTGGTTAGCATTTCCTTCCGTGTATAGTTAATCTGGATTCTTGAGGAGCTCAATGATTCTTCGTCTTCTCCTGTAGAGGGAGCGTCTCTGTCTCCAGTTTACTTCTTTCTCTTTTGTCTTATAGGGAATATACCTTGAGCATACTTCCAGCTACCAGGGAGGGTGTCTTTTCAAGGCATTAGTTTAGGTCCATGTATTTTAAGATATCCTCCAGCATGTTTCATTTAGGGCATTAGTTTACCTGATTCCCAGATGTTGTTCTTGTTGTGGAAGTTGAATTTCGGTAAAGATACCTCATAGTATATGCATCTTGTCGATCGGACTCCTGTGCGTTCAATGTTTGGACTTTGATTAGTTTTTGATCAGAATTGTTTTTGTATTGTTTATATTTCTTACCAGGGTCCTCATTATTTGTGAAAATAAGTTTCCAGTGTGTTTCAGAGTGGATGCATTGATGTCAACAACCTGGGAGAGTGAGAGGTGGTGGTTGAGGCAAATAATCAGCGTTTACGGACTGTTGAGATTATTTGTATGAAGTTTCAGGAATATTAGTTGGGGTTGAAGGAGACAGGTCTGCAGCGTACAGTGAAGTTCTATACCGTTGGAAGATCTTGAGGATGTCGTGCTGAAGGTATGGAGTTAGGGAAATTGAAGGACATACTCCATCTATTCAGGCAGAAATTGTTCGTATATTTTGATGGTGAATGTGCCGGAGTTTGCTGCTTTAGCAAAAGTGTGATTTTTAATGCGGTACAGACGTTGCAGGGAGTACCGTCTATGGAGTGGAGGGAGGGAGTTGCTGGGCGAAGGTGTCTGTAGATATGGCGGTGTAGAATTTTGGTTAGCGCCGGCTTGTTAGTTTGGTTATTGGCAGCGTTGTCGGTGAATTGGAGGTGTTCCTCAGGCCTTCAGTTTTCTCCGATATTAATTTCTTTTTCTGAGTGGCACTTTGCTGCATGTTAACTCATGTTGGAGCCGTAGTGATGGTGCAGGTATCTGAATTCGTGTCTATCATTCCTACATTAAGGAAGGAACTTCTTTTCTTGATTCGGCAGTTCTTGGTGGTGTTGGATTATAGGAGTAACAGGTCAGCAATGGGAGAGTGTGAAGTGTTCTGGTTCTATATGGCTTGGGTGGATGGATAATACAAGATGGCCGTCCTTCAGAAGAGCTTGGACAAGCCACGGGATGTCTGAGAAAATGATCTTTTTATTGATGAGGCGTTGGGATCTTGATGTCTACAGGGCCCAAATGTTTTGTTTCTCGATTTATGTCTTCAGCATTCAGTGAGAGGAGAACGTGGACGAATCTTGTCAAGCCTTTTCACAAAGGTATATCGCCCCCCCCCCCCACCCGCCCCCCCCCCTCTCCCCCCCCCCCTTTTCGCCTCAAGAAATGGAGGACGGGGATATGTTGAATTGTTTGTAGTCTTGATTGAAGAGTCGTTTTTTTTTATGTTTTGATGCTTCAGTGTCGTCTGTTGAGACAATGGGACGTGAGGCCCTAAGAAATGGATTGCCGTAAATTTTGACTGCAGGCAGGTGTCTAACGGTGGTAGCTAAAGCTAGCTTCGGGAGTCTTAGTGTACATCATTCACAGGCTTGATTTTCACACAATTCGACAGCACTGAAGTGTAATGGAAGTGGCGCTTGTACAAACTCAAATTCCCTCCCCAGCGGGATCGAAGAGACTTTGGAGTGGATGGCCGACTGTGTCCTTGCCAGGTAGCAATGGTCAGGCAGTGGTGCAGCTGTTAGTATTAATTGTCGTAGACGCGGTTCTAGTGGAAAATGAATGTCTTTGTTCAATAAAGTAGTGCCTTGGTCCAGTGTCTACGATAGTGTGATCATATTCAACAACCGGCAGGATTGGTATACTACCTTTCCCACTCACACTGCGCTTGTAGGGAGTAGCAAAGGTGCTGGAGCAGAGGCAGGGGTTTAAAGCTCTGGGTATTTCAGGGCGGTGTTCTCGCTGGGCATAAGGCTGTCCTCCCAAAGTAAAGTTATGATGGTGAGTGATTCCTGGCATAAGTGGCCGCAGACCGCAGTGGCCAAAGGAGGCTTCACAGAAAGTATGAGACGAAAAATATGGGGGGGCAGGGGTAGGAATATTATGCAAAAGGGTGCGGGGGGATTTAGTGATAGAAATATGATGCAAGTGTGGTGTGCAGTGTGTTGTATTAGCGAAGAAATAGCATCAGTAATAATGGAGGTAGTCTAAGCATAATAGTTAGGATTCAGGTAAATGATAATATAGGAATATGAAACGATAAGGAAAACAGGAGACGAAGGTCAGGTCAAGTCACGAGTGTTTGAAGTTTAGAGCATTGACAATGTTATGAGACTGGAAGGCATCTGTAGAGTGAAAGCCTAGGATATGTATAAGGGATGTTGCAACAAGAGCTGTTAGATAAGTCTCTCGTGGTTAAAACATGAAACGTTTAACTATGAGTGACGAAACTTTACTTTTAATAAATGTCAATGACTGTACGAAGTGTTATTTTCTCACATTTGGTCGATATCAGCATTGCTAGGGCTTTGCGTCATAGTAATGCTCTTTTCTGCTTGTTAGGGACCATTTTTGACATTCAGTAAAGGTCCTCTGCAAAAAACTACCTTTCTAGCCCTTCACAGACGCCATCTTGTTGAAAGGGTCATCATTCCTAAACTATGAATCTTAGTCTAGTCAGGTTCCCTGTAATTGTTCTCCTTCTCATTAACATTGTCTAGATTCTCTAAACTTAAGGAAAACTTCGTCGCTTAATAAACCTGGACTTTATTTACTATACTAACCTCTTCAATCTTCTTGTATTTTTGCTGTCTTTGCCTTTATGGGTTGTTCTGTCAAACGTTGTCATACTCGTTTGTATATAATGTTGGTTGACATTACGACACTAAGGTAGAGTAAAAGGATCAAGTGCAATAATGTGTCATTTTATTGTGGCAAACGTTTCGCTCTCCAGGGGCGTTGTCAAGCCGGCTTTGTCAACGGCTTGACAAAGCTCCTGGAGAGCGAAACGTTGCCACAATAAAATGTTACATTAGTTGCACTTGAGTCCTTTTACTTTACATATTGTCATACACGTAAATTTATGTCCTAGTGCGGATTATTTGTTAATAATGTTGCGTAATGTTACACAGCCTAACCATACAGAGTTTTACGACTGGTCTAGGTTATGATACGTTTGGTTAGGTTTTGGAAAAAACACATACTGGCTGCATATTATTATGCACGTTTTAGAGAATAAGGTATTCTTCATGCTAGTGACTAACATGCAAATTACAGCCTTGGAAAGCTAGGAAGGACAAAAGTTTTGTTATTGAGATAATATTGGTTATTGTGTACATAAATAGTTAGATTTATTCGTGGTGGTAATACCACCTTAAATTTAAAAGTTTGCCCAAAATGGTTTGATGATGGGTTGTTGACTTCGCTGGAGTACCAGGTAATGACAGTGAAGGCAGAGTACCAGGTAATGACAGTGAAGGCAGAGTACCAGGTAATGACAGTGAAGGCAGAGTACCAGGTAATGACAGTGAAGGCAGAGTACCAGGTAATGACAGTGAAGGCAGAGTACCAGGTAATGACAGTGAAGGCTGAGTACCAGGTAATGACAGTGAAGGCAGAGTACCAATGAATGAAGTGAAGGCTTTACAAGTAATGACAGTGAAGGCAGAGTACCAGGTAATGACGTGAAGGCTGTGTACAGTTAATGACAGTGAAGGTGGAGTACCAAGTATTGTGTGAAGGCATGTGAGAACCAGGTAAATAACAGTGAAGGCAGAGTCCAGGTAATAACAGTGAAGCAGAGTAACCAGATAATGCAGGTGGAAGGCAGAGTTACAGATAATGACAGTTGAAGGCGGAGTACCATGGTATTAACAGTGAAGGCAGAGTACCAGGTAATAACAGTGAAGGCAGAGTACCAGGTAATAACAGTGAAGGCAGAGTACCAGGTAATAACAGTGAAGGCAGAGTACCAGGTAATAACAGTGAAAGCAGAGTACCAGGTAATAACAGTGAGGCAGCGTACAAAGTAAATAACAGTGAAGGCAGAGTACCAGATAATTGACAGTGAAGGCTGAATACCAGATAATAACAGTGAAGGGCAGAGTACCAGATAATGACAGTGAAGGCAGAGTACCAGATAATGACAGTGAAGGCAGAATACCAGATAATGACAGTGAAGGCAGAGTACCAGATAATGACAGTGAAGGCAGAATACCAGATAATGACGGTGGATGCAGAATACCAGAATAATGGACAGTGAAGCAGAATTAACAGATAATGACAGTGAAGTCAGAATACCAGATATGGGACAGTGAAGTCAGAATACCAGATAATGGACAGGAAGGCAGATAATATACCAGATAATGACAGTGAAGGCAGGTACCAGATAATGGACAGTGAGGCAGAATACCAGCTACAACATCAACTTAATAATATATTATTGGCCCTATTGAGCTTATTCACACACATGGCTGCATATTTGATCAGCTCCTTGGATTTAATGTATCGTATACGATGCAATACTCTATTCGTTCTTAAACCAGAACACAGATAACTTCGTTACATGCGAGCCCATTGGCATACGAAAATCCAGGGATAATTTAGTTGCCACCATTGAGAACTTGCTCACAGATCACGCAAATAGAAGAAGAGGACATAAATCTTCCACCACCATAAATAACAATAAGCACCCTTATAAGTATTATAATAATCAACAACTACGGAATTTAACACACGTAGACAGACTTACTCAGAACTTTCCAAAATGCACTAACAAATGCAAGAAATAGAAAAGAAGAACCAAGGCAATAAGAATGGGAACACTTTGCAAGTTAATTAAATAGAGCTAACACTTTAAGTATAGTCTGAAAAGCAATAAATAAAATAACCAAACAAATGAGTGGTAATGTTGCTCATCCTTTTCCTTTTGAAAAAGCAGATGACTTCATAAATAACATCCTGGCATGAAAATCTCCCATTCATATTAGGTGAATACCTATAGTGTGCTTCCGAAGAAGCAGTGAATTTGATTAACTTTATGAGCAAATATATTGATGGGAATGACTGGCCTCATCACTGAGTTTGATTTCTGATGAACCGCCCCTAGCAGAGGTGATGATAACTTATGATATCTCAGAATTCGTGAGCTACCGTCCACAGAATGGATATTTTGGTGCACAATAAACAGACACCGCGGCTGCAAATATCATCATCTAAACATTTCGCTGTCAGGAGGTTTGTCAAGCAGTTACTAAACAATACATTGGACACAGGGATATATTGGTAAATCTTTGTGAGGCGAAAAAGTATATGGCACTGGAGTAGGCTAATTGGCCCATTCTGTTAGTAACAGTAATGTAGTGGTGGTGACTGTGTTGCTTTAGTGGCGGGGGTTTATTGTTTTGAGTATAACTTATGCTAATACTTCGGAGTGACGAAAGTTGATTTTATACACTTAGGATAGGTAAGCGTAGGCACCACTGTGACACCAAAATGCAAGTTTTTACAAAGAATCTCCCGCCAGCGTGACCGTGTCTAACTCGAGCTCGAGTCCCTCAATGCCGTGTTAGTCGCTGCCACGCTAGCGGGAAGATTCGTCTGTAAAAACTTACATTTGTGGTCACAGCGGTGTCTATGCTATAACCTTCCTATGGTGCATAACTTATTCCTAGTGGATGAATCTATTGTAGCCAGTAGGCCCTGTAGTTAAAACGAGTCGGTCTAGGAGTTTTATGGCTCTGTGATCGCGGGTTCTATCCCCACTCGTGGTACAGTTAGTAAACTTCTAATTAATTTCAATAAACAGGATATATTTAACATGCCTATATTAGATGGGACTCAGTAGAGTTTACTTTATTTTCTGAGCAGATGATATGGCATCGTTGAGCTAATATTATTGGGAATTAAACAATGAATGTCAACAACCATTTCATGAAATATGTATTATAAGCAATAAATCATGGTTTATGGTTGTTTGCAGTATGTCATCATAATTTCGTAAGTCATTAGAATATTTATTTGTTGGATTTTTATTAAGAAGGGATCATACATTTTGACCTTAGTGAAAAACTGGTGTTAGGCAAGAGATTATCTACTATTGACTATGTTTAATGTATAAACTGTTTTGGATGAGCATTTGCAGGTTTGTCGAACCTATCCTTGGTGTTTAGTCAAGTTGGACCACTTTATTCTAAGGATATGCGTAATTATTGATAGATGAATTATTCTTGTTTATTATATACGTGTCAGATTTATTGTTTATGAAACCGGGAGGACATGAGTTGTGTTAAGGGGAAAAAGTATAACCCAGTTGTATAAATTAGTGAAACCGTACCAAAATCTATGTTTTTTTAGCATGTACCTAATAGAATAATCTATTTCTTGAATGCACGTAACTCATCTGATGACCAAGTGAACTGTTACTGATCTACGATCATTGATTTGATTAGATCTTAATTATTAAAATTTGTAAGACTATTTATAGTTAACTGATCATTTTGTTTATATTATTAAACTGTAATGTTACATAATTGTACAACTATAAGGCTTCAAAATTGCCAATGTTCAAACTCTTTGTTTAAAATACTCAATTGTTACTTGATATTGTAAACTGGTCTACAGTAACTGGTTACTATTTAAATCTATTATAGCTTAGATGTCTTAGTTAATTTTAGCCTGACTAATGATCTGCATCAAGGGGCTTTTGACATGTACACCAACTACTATAATTACCTTGTACAACTATGTATCATGTCCTAATAAATATTATGTATTATTTTTATTATTATTATTATTATTATTATTATTATTATTATTATTATTATTATTATTATTACTTTATCCAATAATTAAGGGTGAGACAAGGAGGAGCCTCTCATCAATGAGTTTAAATTATATATTGGTGATGTGATTAAAGACGCAGATTTTGCACAGGTGGGATGGAAGACTCTCTTCAGATTTAAAATCGTTGTATAATAAATGATACTGTTCCTCTGGCTTATGCAAAGAAACATTTACAAAAATTGAATTATTGTTTTTGCTGAAATTATCATTATATTGAGTTTTAAATTTACTGGTATGTAAAATGTAGTAAAATATATCGGATTTCGAGAAAATAACAAATCCAAAATTTTGGATAATTCTATTAGCCAGGTTATTACTGTGAGATTTTAATTGTTAAGGACATACTATAAAGTTTTTTATTTAAAGTATATTTTATGCTTAAGGATTTGAAATCTTAAACGGTGAAAATTTTTACTTATTTGGCTTTTAGAAATATTGTTTTTTTTAATTCAGATGCTATGAATAAAAAAGTGTTAGCCACTTATGTTGTGGTCAAAATGGAGCACATTTTATGTATATATTTTTACTTCAGTGTTGTATTTATACTTCTGTATTACAGGTAGGTACGCCTGGGAAAGACCGAGGCGGGACAACACCGGCGAACTACATACGCTATGAACTCTAATAATACTGATTTAAAAAATGCAATTTTTCTTGGCTTCTGCCTACTTTTCGTTAATACCATAGCCAACAAAACTATAGTTGCTACTTTAGTATTAGGAATATTAGCATTTTTAGTTTTAGTCTTTACAAATGTTTTGAAAAGTTTGAGTTAATAATATTTATAAAAGATTTTGTAGACATGCGAATAGGTTCTGAGTCATGGGGGATCCCTGTTTCCCAAAGTCCCCTACCCTACTGACTACTTTTCCCTTACGTCATTGCAGTTGCTTCTGCTAGTACTGCGCCTTTGTATCAATGTTCCGCCCACGGTACAATTTCCTCGACAATATAATCCATTTCGTCCTCGCTCTTCACTTTCATAAGCAGCCTTCCAATCCAAAGCAAGTACGCACCTCCCACTCGTTCTACAATCATCTATGAATACTTTATCTCCCATGTCCACTTAACATTGACTGGCCCCGGCACACCATATGTCCCTTATCTATAACTGTCCCAACAACACTAGTAACCTTTTACTTAAAAACCTTGCAAACAATTTGTAATCATCGCCATTTAATGATAAAACCTATATAATACAGGATTGCTATTTGCACTTCCCCTTCGGTATCATGACATATCGACTCCTGTTTGTTGCGTCATAACATGAATCCCTTTAACCTTCATTTTCAGTTATCAAACGCTCATCAGCATTCCTTCAAAGACCTCCAGTTACTTAAATAAAAATCTTTTGGAATGCAATCAATCTCCTGGCTCTTACACTCATACCCTGTAAACGCCTTCGAAACCTCATCTTCTCTTAAAGGGACCCTCTATCTCCACCTGTCTTCTGGTTCTGGATAGGTGAAATTTTGTTAATTTTTCCCTTTCTCCATAATATGCAAGTCACCCTTTTCCTATTGCCTCCATCTCATATCTCAAACCATTCATTCGGCAAAACCATCTCATACCTTCAGTCGTTTCTATCCGTTGTCTCACCGGTACCCACCCACGTCCTGATATACCTCTAAGTTTAACATTTTCATTATATTTTGCCGGATCTTTAATCGCCGCAGAAGCAAGCAAAATGACTTTTCACCCCATAAAAAAATCGTCCAACCCGCCCCTTAATCTTTCACCATTCAAACCGTGAATTCTGCAACTCCAGCAGTTGCAGCCTTTATTCCCTCGATCTCTGAATAACGAATATTACTCCACGAATCCTTCATAACACTGGTTTTATCTGCCCCTCCAAATACCTCTGTAATCACATTTTTTCCTGTCCGACCTCCCTTCTTTTCCTATATATATACTACGGATCCCCGGTTAATGCACATTGCTCCCCCACAGTATGTTATCACCTCCCAGCTTTCGCTTTATTTCCATTCATTTTTCCTTCATTCCGCAAAACTAAGTCTCCCTCCATATTCTCTACAAGTCACCTTAGTTTCCAATTTTAAACTAGTATAAGTTTCGGCAAATCTCGCCCCGCCACGTCCCACAACCAACCCTCCATGATCGAAAATACATCATTTACAGTTTCCATTTTTATTAATTTGGATCCCAGGAGATGCATAAATGCAGTCCAAGCGTACCGTTCTTTACATAAGTATGCTCCTCACACACCCACCTCCCCACGATCCACTTCCACTAATCCGGACTCCCCCTAATAATCCCGTAGGACTCCCAACACACACCCAGAATCCGCGGCTCCACATCCCTTCTACGTATCACCTATACCAATCCCCTCCAAATTAATGTATTAAACTGGTAACTCCCCTCATATGATAAATTAGTGTGTCCTCGAACAAATTCTCTTTAACAAGCCTTTTGCTGTCCGCCGGCAATGTAACACTCACTAAAACCACACTCGTACCCCACACCAATGTCACGTGCCACCATCACTATTCTCCATCTCCCTTTTCTCCCAGTGCAACAATTGAAAAGGGGTCGGATCCGGCTTTTAATACCGCAGCATTCCCCTTATGCTTCCCTGTATATCCAGATCAACCTTTGTACTCTTCATATCAACAAATCCATCCGTACTTACAAATTATGCTCTAGTAAAAATAATGACCTGTATTCCATGTCTCTTTAAAGAAGATCACTTAAGATCCTGCGATTTCATCGGCCCTTAGGAACATTTTTTTTACATTACGTTAGGTACTTAAAAATGTTATCGGTCGGCCTTACCAATCGATCGATGCTCCTACGGGTCCTTAACGTTTTTTGCACAGTATGCTTTTCGCAATGCCACGTTCCTTGCCTCTCCTTTCCCCTGCCCCTTACCCCCCCCCCGTGCATACTTGTTTTCTGGGACATCACCACTGAGTGTTTCTTACCATATCTTTTGCCAGGTGTCAGAGCATCATCACTGTCAGAAGCACCTGCATCTCTCATTCGTGAAGTCTCAACTATGTGCATGCCCTCATCTGCACTTTCAACTTTATGTACTTCAACCACAGCCTCACAAATCCTCTGTGACTGCCCGTCCCCACCACCCACATTGCACTCCTCATGAATTCCACCCTTATCTGCAGATGTTCCATCCGACACCATACGTAGTGTTCCGTCCCTATTCTGATCCTCCAATTCCACTTGTCTCACCTCATCCAAGAGGGCCCCTCCTGTGTATGGTTTGCTGATGACAGTGTAATATTTACGTTTTATAACAATAACCTGAGAGACCTCCGGTAATGTTATACATTCCACCGGATTGTCCTCCACAATTTCACTCCATGCCCTGTGGGCCCGAGGATGCTCTCGTGTTGACTGGGTCGTCACCTATCTCTCCTTCTCCATCCTTTCCCTTCTGCATGTGTCTCAGGTGCGATCGTTCGAGGGACACATCGCAGCCATATGATCATACGCTCCACACAGTCTGCATGTTCTTCTCTGCCCCGCATATGTGACATATACCTGAGTTCTAAAGTCAATGTCACATATGATGGTATAGTTTTGCACAGGGACATCTTAAGGAAAAGGATTCCCTCACGCAGTCCTGCATACATTCCCTCAGACCACCTTCCAACTGTTCTGATGCATAACCACCAAAACTCTTCGAATGTTGCTTTTATGTCTTCCTCATCGGCCTCAAATGGGCATTCGTAACATTTACCCCAAGTATAAACTTAGATAACGTCCCTCATACGTACTTCAATCCAGGGTTAACAGCAATACACGCTTACTGTTTTTTCCACCATCTTGTCATATACTGCAGCCGTCACAAATTTCACAAAAGATTCTTGTAGCTCCTATTCAAAGCTGTTCCATACTTATCGTCGTTGTTGATGCAGTAGTAATCTCTTATAAGATGGCAGGCGCATACTGACGCAGTGGTGTTTTAAACTGCGCCTTTCAAACACCTTCAATACACACAGTGTTTTCATCTTCCCTGGTAGTCTGCGCCATCTTCCAAAATTCGCTCAGTGCTTACAACTGTAGCGAGTGCAGCAGCCAACGTCCGTACTCCACCAAAACGATGTTTGACGAATGCAGGAGCAAGAGCGAAGTAAACTCTCGGCCCGGAAGCGAGAGATCAATGAAATGTTATTATACGGAATAGGATGTGGTTTTTATTATTATTTTGTTTTATTATTATTTTGATTATTATTATGATTTGACTCTATGGCTGACAGTTGGAGTATTTTTAATGCACTTTTTAAAAAAAAATCTTGAAACAAAAGTTTTTTAAATGTGTAGAGAATTTTTAACTGAGATACTCGTAAGGAAAAATGCTAATTTTTTTTATGCAGTTTTTGTGTATCAAGAGAGAATTTATTATTTTCAGATCGTTCTCGGAAAAAAATATTTTGTCTTAAGCTTTTTTTTTCTCTATTGAAAACGTCTTATTGGACATAGCTTCGAACTTTTTTCATGGACTTACAAAATCGTTAGTCATGAGTGTAAACAAACACGGTGCGAGGGGATTGAACTCGCGAGACGCGAGTTCTATCCCATTTTTTTTAAGCTTTCATTAATGGTGTAATCTAGAAGTACATTTAGTTGAAATATTTATGGTGTGTGGGAGTCGTTAGTGACACTGATACACAGGACCAGTTGTTGTTAGTGTGGGAGTCTGATAACTGGTGATACAGTCACCTGAATTTGCATAAAGATTTCAATCCTCGTATATTTCTTATTCCAAGATGGTTGCTATTATTAACTCATTGTCTGGTGACCCTTTTTTATCATTTCTAATCTCTCGAAATCATTGTTTTTTTATGGTGTCTGTATTTGACCTTGATGCTGCGCGAGTGGCTCTTGATCCTAAAGAAAAATATTTCTCAAATGATTTGACTTCTTCAATGTCTTCTATTTCATCAACTGCTCTACAATTCCCAATTAGGTTTATCGATATAGTCTGTATCATAGATGAAAACACAACTTATCTTCAAAATCTGTGTAAGTGGTGTTGTTCTCTGTGTAATTAACGGAATATTTATTAGAGAATCAGCTAAAAACGTACATCTTATTTATTGTCCTGGAAGGAAACATTACCATGATGGTCGGTTGTATAAGATTTAAAGTGACAATTTTATAATAAAGTTGGCTTCTGTTGAATGTTTTTTTGATCATAAATAACAGGGTTGGTTTAATTATGATAATATAATATAAATCTGAGTATTTTTACTTCAATGTGTCTGTGACTTATCTGCCTTAAGCACCATTAGTAATTTAATTAACTTCCCTAGATTAAGTAAAAATTAATTTTTCTTACTTAGGTCCATTTGTTTTTCTTCGGGAATTGGAAAATAATATAATGGACGCTGCTTTTGTGATAACTTTGAGTGTCGCTGCTGTTATTTCAACTCTTATGCTGGTATCTTGACAATTGTATCTTGTGAGTGATTCAGCTTTGTGTGTTGACGTATTTTAAGATTATTGGTGTTTGGAAGGTTTAAAATTAGTATTAGGTTGTCTATAGCATGAATTACCTGTTTATTGAAGACATTCAGATATTACATTATGATTATTTGCTGTGTTAATCCTTTGTCACTTCCAAATCTTCATCGTTTTATATTTAACTGAATTACAGACTGCTGAACGCTCGGCACTATTCCAATTGTTTGCAACGATGAACTCCAGACTCTGGACTTTTGCAATTTGGGGATAAATTTTCGGATCTCTGCACTTCCGCAATACATCCTGTTTATTATGTATTCATGTTAAATATGTTCTATACCAAAATCTATATTTGTATTTGACAAAAATAAATTTCGTTAGAGGAACACAGAACATAATATTACAGGTGGCCTTAATTTTTTGATACTGAGTCAATATGTACTTTACACCCGGCTGTTTCGTTATTTATAATTTCAGCATTATGTGCGAAGTGCAGTGGGGTGTTATATATATATATATATATAATATATTTATATATATTTTTATATATATATATATATATATATATTTTATATTTATATTTTTTTATTTAGGATGTACCAACCTGTAGAAAATGTCTTGTGACCCTCAATTCTAGAGAAAAGAATAACTTGCTTTGGGAAACTCAAGGTTCTTTCTCTGAAGTCTGTTTGAGAGTTTTTCTACCACACCCCCCCTTATATTTATTATATATTTTATTTAAAGACCAAAATACACTGACAAAACATTCACAAAAATACAATAGAAAGTTTAACAAAATAAGATAACTCAGGAGATAGATCGCGAATACACTTCGTCCAGCGTCACCGGCGGTGGGTCGCGTGCCCAGAATGCTGCAGGCATTTCCTCACTGGATCCGCAACACTTGAGTCTCTGTTTACGGAGTGCAAGGACTTTATGTGTAAAATTAAATTACGTGACTGACCCAATATATAAATAACCTGCAGTTAGGAGACAAACTTATGACGACGTTTCGGTCCGACTTAGGACCTTGTAGCAAAGTCACGGTAGAGTAGAGAGAATGATGTTTCCTGAGCCAGGAGTCGTTGTATTCATTATATAAGCTCTTCATGCTGTATTCTTATCATTAATTAATGGTTGATTACATCACTCAGGCGGAGGGACTTGATTATTCAAACTCTTATGTTCTTCAAACTGTCGACTTTGTTTTGGTGTCAGTGAGTGGAAAAAGTTCGACAATAAAGCTATGCAAGGTTGCACATGTGTCTAATTTATCAAGTGAAGTACCTGTTTACAGCGCTTTGACAGTGGCAGCCTGTACATAATCCTAATCGTATTAGCGCTCTATCCTCTCTTAATCGAGCTCCATTGTAGCCCACCACCGGAGTTCGGGCGAGCGGAGCTGATGATATATTCGCCAGAAACGAAGTCCAGGAAGCAGGTCTTGTGCCCGATGGTGACTGTGCTGTCTCCTCGAAGAATGCCGGAGTTTTTCTCGTGGAGTACATTATGCAGCTTATGTTTCGGGTGCAGTCCTTTGAAAAGGACCACGGTGAGCCAGTTTTCAGGCCCAAGACATAAGAGTTTAGGTAAGACCGTGGGGGGGAGCCTGAAAGGGGACTGGACATGCGAAGAATATCGCTGGAGAGGAGTGTATACAGACGTAGTAGAATAGTGCCAGGGATTAACCCAGGAGCTAAGCGCTCGGTGGGGCGAACTGGAGAAAACGGGACGGTAGTTCTGAGAACGAGAATGCCTCATTTTACGTTGGTGGAAGTTCTTGATTCTTGGGTAGCTTGTAGCAGGCTTGGTCGCAGGAGGGAGGCAGGTGGGAAACAATACAGAGGGCAGCTCAGTTGTAGGTGTTATTTAGCGTGGAGTATTTGTGGAAGAGCGTTTCTCAAATTTCTTGAAGTTGGTTATGGTGGTACAGTTTTGTTTTTATTACCAAAAGTAAAAACGGAGTGGTTTGATTGAACTCCTGAAACTTGAGTAAGTGTGAAATTAGCGTGGAATTTCACAACGCAAACTTAACCCGCACAGAGTCATTGTTCAGTTCTGGGAGGTCTGGTATCCTCATTCGGAGATTGTGTAGAAACTCAGATTGTTTCAAGTAGGTAACTGGTGCTGCAGTGTTCAACTTCTTTCTCTCTTCTCAGAAGATGGTTCAGAGGGCAGAGTCTACGAATAGTGCTGGGACGGAGACTGGTGGGACGGCAGGAGAGGTCACCTACCTGGGGTCTTACCTGGAGGGCATTAGGGGAATCAACGCACCGCGGCCCGGTCCACGACAAGGCCTCCAGGTGGGATCAGGGCCAGATCCACATGAGGCTGTTTACTGCTGGAGGCTGTTTAAAGCTTGGGCCCCGGGTCACTTATTGAGTTTTCATGGGGGTTTGTTGCATCGCCTGCCATAGTCTTTTTAATATGCTGTGTGTATATTAGGTCCAGTCCCTCCTGTATCTTCAGGTGTAGATTATGATATCTCTTCTACTGCGCTCTAGTGAGTACAAGTCAAAGTGATTTCCAGGCGCCTCCCAGTAATTAGGGTGTTTGATGGAACCTTATGGTGCAGTAAAGGTTCTCTGTTCTATTCTCTAGTTCTACTAATTTCACCTGCCTTGATTAGGAATGTTAATGTAACAAACAGTATTCCAGCCTTGAGAGTATAAGTGATTTGAAAAGGATCATTCACTGGCTTAGCTTCTCTTGTCTGGAATGTTTCTCATTCTCACCATCCTATCAGTTTCCTAGCAGATGTGATAGTGGGATTGTTGTGGTCCTTGAAAAGTGAGTTTTCCGACATTTACACACCCGGTCCTTCTCATTTACTTTTCCACTCTATTGTTGTGATTGGAGTTTGTAGTATTACTCAGTCCTAGTTATTATTTCCCCTCCAGTTTTCCATAACGGAGTAGTTGGAATTTGTCTTCATTGAACATCATATTGTTCTCTGTTGCCCATCGGAAAACTTGGTTTATATCTTCTTGAGTCTTCGTCCGTGTCTTCAATGGGGATGACAATCATGCAGATTAGTTTCATCTGCAAAGACGATACAGTGCTGTGGTTTACATCACTGTCTATTTGTCTGATAATGAGATAAGGATATCAGGATAGGTGCGAGTACTGTGCCTTGGGGACAGAGTCTTCACTATAGCAGCATCTGATTTAACTCTGTTTACCATACTCTTTGTGTGCGATTGGTTAAAAGTTGAAGATCCATTTTGCCTACTTTTGTCGGTTTACACCACGGTCTCACTGTCAAAGGCTTTTGCAATGTCTGGGTATACTTCATCTGCATTCTGTATGTTTTCCAGTGCAATACTTGGTCCATATTCATAGTGGATCTAGCAGTTGCGAAAAGGCAGGAGCACCTGCTCTAAAAACCATGTGCCCTGGTTGTGCAATTTTTCGGGAGTCAGGTGGTTGCTATCCTGCTTCTTAGAACTCTTTCAAGGGACCCCTTTATGATGTGGGACGGTTAAGCTATTGGTCTATAGATCTTAGCTACTGTTTGCGCCACCTTTATGGAAAGGGACTATATCTGTTGTTTTTAGCTACTGTGGAATCTCGCTGTGTCCTAAGCTCCTTCCGCCATAGCTTACATAGGGCCTGTGAGTGGGTTTCTTTGCAGTTTTTAATGAACACCGGTTCCACGAGTCGGGCACTCGGGCGGGTGCATGGGCATGTCGTCGATGGGCTTTCTCAAAGGCTAGTGGTTGTAGTTGGGTTTATGTCATAATATCTGGCCTACATTGGCAGGGTTTGAGGTCTCATTCATGAAAAAATTGTTGGAATTGTCTTTCTTAAACTGGTTAGTGGCTCCCTGAACTGGTGAGTCATACTGCGATTTCAGTATTCTCGCTTATTTTCTTTGGTGTCGTCTGTGCTGAAATCCGTCTTGTCTGAGCAGGGGGCCCTATTCTAGGAAGTGATTTTTGACTTGTATTTGGAATATGAAAAGAATATTTCGATTTTCTTTTCAATTTCAGTAAATCGCTTTTAGCTCTTTCGTCTTTACCTGGATCCTGCTTTGAGTCTTATAACTTTAGTCAGTATTTCCCATTCCCCTGGTTAGCATTTCCTTCCGTGTATAGTTAATCTGGATTCTTGAGGAGCTCAATGATTCTTCGTCTTCTCCTGTAGAGGGAGCGTCTCTGTCTCCAGTTTACTTCTTTCTCTTTTGTCTTATAGGGAATATACCTTGAGCATACTTCCAGCTACCAGGGAGGGTGTCTTTTCAAGGCATTAGTTTAGGTCCATGTATTTTAAGATATCCTCCAGCATGTTTCATTTAGGGCATTAGTTTACCTGATTCCCAGATGTTGTTCTTGTTGTGGAAGTTGAATTTCGGTAAAGATACCTCATAGTATATGCATCTTGTCGATCGGACTCCTGTGCGTTCAATGTTTGGACTTTGATTAGTTTTTGATCAGAATTGTTTTTGTATTGTTTATATTTCTTACCAGGGTCCTCATTATTTGTGAAAATAAGTTTCCAGTGTGTTTCAGAGTGGATGCATTGATGTCAACAACCTGGGAGAGTGAGAGGTGGTGGTTGAGGCAAATAATCAGCGTTTACGGACTGTTGAGATTATTTGTATGAAGTTTCAGGAATATTAGTTGGGGTTGAAGGAGACAGGTCTGCAGCGTACAGTGAAGTTCTATACCGTTGGAAGATCTTGAGGATGTCGTGCTGAAGGTATGGAGTTAGGGAAATTGAAGGACATACTCCATCTATTCAGGCAGAAATTGTTCGTATATTTTGATGGTGAATGTGCCGGAGTTTGCTGCTTTAGCAAAAGTGTGATTTTTAATGCGGTACAGACGTTGCAGGGAGTACCGTCTATGGAGTGGAGGGAGGGAGTTGCTGGGCGAAGGTGTCTGTAGATATGGCGGTGTAGAATTTTGGTTAGCGCCGGCTTGTTAGTTTGGTTATTGGCAGCGTTGTCGGTGAATTGGAGGTGTTCCTCAGGCCTTCAGTTTTCTCCGATATTAATTTCTTTTTCTGAGTGGCACTTTGCTGCATGTTAACTCATGTTGGAGCCGTAGTGATGGTGCAGGTATCTGAATTCGTGTCTATCATTCCTACATTAAGGAAGGAACTTCTTTTCTTGATTCGGCAGTTCTTGGTGGTGTTGGATTATAGGAGTAACAGGTCAGCAATGGGAGAGTGTGAAGTGTTCTGGTTCTATATGGCTTGGGTGGATGGATAATACAAGATGGCCGTCCTTCAGAAGAGCTTGGACAAGCCACGGGATGTCTGAGAAAATGATCTTTTTATTGATGAGGCGTTGGGATCTTGATGTCTACAGGGCCCAAATGTTTTGTTTCTCGATTTATGTCTTCAGCATTCAGTGAGAGGAGAACGTGGACGAATCTTGTCAAGCCTTTTCACAAAGGTATATCGCCCCCCCCCCCCACCCGCCCCCCCCCCTCTCCCCCCCCCCCTTTTCGCCTCAAGAAATGGAGGACGGGGATATGTTGAATTGTTTGTAGTCTTGATTGAAGAGTCGTTTTTTTTTATGTTTTGATGCTTCAGTGTCGTCTGTTGAGACAATGGGACGTGAGGCCCTAAGAAATGGATTGCCGTAAATTTTGACTGCAGGCAGGTGTCTAACGGTGGTAGCTAAAGCTAGCTTCGGGAGTCTTAGTGTACATCATTCACAGGCTTGATTTTCACACAATTCGACAGCACTGAAGTGTAATGGAAGTGGCGCTTGTACAAACTCAAATTCCCTCCCCAGCGGGATCGAAGAGACTTTGGAGTGGATGGCCGACTGTGTCCTTGCCAGGTAGCAATGGTCAGGCAGTGGTGCAGCTGTTAGTATTAATTGTCGTAGACGCGGTTCTAGTGGAAAATGAATGTCTTTGTTCAATAAAGTAGTGCCTTGGTCCAGTGTCTACGATAGTGTGATCATATTCAACAACCGGCAGGATTGGTATACTACCTTTCCCACTCACACTGCGCTTGTAGGGAGTAGCAAAGGTGCTGGAGCAGAGGCAGGGGTTTAAAGCTCTGGGTATTTCAGGGCGGTGTTCTCGCTGGGCATAAGGCTGTCCTCCCAAAGTAAAGTTATGATGGTGAGTGATTCCTGGCATAAGTGGCCGCAGACCGCAGTGGCCAAAGGAGGCTTCACAGAAAGTATGAGACGAAAAATATGGGGGGGCAGGGGTAGGAATATTATGCAAAAGGGTGCGGGGGGATTTAGTGATAGAAATATGATGCAAGTGTGGTGTGCAGTGTGTTGTATTAGCGAAGAAATAGCATCAGTAATAATGGAGGTAGTCTAAGCATAATAGTTAGGATTCAGGTAAATGATAATATAGGAATATGAAACGATAAGGAAAACAGGAGACGAAGGTCAGGTCAAGTCACGAGTGTTTGAAGTTTAGAGCATTGACAATGTTATGAGACTGGAAGGCATCTGTAGAGTGAAAGCCTAGGATATGTATAAGGGATGTTGCAACAAGAGCTGTTAGATAAGTCTCTCGTGGTTAAAACATGAAACGTTTAACTATGAGTGACGAAACTTTACTTTTAATAAATGTCAATGACTGTACGAAGTGTTATTTTCTCACATTTGGTCGATATCAGCATTGCTAGGGCTTTGCGTCATAGTAATGCTCTTTTCTGCTTGTTAGGGACCATTTTTGACATTCAGTAAAGGTCCTCTGCAAAAAACTACCTTTCTAGCCCTTCACAGACGCCATCTTGTTGAAAGGGTCATCATTCCTAAACTATGAATCTTAGTCTAGTCAGGTTCCCTGTAATTGTTCTCCTTCTCATTAACATTGTCTAGATTCTCTAAACTTAAGGAAAACTTCGTCGCTTAATAAACCTGGACTTTATTTACTATACTAACCTCTTCAATCTTCTTGTATTTTTGCTGTCTTTGCCTTTATGGGTTGTTCTGTCAAACGTTGTCATACTCGTTTGTATATAATGTTGGTTGACATTACGACACTAAGGTAGAGTAAAAGGATCAAGTGCAACTAATGTGACATTTTATTGTGGCAACGTTTCGCTCTCCAGGGGCGTTGTCAAGCCGGCTTTGTCAACGGCTTGACAAAGCTCCTGGAGAGCGAAACGTTGCCACAATAAAATGTTACATTAGTTGCACTTGAGTCCTTTTACTTTACATATTGTCATACACGTAAATTTATGTCCTAGTGCGGATTATTTGTTAATAATGTTGCGTAATGTTACACAGCCTAACCATACAGAGTTTTACGACTGGTCTAGGTTATGATACGTTTGGTTAGGTTTTGGAAAAAATACATACTGGCTGCATATTATTATGCACGTTTTAGAGAATAAGGTATTCTTCATGCTAGTGACTAACATGCAAATTACAGCCTTGGAAAGCTAGGAAGGACAAAAGTTTTGTTATTGAGATAATATTGGTTATTGTGTACATAAATAGTTAGATTTATTCGTGGTGGTAATACCACCTTAAATTTAAAAGTTTGCCCAAAATGGTTTGATGATGGGTTGTTGACTTCGCTGGAGTACCAGGTAATGACAGTGAAGGCAGAGTACCAGGTAATGACAGTGAAGGCAGAGTACCAGGTAATGACAGTGAAGGCAGAGTACCAGGTAATGACAGTGAAGGCAGAGTACCAGGTAATGACAGTGAAGGCTGAGTACCAGGTAATGACAGTGAAGGCTGAGTACCAGGTAATGACAGTGAAGGCAGAGTACCAATGAATGAAGTGAAGGCTTTACAAGTAATGACAGTGAAGGCAGAGTACCAGGTAATGACGTGAAGGCTGTGTACAGTTAATGACAGTGAAGGTGGAGTACCAAGTATTGTGTGAAGGCATGTGAGAACCAGGTAAATAACAGTGAAGGCAGAGTCCAGGTAATAACAGTGAAGCAGAGTAACCAGATAATGCAGGTGGAAGGCAGAGTTACAGATAATGACAGTTGAAGGCGGAGTACCATGGTATTAACAGTGAAGGCAGAGTTCCAGGTAATAACAGTGAAGGCAGAGTACCAGGTAATAACAGTGAAGACAGAGTACCAGGTAATAACAGTGAAGGCAGAGTACCAGGTAATAACAGTGGAAGCAGAGTACCAGGTAATAACAGTGAGGCAGCGTACAAAGTAAATAACAGTGAAGGCAGAGTACCAGATAATGACAGTGAAGGCAGAATACCAGATAATAACAGTGAAGGCAGAGTACCAGATAATGACAGTGAAGGCAGAATACCAGATAATGACAGTGAAGGCAGAATACCAGATAATGACAGTGAAGGCAGAGTACCAGATAATGACAGTGAAGGCAGAATACCAGATAATGACGGTGGATGCAGAATACCAGAATAATGGACAGTGAAGCAGAATTAACAGATAATGACAGTGAAGTCAGAATACCAGATATGGGACAGTGAAGTCAGAATACCAGATAATGGACAGGAAGGCAGATAATATACCAGATAATGACAGTGAAGGCAGGTACCAGATAATGGACAGTGAGGCAGCCCCCCTTTTTTTTAGGTTTTTCCACCCCTTTTACAATTAAAGAAATACTTCCTACTATCTCTTGACTATTTGTGTCTTAAATTCAATTTGTGGCCCCTTGTTTCTGTGTCCCCCCCTGGAACATTGTTTTGCCCACCTTGTTATTCCACGCGTATTTTATATGTCGTTATCATGTTCCCCTGACCCCTGTCCTCCAGTGTGGTCAGGCCGATTTCCCTTAATTTTCCTCATAGGACATTCCCTTAGCTTGGAACTAACCTTGGTCGCAAACCTTTGTACTTTCTCTAGTTTCTTGACGTGCTTTATCAAGTGCGGGTTCCAAACAGGTGCTGCATACCCCAGTATGGGCCTGACATACACGGTGTACAGTGTCTTGAATGATTCCTTATTAAGGTATCGGAATGCTGTTCTCAGGTTTGCCAGGCGCCCATATGCTGCAACAGTTATTGTTGATGTGTGCTTCCGGAGACATGCTCGGTGTTATACTCCCCCCAAGTCTTTCTCACATGAGTGAGGTTTGCAGTCTTTGGCCACCTAGCCTTTTACTTGTTGTGGTTTTCTGTGCCCTCCCCCATCTTCATGACTTTGCTTTTTGGCGGGGAAATTCGAAAAAGCCATTTGGGTGGACCAGGTGTCCAGTCTGTCCAGGTCTCTTTGAAGTCCTGCTGGTCCTCATCAGATTTAATTCTCCTCTTTTAACTTCACATCATCTGCAAAACAGGGAACTTCTGAGTCTAACCCTTCCGTCATGTCGTTCACATATACAAAAATAGCACTGGTCCTAGGCCCGACCCTGTGGGACCCCGCTCGTCACAGGTGCCCACTGTGATACATATTAGTCCCATGACTCGTTGTTGCCTCCCTGTCAGGTATTTCTGATCCATTGCAGTGCCCTTCCTGTTATATGCGCCTGGTGCTCTAGCTTCTGCACTATCTCTTGTGGGAACTGTGTCAAAGGGCCCTTCTTGCAGTCCAAGAAGATGCAATAAAACCACCCCTCTCTCTTTGTCTTACTTCTGTTATTTTATCATAAAACTCCAGAAGGTTTGTGACACAGGATTTGCCTTCCGTGAATCCGTGTGGTTGGCATTTATACTCCTTTTCCCGTTCCAGGTGCTCCACCACTCTCCTCCTGATAATCTTCTCCATAATTTTGCTTTTCTATACACGTCAATGACACAGGTCTATAGTTTAGTTGCCTCTTTTCTGTCTCCTTTTTTTAAAAATGGGAAACTACATTTGCCGTTTCCATACCCAGGTAGTTGCCCAGTTTCCAGGGATGTGTTGAAGATTGTGGTAAGTGGCCGCACAATATATCTGCTCCCTCTCTAAGGACCCCGGGGGAGATGTTGTCTGGTCCCATTGCCTTTGAGGTATCGATGTCCCTTAGCAGTTTCTTCACCTCCTCCTCATCTGTATGTATGTCGTCCAACACTTTTTGGTGTATTCCTTGCTGGTGTCCCCGTCTGGTCTGTCCCCCAGAGTCCTTCCCGTCTCTACTGTTTAAAAACTTCCTTAAATCTCTTGTTTAGCTCCTCCACATACCTCTTGATCGTTTCTTGTGAGTTCTCACCTTCTTTCCCCAGCCCTTTTTCACCTGGTCCTTGACTGTTGTCTTCTCCTAATGTGGTATACAGCTTTCGGGTCGATTTGACTTTCGATTTCTATGTCGTTTTCATACTGTCGCTGGGCCTCCCTCCTTATTGTGCATACTCGTTTCTGGCTCTTCTACTAATTTTCCTTGTTTTCCTGGGTCCTATGCCTCTTGTACCTTTTCCATTCTCCCGTTGCACTTAGTTTTTGCCTCCCTACACCTTCGGGTAAACCAAGGACCGTTTTGGTCTTTTCCTATTATTTCCCTTTCCCTTGGGAACAAAACTTTCCTCTGCCTCCTTGCACTTTGTTGCACATATTCCATCATTCGTTTACTGATTTTCCTACATTTCTCTGTCCCACTGAACCTCCTGCAAGAAGTTTCTCATACCTGTGTAGTCCCCCCTTTTTTAGTTTGGCCTGTCCCCTTCGTTCCTGTTACCTTCTCCACTTGTAACTCTACTATATAGTCAACTCAGAACCACATGATCGCTAGCTCCAAGGGGCTCTCATAAGTGATGTCCTCAAAAGTCTGAATGCTCAGGGTGAACACAAGATCCAGTCTTGCTGGTCACCTCCCCTCTCTCTCTGGTTGTGTCCCTGACATGTTGATGCATGAGGTTTTCAAGTACCACATCCATTTATCTTGGCTCTCCTTTTTTCGGGACCCCCCTGTGGCTCCAGGTTTTCCCAGTCGATCTCCCTGTGGTTGAAACGCCCATTACCAGTAAATTTGCTCTGCTCGAGTGAGCTCTTCTTGCCACCTCAGCCAGTGTGTCCACCATCACCCTGTTGTTTTCTTCGTATCCTCTCTTTGGGCCCCCTGCAGTTCTGTGGTGGGTTATACATCACTCCAATGACTATTTATGTTCTCCGGATGAATTGTACCTACAATGTAGTCTCTTTCTCCAATCATGTCCATGCCTCCATTTCCTCAAATCCCCATCGGTGTTTTATGAGCAGTGCAACCCCCTCCTCCCCCTCTACTCCTTCTATCTTTCCTCAGGATCTGAAAATCGTTGGGAAGATTGTGTCTGTTATTGTCTCAGCGAGTTTTGTTTCTGTGACTGCTTGATGTCTGGGGATTTTTCATGATTGGGGCAGTGAGATCAAGACTACCAGGGCATCAGTCATTGCCCCCACAATAGCGTTTTGCTTGGAGCACTCTGGGAAGTGAGCCATTGATATAATTTCAGGAAGAAACCGGAAGAGTGAGGAGGATGGAAAAACCGAATACGCAATCTTGACAACCTCGTTGCCTTGTCCCTTCTCACAAAGTGCTTGGGGTCTGCCTAAGTTAACATATTTCTAAGATGTGCACCTTCATTTGATAACCCCTATACTGCATGAAACAACAGTATCCTGGGGAAAATTTTTTTGCGAAAGTACTTAACCTTACTCTAGATTCATGCCCATCTTCTAGAGTCTAGAAGATGGGCAGTGGGCCCAAGCTACACTTCCAGCCAGAAAAACGAGGCATTGGTGTCCCCCAAGTCATCAAGATTGCTTTACCAGCTTTTCAGTCCTTATGAGTTGAATCCAGTGGACTTGTAGCAGAGATTCCCCCTGAACATCTTAAAGGGCATGACTGGAGCCTATGACCAAAAGTTCGTTGATGGAGCCATGATCTGGGATTATCTAATGGGCTCGGGAATAGATCTGGGCCCCAACAACTACAGTCACACTGGGATGGCCCATTAGTGGAGAATATAACCTCAGCAGTGTTTCAGAGTGTGTCGGGAAGGACAGAGCCCGCCTTCTGGCAGTGAGAGCTCCTGATGCAGGGGATTTTCTGTTGGCCGTCTCAACTCCAGACTTGGCACACACCTCGACCCACATACCATCCGCATTGGTGTTGCCCGTCGACTTGCCGCTCCTATTCTCGCTGCAGTGAAGCAGCAGACCAATTTGGGTACCAGGGTCTTGTGTGCCGTAAGTCCGAGGGAAAGATTGTAAGGCATGAAGAAGTTAATAACATCAAGAGGACCCTCACAACAGACGGATACCAGCAGAAAGCGAGCCCCCCCAAATCTATGCAGATCTGATGGTAGCCGAAAACGTCTAGATGGTACCACCCTTCAAGCCTGGACAGACGGCAAGCAGGTGGTGTGGGACTACCTATCTCCAATACACCAGAAAGGAAGGAAGGGCAGCTGCCAGCTTCAGGGAGTCCCAAAAGTCTAGAAAATTTTGGAGAACTTGCCCATCATATATGTTTTTTCCATGGCTCGGACCCTTGGCCCATGGGGAAAGAGTGCACCTAAGTTCCTTAAGGACCTAGGCAAAGACTCGTCAGAATAACTAGGGTTCCCGGGGTAGTGTTTTTGTTCCAGCGACTCAGTGCTGCTGTTCAGAGGGGTAATGCCTGCTGTATCTAGGGTACGTGCTCAGCAATGAGGAGCTGGATGAGATTTTCACATTATAAACAGTGACAAAAGTAGCAACATACTAGAAAAGTATCTCTTAAACCTCATGTATTGTGTATGTCATGTTTACATAAACAATGTATCTCTTAAATTCTTTTTTACCATGTTATGCAAATAAAATTTAACGTAGTGTGTAACGGGGAACCCAAACACTTCAGGACGACCTTCGTGAAATACCTGTGAGTTCTCTTTGACACAATCATGCTCCAGGCGGTTTCAGGTGCCATGAATTTCCAGGAAGGCCAAGGTTTTCAGATGGGCCAAAAATTTCCCCTGTATAAAGCGTTTCCATGGTTGTTTCTTTGATGTAGGTCTGATCCAGAGAAAGGGAGGGAAAGGGGCCCTTTGCAAAGTCCCCTCGCGGAGGTACATCCTCACCCGATATTATTTCTTAACTTGAAAACAGTTGTATGCTTGGGCACTAGCACGTTGTCTCTCCTAGCGCCAGGCATCCTCTTTGCCTTCCATATCATTCAGATATCTATTAAACCTATTAAATACTAATAATATTTGTGGTTCCTTAACACCTGGCTGGTCTGACTGTTGACATAATTAAACTTGTTTCTATTTTTCATCACTGTATGTCCTGAAAAGAAAGGAGATTAATTAGGCCCCTTTTCTGTGGTCAACACCGCTGCCTCATTTCCCCAAATGCTGTCCGAAATATTCGCACAGTGACTTCCATGATGCTTCAATCAAACCGGCTTGGCTTTGGGGGTCTCTCAAGGCAGCCCAAGCAGCGGTTCTGCGGCAAGGGCATATATTAATAACCTATCGGAGGACACTGCAGTAGTAAAACTAGACTTTAAAAACACACTGAATCTCATGAAAAGTTTTGTGGTATTAGCCCTACAGAAACATTTACTTTGCCATCTTTGAAATGGATACAACAAGGACTTAATGCTCTTGCTTGAGGAACAACGAATCCACTTCTTGGAGGGTGTTTAGCAAGGTTTTCCCCCCTCCCCGTTCCTCTTTA
The DNA here is from genome assembly GCF_026875155.1 of Cherax quadricarinatus. Lineage (NCBI taxonomy): Eukaryota > Metazoa > Arthropoda > Malacostraca > Decapoda > Parastacidae > Cherax > Cherax quadricarinatus. The sequence goes on from NC_069424.1 coordinate 49,817,476, forward strand.
GCACTGAGGTTAGGGAAATCACGTCAATGGCTAATGAATTAACATCCGGTTCATGGATGATGTCACACTGACAGGTACAAAGGAGTCCTAAAAGCGTTTGCTCACGTGATGACACAAGGGCAGGCCATGGGACTCGTCTTCAATCCATCCAAATGTGAAAAGATCTCAGTAAGTTAGCAAGTAATGGACGCAGTGAGAACTATACTGCCAGGTGTGTCAGCCATTGCCCCCCACCAATAGCATCCCGCTTGGAGCACCTCTTGAAACTGATGTCGTTGACGAGTTCTCGAGAACTGGACAATTGGAAGATGATGGAATATTGCATGGGCAATCTAGACCCCACGATGTCTTGTACCTTCTAATAAAGTGCTTGAGTCTGCCTAGACTAACATTTCCTAAGATGTGCACACTCATACGACAATCCATAATTTCATGAGGACAATAGGACCAAGCTATACTTCCAGTCAGACTGTAGGCATTGGTGTCAGCAAGTCATCACAGACTGCACTCCCTGCTTTTATGTCTTCATGTGTGGCATCTAGTGAATCTATAGGAGCGATTCTTCCTGAACACCTTAAGGACAATGTTAGGGGTCGTCACCAAAAGTTCATTGATGGAGCCCGGTTCTGGGATAATCGAATAGGATCCACACCCAGGTCTGCTCTCTTCAACAACTACAGTTACACTGGGATGGCCCAATAGTGGACAATAATGCCACAACAATGTTTTAGTGTCAGGGAGGGCTAGGGCTCGCCTCCAGCAGTGATAGCTCATCATGCGAGGGATTTTCTGTTGGCTGTTCCCAATTCCACCCTTGGCACACGTCTCGACCCGCCGACTATACGCATTAGTGTTGTCCTCTTGCCTTGCCGCTCCTACACTCGCCGAGCACAGGAATATCAACAACAGTCTATCAGCACACTGATTTGGTACCATATTCTTTGCCATAGATTAAAGCAAAAGACTGCAAGGAATAAAGTTGTTAACAATATACAGAGGAACCTTGCAACAGCGGATGCCAAGCAATAAGGGAGCCATCCCAAAATATGCTGATCCAATGGCAACCAAAAGCATCTAGATGGGATTAATTACTTTGTAAGCCAGAACAGACGGCAAGCTGGTGGTGTGGGACTACAGATGTTTATTCACATTACCTAAAAAACTATCTCTAATACAGCAGGGAGGAATAATGGGCATTTGTTAGCTCCAGGGAATCCCCAAAATTTAAAAAATATTGTGAATTTGCTTATCGTTATATGCTTGTACTTTATAGGCTCAGACATTTGACCTATGGGAAAAGAGCACATCCAGGTTCCTTAAGGAGCTAGGCAACAGACTCACAACGGCGACGAAGGACCCCAAGGCAGCTAGTTTTCTATTCCAGCAACTCAGTGCTGCAGATCAGAGTGGTAATGCCTCTTATATCCTGGGAATGAGCTCCAGCTCTGAGGAGCTGGATCAGATATCTGTAGCGTAATTTGTAACACACACGAAAGTGTATTAGTAATGTATCCGTCAAGCCTCGTGTATACTTTAACATCTTTGTATCATCAATGTATCTTTCAGCTTTAATAACATAATATATTCCCCTATATTGCAATTTACGTTTCTGAGGAACTGCTTATGCAGTTCTAAATTACATTTACATTTATTCAATATATTCATGCATAATAATTTATCATTTAACAATTTAATACAAAACACATAACAATTAATACATAACCTTTCTTTGTGTATTGTTCAGCCACGGTATTGTGTCTTTTTGCTTTTTATAATTGTTTCTTCTAAGTGACTTCACTGAACTATCTCCTCAGACTTCTTCCAATTTTCCAATATAAAACTCATCTCAGAAGAGTTTTATTTTTTTCCTCCCAGTCGAGTGTTTTATTGCTGGATACATTAAATGGTGTGACCACGTAGCTGCTGGACACCAACGGATTCTTTACCTATAAACGGAAAAATCCTCTGACAAAAACCCATATCAGGAGACTTGGCAAAGATTCCTGACGAAGAAAACATCACAATTAGCCACCATCCAGAGAGTTAATACTTTGTACCGTACAAGGCAGAATGGTGGTTCTTAGCTCAGTATTCTTTTCTCTTCACTTTAGGTGGTCTGACCTTCGATAAAGAGCCAGTCACCCGCCTCCAGGTAGAACTCATTGAAGAAAAATGTTTTCAAAGCCATAAGCACCACTACAACAGCAAGTAACACAATTTTACACTACTACCTCTGGCAGATTGCTTCAGGTGTACACCACCTGTATGTTGCATCTAGCATTGCCACAAGTTAAAGCAGGCTGTGCAACACCAGTGGGCAGTACTGTCCAAAACTCAGTTTTAGCAAATTACACTAGGCTGTACAACACTGGTGAGTGGTGCCGCGGGATGGATGAGTAAATGTCTGTGTCGGCAGAAAAACTTTAATACTTAAATCCCTTTAAGTTGCTCACATTATACAAAATTTTTACATTATGTGTGGCAATTTTAAAAGGGCTGAAAGGGGTGTCCTTCCTTGAGTTTTGAACCCATCTGACGTCTCTCAATACCAGGTGTGTATGATCTCGACGGGCTTAGCATTCTCCAATTAATAAAAATGTGGTGTGTGTGTGGTGTTGTGTGTGTGTGTGTGTGGGGTTTGTGGTGTGTGTGGGTGTGCGGTGTGTGTGTGTGGGGTGTGTGACTTTGCACACTAAATCACCTAGATACATCACTACCCTATACAATCTGTGTCAGCTCCAAGAGTGGGTACAACAGGGCCGGGGAGGCAGAAAAACCTAAAAGTGGTGACCTCTTGGTAGTAAAGAGATGTGGGGGGGAGCTGGGGTCTCGCCCCCCAAAACAAAATAAAAGGTGAGAACAGGGATTGGTTCTCCACCTCAGTATCGACCACAAGACCTTTACAACCCGCAATGGACCCGCCTATTTTTTTTGGCCATTGGGCGTGGGGGTCCCCTTTCCTCGCCTAATTATATGTCGGGAGCTGTGGGTTGGCCGAGACCCCGCGGTGGCGACAGGGCCCCGGGAAAACCCCGGACAACCACGAAACCCACAACACACAAAGGGCCCTGCGCCCTTTACAGCCACTGCACCATCTACCCACTACCCCGTATGCAGTGGAATTACTAAACCTGCAGGAAAACTTAGTTTTTAAGTACAACGTGGGGCTAACTAATGAAAATTTATCACTAAAATATCAAAGACCTCTTTGGTTACCCCAAATCACTATATACAACCCAGTCCAAATTTTGTTTTTGTTTTTTTGAATGCGAACACCTAGTCAAACTAAGTGCAATCAATATATAGAAGGGACCCTAAAGCAGTCTGTTCACTCCAACCAGGAAAGGGCCACAAAATTCACTCAATGCTAAGTTGCAGAAGCAATCATTCCAGGACTGAGTTCAAACAACCCCGGGGACAAAACCCATAAAGCATGTACAAAAAGGTGTTGGTGTTGTACCTAATTGTACTCACCAAAATTTTGGTTGCGGGGTCGAGATACTCTGGCCCCCCCTCTTCACTGATCGCTACTAGGTCCTCTCATTCTCCTGCTTCCCGGCTTTGTCATGCCTTGCTTAAAGCTATGTATGGTTTTTGCCTCCACTACATCACTTGCTAGGGTATTCCACTTCCTCGACTTGACTGAAGAAATACTTCTAACATCCCTCTGACTCGTCGAGTCTTTAACTTCCAACTGAGACCCCTG